>CAWYQG010000516.1:0-600000 GCA_963966155.1 Clivina fossor
TGTGGCACATACACTACTCTCGCAAGCGGCCATATGGCTAACAAAAACAATAACATTTATTTGTTTATAAATTCTTAATAAATTATTGAATTTGTAAAACGATCTATAACAACAAACATCAAATCAAATAAATTTTCTAAAAATACTTTTTACTAACTTTTATATATTACAAGATTAATAATGATGGCGTGGTAGCAATTTTTGAGATCTCTAAATAGGGTAATTTTGTTTGACAATACACAAAAACTACTAATTACAGATGAAATTAAATTACAAATAAAATTTTGCATTAACTCAAATATTTTATTGGGTATTGACTTTAATTTTAAAGTAGAAATAATAGTACGAATATATAGAATTTATAGAATTTTTTGGGCTGGTATGCCGTGGTTTTGCAGTGTTTCACTTTAACATACAATGATATAGTCATATGACTATAAAAACAAGATTCGAAGTATATTTGTAAACCCATATACATACGACTTTGACATTATCACATGAATGCTAAGTAGGGCTGAGCGATATTGGAATTTCAATATCGATATTTTATATTCAAAAAATATCGATATTATCGATAAATTGATATATCGATATTTCGATATATTGATATTTCGATATATCGATAATTTTTATTTTTAATATCAATTATCGATATATCGATATATCGATAAATTATCGATATATCAAGATTTTTTCCCAGCCCTAATGCTACTGGATAATATAATTTAATTTTTAAAATAGAAACACTAACAGAAAAATTTTAAATTTATAATATGCTAATAACAGTATGGATATGAAATGAAATAATCGCCAAACATTTTGTTATTTATTTTTAAATAAAGTGAATGAATGAAAATTTTATTTGAAAATAAAAATGATTATCAACATTTTGGAATATTTAATTTAAAAAATAAATAAAACGTTTCATAATTACTTTGACATATCATACTTATACTTGTGAACTAATTATAACAAAAATTTATAGATAGATAATTTTAATTTTATCTGATTTTTAAATACACTTTATTATCAAGCGCAAATAAAAATGATTAATCTTGTATATTAAATTTCGTTATTGTAAACCGTTATATATTTCAATTAAAACCAATCATTTTTATTATGTCTCATCCATATGCGAGATCAAATATTTGTAGCTTACAAAGAGGATATCATCTATCTTAAATATCGATATATCGAAATACGATATATCAATATATCGATATATCAATATATTGATATATCGATATTTCGATATATCGACATTTCGATATATCGATAATTTTTATTTTTAATATCAATTATCGATATATCGATATATCGATAAATTATCGATATATCGAGATTTTTTACCAGCCCTAATGCTAAGAGAAATAGGCAATAAATTTTTTATATTTTTTCACCAAAAGTTCGGTCAACATTATTCTAAAATTAAGTTATTCTAAAATTAAGTTGGCAATATTGTATTTTACAAAAATTATACAATTTATGTGGGCACTAGGAGAATCTTTTGTGAAAATTTGATTAAAATCGGATAAATAATGTGGCCACAATGAATTTTTGAAATTTTAATAATTTTTTTCTCGGAAAGTTAGTTACACTGTATTTTGTTCAAATTATATAATTATATGGATACTAAAGCAAATCATTTGTGAAAATTTGAGTAAAATTTGTTAAATAACTTGGTCATAATAAATTTTTAAAAATTTTAGCAATTTTTTTTATCGGAAAGGGGCATAGGACACAACGCCGACTGGACACAACGCCGACCGGGGACACTACGCCGACCGTGGACACAACCCCGACTGCTTGCCTTGAACACTACGCCGACCGTGGACATAACGCCGACCGCCTAATAGGGACACTACGCCGACCGTGGACACAACGTCGACCGCTTACTACGGACAAAGAAGCTGTCACAGTAACAAATGTACGAAAATTGCATAAATTGGTCAAAATTTTAACTTGAATTATCAACAACGCATGATACTATCAAACGTAAATGTAAAATTGACTAAAAGAAAAATTACCAAATTTTCTTCTTCATCTTTGCTTGATTAGGTTATAACAATTATTACAGTGTGTCATAAATTTATCGTTGTTCACATGTGAAAACATCGAAATCAGCCTCCTATAAAAGTAAGTTTGAAATAAATAGATTTAAATATAAGAAAAATTTACCTGCAAAAATGAGGAAGTTAAAATTTGATTTTTATTAAATTTATCGTTCGCATCTATATTAAATAATAAACATGAACAAAATCGATAAAATTTCGTATCTCTTGGAAACTTTACCAACTAAACGAATTGCTTGATAAATTCATTACATAACCATTTGCATTCAAATTCAATCACTTACCAAAAACGGAAATTGTCACATTTAGAGCATTGCCCCCTTGCTGAGAAAATTCTTCTATTGTACAGGCACAGGGGCTAGGTACCTAGTGGGTTGAACTAAAAATGTGACGTAGTACGCTATGTACAGTCCATGTAGAAATGCAATATTACAGTGTAAACATAACGGTAAACATAATTTACTCAAAAATTTGTAACCAGGCCTTTTCCTTTCATAATAGACAGCTTTATTTCCACAGTTATTTTCGGTTGACCTTGTACTTGGTAATTTTTTCTTTGTCTAATAACACTTTCTTATGAATATTTTACCTATATAAGAAAATTAAACATATGTGGTAAAATGGAGTAGAATATTAACAAAATGTATTTTGTTTTTATTATATAATTAGTTTAAACTAAAAAAAATTAATGAAGATTTTATATAAATTTGTCGAAATGTCAAATATTTACTTAAAAAATATTAGTTTGTATTTATAACATCTTTTACAAATACATTTGACATGTAATTCAAACTATTTATAAGCACTTTTATTGACAACTTCACTTCACATAAAGTAAAACGGCATTAGGTTGTAGCTATGTATTAATATTTATTAATATTCGACGAACTCAACGTACGTCTTCATCAGGAGAAAAGACATTTACATTTTAACAAAGATATTATATTGTTTCAAGTCTAATCTTAGTAGCAAAGAAATTGCGATGACGTCACTTGCATTTAAAATAATCAATGAAATTATTCTCAAAACTGACGTAGTTACCTGTAGTGTAACAGGTAAGGCATTCGACCGGAGATCGAGAGATTGCTGATTTGACAAAAAAAATTTGTTAATATTTCAACATTCAGAATTTTAATTATAAGCTTGTACATACATACACAATCACGCCATGTACCCAAATAGATGTGGCACAAACTCTTTCCACTATCCCGATGATAGTTTCCTCCAAACGTTCCTATTCAGACAAGCAATTCTAGCTTCATTCACATTCATGACACCTGTCATACATGCCCTTCTATTCCTATTACTTGAAAATATTGGTTCACGCAAGCCACTTTCTCAATTATACCACATCATCTACTCGTCGGATGTCCACTACGTACTACGTATAACTTCAAATACATTCACATATATTCTTTTAACCAAACTTTCATAATAATATTCGAATTGATTATTAATAACAGTTATTTATCAACATTATATTAAAGATATTATTATTGGAAGAGGAAATAGCGTATCATATCAAGTTGACAATTTTCTGTTAAGTGATAAATTACTGTAATTATGGAAAAATGATGAAAATTTATTGTTGTGTCAAACATTTTTTGAAATTTGAGCTATAACTTGTATGATAACTTTTATTAAATATTTTTTTCGAAATATTTTTTTTTGCGAAATATTTTTAAAGCTCATAAAAATGATATCAGTAAACTAGTTCTTCCAGTGGACCGATTTGTACTAAAAGTTGATCAAATTGAGGTGCTCACATCCGAAACTTATATATAAAATTTCTTTAAAATTATACAGATCGACATCACACTAAGAACAGTTGATTTATAACAAAATGAATTTAACTGTAAAACGTCGAAATGTAATTTTTTCAATTGATACATCTGTTATTTTAAATTAAATTATAATGAGTGGTACACACTTACAATTAGTCGGCCCGACTAGTTCCAATTAGCGTTAAGTTCCAATTAGGTATAGTCGGGCCGACTAAGTGGGAACATGTTAACTCCCTATAACTATTGCATTATTTGAAATAATATGTATCAAAAAAGATGTTATTTTTTGTTAGTTATAATTTCTTTATGAACTAACATTGCTACTTCCACATTTATTATATTTTATTAAGAATTTATTATAATTTTGTAATTTTGATTTTATATAGATTATCGCATTCTCGGCTGTCTCTATCCATTATTATTATTATTATTATTGCCACTGTTTCAATTCCAATGATTGAATATATGTAATTATTTGACTTATTTATCAACTAATTTTTGACATTTTTAAATTAATTTTTTTAATTCAAAGTTAACTATCGCCGATATATCTACTGGAAAATAATAAATGATGGTTATAATATGCAAAATGATTTATAAAATACTTTATTATTAGTGCAAAAATAAATATGTTTTTTTTATTTTGTTCTTATTTGACTAAATTTATTAACGAAAGTAAAAATATATCGAGAAAATCCTAGACTACTAGATTCTACTTTAAAACAAAAATAGTATAATTCATAGTTTACTTATGATTGTCATATAGGCTGGTATTATAAGCTCGGTTTTTAGTTGTTTTAGTTCATTTATTTAGTTCTATACTCTTAGAGCAGCTGCATTGTTTTAAAACCTGTACTGGTAAAAACTAATTTTAAAACCAAGCTCGTAATACGGGTCACAGTGTTTTAGAAAATAATAATTTTTTCTAATTGGCAATAAGTATAAATCAGAATAGTTGTGTAGTCTGTAGAATTATCGGTCAATGTTAAGGCGGCAACCGTCGGCCAATGAGCGTCGAGATAAACCTACCACAATCTCGTTGATGTTTGAGTCACGTTTTACTGTATAGCGATATCGGCTATACAGGTAATTTCTGGGCTTTTAGTGATCTCTTAGTAATCGCTTCTGTGCAGTAGGCAACTTATGAGCGAGCTGTTTGTGCGGGAAACCGAGTTTGTAAAATTGTAGGCGTACGAAAAGTCGGCGATTTTTTTCTGTTGCGATATACGAAGTTTTCGTTGGGTTTTGTCGAGGTTAGTTCAATTGTTTTACCTTTTAATATTGTTTTCATTAAATTACATTTTTGTTTTAATGAATTTTTGTTGAGTTAGGGAGTCAGAGTGATTGCTTTATGAATTTTAAAATTTGACTTATTAGGTAAATATAATTATTCACAAATTTGAAAAAATCCTAATTTTTATAGTATTAGGTACTGTAAAAAGTAATAATTTAATCAAGTACAAGAATATTTAAAAAAAATATTTGGTTTTTAGTTTTTATAATTTTATTAAAATATTGTTTTATCTACCTATTATTTATGTTAATAAATTAATATAACAATAATTTTTAATATATTTAAAAAATTTCTTTTAACTATTTGTTCAAAGAATTATTAAGTAATGATATATCGAAAAATTTATTTACATTAACAATTTCATAAAAGTACCAAATATTAAAAAAAATTTAATATATAATTAAAAGTAAAAAAGTAAAAAAAGTAATTTTTAAAATTGTTGATAAATTTTTGCTAGTAGTTAAAGAACATATTAGTTAATGAACGTATTAGTGTAAAAAGTAATAATTTTAATCAAATAAAAGAATATTTAAAACAATATTAGGTTCTTAGTTTTTATAATTTTATTATAATATTTTTTTATCTACATTTTATTTATATTAATTAAATAATATACCTAATAATAATTTTTAATATATTTAGAAACTTTT
Source organism: Clivina fossor (assembly GCA_963966155.1). Lineage (NCBI taxonomy): Eukaryota > Metazoa > Arthropoda > Insecta > Coleoptera > Carabidae > Clivina > Clivina fossor. Next base: position 5,801 of record CAWYQG010000516.1, read on the forward strand.
TTTAACTATCTAGCATGGACCGTTTGGGCGCTAGAATTTTTTTTTTATTTTTTGGTTTTTATTTTTTTCTCGAAAATAAGGAAAATAGGAAAATAAGCATGATATGGCAAAATGCGGAAAAATTATTGAATATTCTAAAAAACATTTTAGAATTTTCAATAATTTTTCCTGCTAAATCAGTATGAGTTAGAGAAAAAAGTTACTTAACTATTATGTAGCTAATTTTTTTCTCTATTTACTGAATTTTTCCAGATTTTTTTGAGCAGATTTTGAAAAAAGTCTTATTTTGAAAAAAATTCCAAGGGTTACTTACCCCTTGAGAAATTTTCAAAAATTCAGTTTTTATTTTTTCTACTAAACGATGCATTCTATAATAATGGTTTCTTCACTCAATTATAGTACTCATTATTCCGCATTTTTCCATATCATGTTTATTTTCCTACATGTTATAGTTTTCGAGAAAAAAAAAAATAAAAATAAAAAAATAAAAAAAAAATCTAACGCCCAAACTAGGCTAGCAAATTAGAACTAAAACAACATTATAGAACTTTGTATTCCCTATCGAAAAGTATTCTAAGTATTTCTCCGAATTTTACTTCAGAAAGAAGTATTCTGCATATTATCGGTATCCCATGTCCCTATATCAACCTGGCGAACGAACATCCTGTATATATATATATATATATATATATATATATATATATATATATATATATATGAGGAGCAGACTTTCAAAATGCGTTTTGTCCAAATTCCATAATTTTCAGAAAGAGGCAAAACGTTTTTGACTAAATCTGAAAGTACATTACGTGCCCATTGGACAAAACGCGTTTTGAATGTCCAAGTAACTTTCAATATTTATTTCAGACGGGACAATATGCGTTTTAAATGTCGAATTTGTCTTAAAAGATGCGTGTTTACGCATAGAACGTAATACCATCACTAACTAAAAAATTTACATTTTGGACAAAATGCATTTTGAAAGTCTGCTCCTCATATATATATATATATATATATATATATATATATATATATATTGAAAGGAAAATTATTGGGATTAGAAGTCAAAACAGAATATGATATTAATAACTCAATTCATTGTATACGTTGCGAGCTTTCGGAGGTTGCTTGTCTCCTTCATCAGGCTGACCTATTTATTGTAAAATACAAAATTATGTTAAAATACAATCAAATCTAATTAGTAATTACAATGTAAAATGATTTAATAAACTTACAATGGTAGAGAATTCTGTGTGTTCTTTATCAACAATATTTAGAAATTATGTCCAAATGGAAAAACCAATCCAGATAACAAAACAGTGTTTTTTTGGAATAAGATTAAAAATAAAATAACATTAAATATATAACAATTTGTACGTCAAAAATTAAAATTGTATTCTTATATATAAATAAAAATAAAAATAAAAACTAGTTATAAGTAATTGTCAGTAATATAAAAATTCTTAAATTTTTTCACAATACCAAATGTAAAAGACGTTAGACACGAATTAATTTTTAATTACTACGAAGGTTGATAAAAATAAATTTTTTATTATCAACTGATTTTTTAGAGGGAAAATTATAACCAACCTAAAATTAGTCACGTGACATATAACGACGCACTCATGTCAATAACAACATAACCTATGTTTTAATCACAACAAATTTAGATGACAACACACGCTTCACGCGCAACAGTCAGATTGTTTATCAATGAAACCAAACAACTAAGTAATATCACGAGATGAACCATTACTTTTATTCACAAACGTAAGTAGAAAGTCATATATTATACTGAGGTGTTGAATATCAGCGCGCTTGTTTACACTCATGCTATCTGTTTTAATATAGATCATTTCTAAAAGCGATCGTTTAAATGATTTATCTTCAATACAAACCACAGACGTGTTCGTAAAATCAAACTTATGTTGTTTTTGATGTGAATGAATTGATAAAGCCGTTGCTTGAGGTTTCAACCTACAATCCGATCTATGTAACGCCAACCGTTCTTCTAGCCATCGCTTCGTGTTCCCTATGTATGTCGCATCACAATCTGCACATGGAATCTTGTAAACCAAGTTTGACTGCTTCTTGATAGGAATGACATCTTTCAGTTTAGTGTAAATTTTCTTAGTAGGTAAGATGTTTTTTCTAATTATTTTTATGTTGTCTGATTTTAAAATGTTAATTAATTTCTCTGTTATTTTAGGTAAATTTGGGAGTGTGAAAATATTCTTTTTTATATCCAATTCAGTACGTGGAACTTCTAACGTGTTACTATTACTTAGTGGAGTCCTGATATGTGGAGTTGACCAAATTATTTTATTTACTAACTTCTTAGGACTCCACTAAGTAATAGTAACACGTTAGAAGTTCCACGTACTGAATTGGATATAAAAAAGAATATTTTCACACTCCCAAATTTACCTAAAATAACAGAGAAATTAATTAACATTTTAAAATCAGACAACATAAAAATAATTAGAAAAAACATCTTACCTACTAAGAAAATTTACACTAAACTGAAAGATGTCATTCCTATCAAGAAGCAGTCAAACTTGGTTTACAAGATTCCATGTGCAGATTGTGATGCGACATACATAGGGAACACGAAGCGATGGCTAGAAGAACGGTTGGCGTTACATAGATCGGATTGTAGGTTGAAACCTCAAGCAACGGCTTTATCAATTCATTCACATCAAAAACAACATAAGTTTGATTTTACGAACACGTCTGTGGTTTGTATTGAAGATAAATCATTTAAACGATCGCTTTTAGAAATGATCTATATTAAAACAGATAGCATGAGTGTAAACAAGCGCGCTGATATTCAACACCTCAGTATAATATATGACTTTCTACTTACGTTTGTGAATAAAAGTAATGGTTCATCTCGTGATATTACTTAGTTGTTTGGTTTCATTGATAAACAATCTGACTGTTGCGCGTGAAGCGTGTGTTGTCATCTAAATTTGTTGTGATTAAAACATAGGTTATGTTGTTATTGACATGAGTGCGTCGTTATATGTCACGTGACTAATTTTAGGTTGGTTATAATTTTCCCTCTAAAAAATCAGTTGATAATAAAAAATTTATTTTTATCAACCTTCGTAGTAATTAAAAATTAATTCGTGTCTAACGTCTTTTACATTTGGTATTGTGAAAAAATTTAAGAATTTTTATATTACTGACAATTACTTATAACTAGTTTTTATTTTTATTTTTATTTATATATAAGAATACAATTTTAATTTTTGACGTACAAATTGTTATATATTTAATGTTATTTTATTTTTAATCTTATTCCAAAAAAACACTGTTTTGTTATCTGGATTGGTTTTTCCATTTGGACATAATTTCTAAATATTGTTGATAAAGAACACACAGAATTCTCTACCATTGTAAGTTTATTAAATCATTTTACATTGTAATTACTAATTAGATTTGATTGTATTTTAACATAATTTTGTATTTTACAATAAATAGGTCAGCCTGATGAAGGAGACAAGCAACCTCCGAAAGCTCGCAACGTATACAATGAATTGAGTTATTAATATCATATTCTGTTTTGACTTCTAATCCCAATAATTTTCCTTTCAACATTTATATAAAGTCAACATTTTTTATTATATATATATATATATATATATATATATATATATATATATATATTATATATATATATATATATATATATTACTGAAAAAACAAATAATTTAAAATGTATTTATATTAATTTTAAAAAAATGTAATGGTTTATTTTACAAAATTTTAAAATATATTTTTAGTTTTTTTCAAAGAATTATTAATAATATATCGAAAAATCAATTTACATTATTACATTTAAGGGGAGGTACCACTTTGAATACTAAAAAAAAAGGCTATTTTCACGAATTAATTTTGGGCACAGGAATGTAAATAAATTATTACTTTTTTTCACATTGTATTTACCACATGTTCCTCTATATTTTCAAATAGTTTGAAGCCTTTTTGTAACCAATTGCGACCGCTACAACCTCCGAACCAAGACCATGTCCCAAAAAGACTGCTGCTGCGTTGACAGGCTGGAGCGCTCATTTCCCATTTGAAATAAATTTTCTTGTTTTTAAAATGTAAAGTAGATTGTAACTTAGGGATCAACTGGCCGGATTTCAAAAAAATACATTTTTCGCCAAGTTATACTCATTTGAAAAAAAAGTTTGAAAATTTCGTCCTTTTTTGGGTCACTAAAATCGAAAAAACTACATATCAAAAAAATGATCAGTTGATCCCTAAGTTGAAGTTTTGGCAACATTTTCCCCAAATTCCAAGTTAATCGGACAAAAATTGCGACTTGTATGCTGTCAACGCAGTTTAAAAACATAGTTTCTAGAAAAATGCGTTTAAAGTTTCAAGTTTCAAGCAGAACGCTGCTGAGCGCTCTCTATAAAACGCTTTGTTGCACATTTATTATTACGATTTACGCTTCCATACTTTAAAACCTGGTTCTAAAGGGTTCAAAAAACACATTTAAGTAAAAAAAACCGATTTTTTGAAATTTTCAGAGTGGTACTCCCCTTAATTAAAGAAACATTAATGACAAATAAAGTTATTATTTTAATATATGCAAATGATCTAATAATATTAAATATCAATTTAATTACCGTTATTTTAAATTAAGTTTTGTAATTATTATCAAATTTTAATGTTCGAAATTGCATTACTGATATTAAATTCTTATTTTATATATTATATCAAAATCTTGATATAAAATTATAAATAAGAAATAAATAATAAGAAATAAATATAAATTAGAAATAAGATTCATTAATATCAGTTACATTTTTTTTTCAAAGAAAATTTACATTACTTTACCAGCAAATTATTATTATCAAAATTAAACAATTTTGTTTAATAAAATTTGTATTTTGATCAATTATTTTTAAAATTAAATGTTTTTCGTTTTATGCCAACTAGTGGTCGTCCAGTGGTCGAAAATCGACCGTAGTTCATTAAATTTTTAAATTTGAACGTTATTGAGGTTCTTTTAAAAAAGAGTATCTCTATAATTATTGCATATTTTTTTGTATTTTGTTCTATTACGTTAGCTACTAGCGTATACAAATACATCATTATGCATTAATTTTCAAGTTATTTGAAAAATGCGAACGATAGGAAAAAATGAGATATAGCTTGGTTCAGCCTTATTTAAAAAAACAATAACGCGTGTTTTGACATTTTCTTGGTTTTTTCAATATATACAATCACATGAATTTAAATACAAATAGGTTTTATAGTTTGCTTGATTCATTTAAAAGTTAATATACTAAATTTTATTATTTAATGTATTTGTAGCACATATTATACATAAATTTTATCTTTCTGCACTTCTTCTCCGTATGAACTTTAATGTGCTTAAAAACAGGTACACGTATTAATATATAGATATGAGTTCTGAATTTTTTTTTCTCAACTTTGATATACAGTATTTTCTTGTAAAATAAGCAATTTTTGCATAAAAGATCTAATTTTTAAAATTAAACTAATTAATTCACTAAATAAATTTTAAAATTTTTTGCTCGATCGGTATAACCTGACAGATTTTATATTTTAATATATAATATATTTTAATATATATGTTAGATTTAAATATATTAAGTATAATAAAAATGTTTATTTAAAATGAGTTTTTTTTTTAGAAATTTTATAAATAAAATACTTAATTGGTTAGGCTATTTTCAATTGGTTTGCCAATAACTACGGCATAATGTGCGATGGGTCACAAAACAGACCCTTAGAGCAATAAATTTAAGAACTTTTGATATTTTATTTTAAGCAATGTAGTGCATAACTTATAAGACAATGACTAGTTAATTGTTTTCCTAATTTTAGGCTTAGCATAAGAGTGTAACCTGAGTTTTTAGTTCTCGATATTTATTCGTAAGACAGATACATGCAGAAAAAAGAATGTTACAGTTTCATTAAAGGCGATAGTTGTGTATTGGCATTCATACAAATAAGATCAATTTTTGAAAGTCATAATTTCATCATAATTATGTTTGTAATATCATTTTCAATTAAATACATTCCACTTATTTTAACCGTTCACTTTACAAGAGTAATTTAAATATATACTAGGTACGCCTTACTTTTACTTTTACAAACGTTGTGTAATATGATATTACCAACGGTATGTAAAAATACATATGTATGTAATATTACAGTTTTTTAGTAAAATCTCTTTTAGTAAATTTACAGAACTTCAGTAAATTTGCTGTCGGGAATTTTCCATAAATAGGTAATATTTATTTAGTTCTGTAATATTATTGTTGGTAAAATTACATACATTTGTAAATTTACATAAAGGATGTATTTTCAAATGAAGCAGGAATTAATAAACATTGAATAATAATAATATATATAGTTTATTAGCAAAAAAAAATGCTTTATACAAAAAACAAAAAATATACGTATAGTTTACAAAATTTGTATAGTAATATATGTGTTATATAATATGAATTATTTATCGTAACATTATAAAAAAAAATATATAAAATGAATTAAAAAAAAAAAAAACATTCAGTCATTTAAATCTCTGAACAAAAATATTGTTATTCTTACGAATAATTATTCAGCTTTCTAATTAAGGTTAGTACCCTATTCAAGACAGACATCGTTTTCTTCTTCTTCTGGATAAAGTTATCTACAAATAAAAAACGCTACGTTAATATAAATAAACTGCTATGTATCTTTCTAAAAATATTTAATTATTAAATTATAAACAATTTACTTACATTTTCTTGGTAAATGTTACAGACGCCTGGAATTTGCAATAACCTACACAAAAACACAAATATATTATTAGTATTCATTAGTAAAAATCATAAACCTTATATAAATATAAATATTATACGTACTTTATGTGAACTGATATATTAATTATACCGGTGATTTCAACTATAATATGCATGCGTACATCTATACTTCTTCACTGCTACAAATAAACTAACATTAAACTAAAGTAATGCACATTCTGGGTGGGCTAAACAGACAGGATTCAACTAGTAGCTTATCACTGTTCCGATTGGCTAGCGTCATATTAAAGGAATGTTTTTACCAAATTATTCTGTAAAATTTCGGAACCCTTTTAAAAGTTGCATGTAAATTTAAAATTGCGTTTTTAAACTGCCTGTTTTACATTGTAATACAGAAAAATTATAAACTTTTATATTTTATAAAAACCTTATAGGTATGTTTATATGCAATATAAATTATAATACAAAATATGCATAATGTTTATATTGTAAAAAAATATTCTATAGAATAATCGATAATCGATAATTAAAATAATAACTTCAATATTGCACCCATACAATGGAGATTAATCTCAGAAGAATTAATAAGAACATTAATAATTACACTTAAAATATTTTATTAGCATTATTACATAAAATATGTACTAACAATAAGTCTCATTATACTGATGTATTATTACAGATATTAATATGCAAACTGTAATTTTACATAATATAGGAAGTTTTACCAACAATATGTAATTCTACATTAAGTATGTGATGCAATTTGCAGAAAGTAAGTAATTTTACATACATATTAAGTCATTTTTACTTACTTTATGTAATTATTATGAATTTTTTAAATATTACAGAATTTTGAGGTAGAAATACAGAATAATGTAAGAATTACAGAATTTTGAGGTGAAAATACAGAATAATTATAGTAAAATGAAATTACCGAATTTTTTTAGTAAAATTTTACTAGTATTTTTCTGTAATTTTACTTTTTTTTTTACAGTGTATTTATAAAATTTATAAAATTCGCCGGAAGCATGTTATTATATATATATATATATATATATATATATATATATATATATATATATATATATATTAGCATTTTCATCACTTTTCAACAAATTTTTTTGAGACAAAAATTACCAAGCCTAATATTTTCAGGATATTTAAAGCCAATTAAATGCTGTTTTTTTTTCGAAAAATCATCTTTATTCATCGACCTAGAAGAAAGTTATGAATTTTTGAAGATATCCATTTTCCTTCAAAATAGTCAAGCTGCATCGTCGTGTCAAACGGCCCAAAAATGCGCACGTTTTTAAAAAATACTTACAACTTCACTCTTTAAAGTTTTGTAGAGAGAATATCTGAATACGATTTCATTTTAGTGAACGAACGACGGTCATAATTACAAACTGACAAAAATTGGCAATTTTAAATAAAAAAATCTTATCTTTCAAAATTCATAGCTTTTTGCTAGGTTGATGAAAAAAGCTAATATTGCAGGAAAAATATTCCCAAAAATCGCTTTAAATAACCAGAAAAAAAATTCAATAAATAGTTCATTCCAAAGACATAATTATTTTTAAGAAAAATGGTTATCTTCAAAAATTCTAGGTACAAAAAAATTGCTCGAAAAAATCTTCATACTTTTTTATGTAGAATTCGAATCTGTAACAAAAAAAATAGGGGTTTCCATTTAAGATATTAAAGTTGACAAAAAAATTTGACAAGATCAGATGACCCCCTGGGAACTATTACACTTTTATTCGGAACATTTTTTGTACATATATATATATATATATATGTATACCAAAAAAGTCGCTAGAATATTTAAAATTCGAATGAATTTTTATTTTTAAAATGATTATTATTTAAAGGATGTAATTTTCAAAACTATATAGTATTTATTTTCAAGAAATGTATTTTCTGTTTTTAAAAGAATAAATGTGAATTATTAATAAATAAAATAGTTATTTCATTTGAAAATGGCGTAGTGATTTTGGGTCATTCTGTATAATATTATTCTGTATTAGTTCTCATAATACAGTAATGGATAATTCAGTTTATTTTTAGCTCTCAAAGTGTTAACTTTAATGATTGCTACATTGACTGTACTTCGCATTCCTTTACAATAAAATGATTTTTGATTTTTTTCTCTCTTTTTACAATTGGTGGTGGCTGTGGCTGTAATTTCAAAAATAAAGCCTTATTGAGAGTGTGGTGAGTGATGTACTTGATTCTCAGATTAAAAAAATATTGAAAAATTTTCTAGTTTTTTTTTGCAATATTCTTTACATCAAATATTAAATATATATTTATGTATATTTTATATTGATCGAATGATTATGTTCGCATTTTACTAGTTTATATCTATACCGTAATCCTGTAAAAATTCATTACATATTCTTAATGGTAGTAATTTCATACTATTCTATATAATCAGGATGGTCCAGAATTATGTACCGTAATTGCTAGAGCTGATAGTACGTTGAAAAATAAGGGTACCTTTTTATATACACTTTTTTCCAAAACTCAATAACAAGGTAGATACAACCCTGTAAAGGGGTGAAATAAAAACCATTTAAGAATATATGTAGTAACATTAAATGGAATAATGCGTTCACTAAATAAAAGAATTAGGTTGTGTATACAACAAAATGTAGGACATTTTGAACATCTGCTGTATAACATTATATTAGTATTGTATGATTCTTTTGAAAATTGTTAGTTTTCATTAAGTTTGATTAAATAAAGTGTTAAGTGTTGAAAAATGATTTTTATTTCACCCATTTACAGGGTTGTATCTCCCTTATTATTGAGTTTTGGAAAAAAGTGTATATAAAAAGATACCCTTATTTTTGAACGTACTATCAGATCTAGCAATTACGGTACATAATTCTTGACCATGCTGTATATATATATATATATATATATATATATATATATATATATATATATATCTTCGAAAAATATAAATATAAATGAGCACATGTATTCAAAAACATTTTTTTATTGTATATAATAATCATAATAATAATAATAAAAAATTTGATAGTGCAATTTTTGAGATTAAAATTAGTAAAATTTTTGCTTCATCAGTAATAATATATCGGAATAATTATAACAAATGTTAGTAATGACGACAAATGAGTGAAAATAACAAATTTATTTGGATCGGAGTACATGAAATACGTAGGCGTACATATATTACACAATCATGCAATATACCCATAAGGATGTACTTTTTTTTATTCAGACAGAAATTAGTTTTCATGATATCCAAAATAAATAATAAATCAATAGAGAGAAAATAATTTATAATTTTAATAATCTATATTAATAAAATAGAAAAAGTTTGGATGTAGGTGGCAAAGCTCTTGGCCAGAGCACCCCTTCCACTCCTCCACTACCTCTGTAGTTCCTCTTTCCACTAGACAACGACATCAGGTCAGTTTGAATACGACTTTAGAATTGAGCTCAGGTGGTGCCATCTCTTGGCTGCAAAAATAAATTTTATGATAGTGTAACGTGAACCGGATTGGTAATCAGGGTGTCTGTGCAGTATTGGAAATATATAAATAACCTCCATCCTTGCGATTGTATTTGACTGGCATTTATTTACAACACTTAAGCACTAAATAACAATACTGTACAATAACAATAACAACTGTTAGCCGAGCGAAGGCAAACAAACATTTAAACTGTTTACATTTACTTATAATTAACTTTACAACTATCAGTCTGACATTAACACACTACTTATAAACTGGCACTACATTCATACATTGCGCATATTTATTTCTACATATTTATTTCACACCATTATTTATTTAACCGAGCTATCACCATCGATCCATTACTACTAGATCGATTACTTGATCTTCCCAGATCGGCTGTTCGATGATAACTGAATCTTGCAGTCGCTCGTAGCGCCTTAAATACACGCCACCAATCCTACGCGAAGGTTCTACTGTTTTTCCACATAAATACACAGCGCACACAGATATTACGTCGCAAACACACTCTACGTAAACACATTCCAATAATGTGTTTCACGGTACGTATACACACACATGCATATATAATTACTTTCTGGGAATTTATACAATACTTTGCTTCGTAACACTAGCAATTAATTTTTGAATCGGTAGATGTCACCATACCATACCACCATTCATCTTTTACTTTATGGGACAGTGCTATAAGGAGTACCAGTTGTCATTCTACTGGTCCGCCATTTTTGTTAGAATAAAATTGTTTTCATTTATAATTTTTGTTTTTATTAAATTAAAAAATAAGACAGTCTTATTTATTTCTTTGTGTAGAGAATTAAAAATAAATAAATTGCCAGTAAAACGGTAGAAAAAGTCGTTATTGTTTGTTTCAAACCTAAATCTCCAAAGGGGGAGTAAAAATTAGCCTAAAAATAAATGTAGTAACAGATATTATTAGTAATACAGGTATAAAATTACGTATAAATATAAATTTCCATTTCTACTAATAAAGAATAATCTTTAATTGTGCACACTACGCTGTCGTTGTGTTTCGGCTTATCTTGCGTCAAACTTTGAAACCCTGCATTAATATTTTTTTGTTTCAACTTATTCCTAGGAGCATTCGGCATGCTCCAGACGTGGGGGTGGTTAACCCCCTCTGGGCATTCCTTGAAATAAACACTGTCTGCAAACTATTTTAAATGTATGTATTAATAATATCTATTATTTTTTATTGTTATATATACAAAAATTTAATAGAAAAATAAATTAATAAATTGATGACAAAACGGAACAGATATTTTTCTTTTTAATAGTAACTTAATATTTATGCAATATTTTTAATATTTTGTTCTCTTTAATTGAAATTAAAATGAGTTTAAAATAGAAAATATCGTAGCGAAGCACGGGCATTATGCTAGTTATTAAAATGAAAAAGCTCTAAGTTGAAGTTTTGTTTTATTTTATATTAAAATTTGAGATTTCGATACACTACACGTATATTATCATCAGAAAAATAAAAAATGACATAAATAATAAACAAACAAAACATAGAAACAAGTTACTAGGTAACAAAATAAGTAACTAGATTAATGCTAAGTTACATTAGAATGCAAGACAAAAAATTTTATAATGTAAAATTAGAAGATACTAAAATAATTGCAAGACCCATTTGCTTTGTGTAAATCATCAGTTCATAGTCAGAGAAAAATAGCTTATGACCGGTTTAGAGCATAATTTCCCAATAGATACTATGGCACATGCATAGGACGACAAAATAATTCAGATTTTTTAAAAATAAATTAAAACCCTGTAAAAGACAAATCAATCTATTAAATTGCTAAATTTTGCTAAAATAAGCATTCAAAATTTTATATGTATTAAGTTTCAAATGTTTGTACCACATAAAAAAAATTCTTGAATTTTTTTCAGGAAAATTGTTTATTTGTTTGATAACTTAAATAATTTTTTTTATTATAATTATAAGACAAGTCGATTAGTGTACGGAAAAAAGATTACTTTAAATCCAACGTTTTTACCATTTATTCAAAAGTAAGCATACTTTTGCTCTGTAAAATTGAATTTTCATAATAGAAATAAATATTTTAATGAAAATAAGTAATGGTAACTTATTGTATAACTCTCTTAAAAGTTTTGTATGAAATTATTTACTCTTTCATTAGGAAACACAGTGTTGTCTGGATAAAGTGAAAGTTAAAAATTATTAATAATTTTCAATTTAATTTAATATTTTTACCCAAATTGAACAGTAAGAAAATTTATAAAAAGGTTTCAAAGTAGTATTATAAACCAGTCCCGTGCAACGATCCTATACGGCAAATGTATTTCTCGGGCGACGCCGTCGCTAAAATCTCATCCGCCAGGTAAGCGCTAGTAGTCACTCGTCCATAGTGACGTCACGTTTAAATTTCATGTATTATTAAATTAATATTATTAATACATATTATATTAACAATTATTATTAATTATTATTGTTAGGGATATGGGTCTTAATTTAATTAAATAAAACACAACACAAGCATAGTAGAGATATTTTATTCTTATTAAGCAGTGGTTAGTTTAACAGGCGTCTAAAGAGTGAAACTATTGAACATACGAAAAATGTACCTCTAGTCAAAAGTTTACATTATAGACTTTACGTTATATAGGGTGTTTATATTATATGGTGTTTTGAGTTATTGGTTTTTTGTTTTGTAAACATTAATTTTGTAGATTAGATTTAGAAATGAAAACTTAACACTCCTACTCAAAACAAATAAAAAATTCAATTAAGCACTTCTATAATTTTATAGCTGTAATAATATTCTCGCAAAGCGAGAATGGAGCTAGTCGAATGTGGTTTGATTTTATAAGCTAGTTTTTCGACTAGCTAAAATACAACATTAGAAGTGTATATGGGTAAACCCATATATAGACCACTTTGATATTATCACATAAATGATAAGAAATAAGAATACAAAAAATTTTCACCGAAAGTTGGCAACATTGTATTTTGCTAATATATAATATTATAGGCGCTAAGGGTATCTTCTGTAAAAATTTCATTAAAATCGGATAAATAATGCGTGCATAACAAATTTTTAGAAAATTATTATTTTTTTTTTCGGAAAGTTGGCAACATCGTATTTTAATAAAATTATAATTTATGTGGGCACTAGAAGAAACTTTTCTGAAAATTTGATTAAAATCGGATAAATAATGTAGACACAATAAATTTTTAATATTTTAGTAATTTTTTTCTCAATAAGTTGGCAACACTGTATTTCGTTAAAATTGCATAATTTATGCGCGCACCAGGAGAATCTTTAGTGAAAATTTAATTAAAATTGGTTAAATAACGTGGTCATAATAAATTTTTAAAAATTTTAGTAATTTTTTTCTCAGAAAGTTGGCAGCACTGTACTTTGTTGAAATTATCTAATTTATATGAATACCAGAAGAATCTTTTGTGAAAATTTGAACAAAATCGGTTAAACAACATGGTCGTAATAAATTTTTAAAAATTTTAGTAATTTTTTTCTCGGAAAGTTGGCAACACTGCGGTCTGAAAATTGAACTTAATTTTTTATTTGGTATGAACTATCTAATTGCCAAGTTTCAGCTTTCTACGAGCTCTCCTTTATACTTATAATTAACACTCGTATTAAAAAATTTAGTAATTTTTTTCTCGGAAAGTTGGCAACACTGCGGTCTGAAAATTGAACCTAATTTTTTATTTGGTATGAACTATCTAATTGCCAAGTTTCAGCTTTCTACGAGCTCTCCTTTATACTTATAATTAACACTCGTATTAAAAATTTTAGTAATTTTTTTCTCGGAAAGTTGGCAACACTGCGGTCTGAAAATTGAACTTAATTTTTTATTTGGTATGAACTATCTAATTGCCAAGTTTCAGCTTTCTACGAGCTCTCCTTTATACTTATAATTAACACTCGTATTAAAAATTTTAGTAATTTTTTTCTCGGAAAGTTGGCAACACTGCGGTCTGAAAATTGAACTTAATTTTTTATTTGGTATGAACTATCTAATTGCCAAGTTTCAGCTTTCTACGAGCTTTCCTTCATACTTATAATTAACACTGGTATTTATCGTATTTTTTGGACACGGCCGGCCAGCCAGCCAGCCAGCCAGCCAGCCGTATTGACGATTTTATAAGCTAGTCTTTTCGACTAGCTAAAAATAATATTGTTTTTATGTATGTACATATAGATCATATCTACATGAGTATCCACTTTAAGCATATCTTTTATAGAATATTCTTACTACTTTGTTTTATAACAATAAATATATATCTAAGTAATTGATAATTTATTATTTGAGACTACAAGATCTATTTGTTAGTTCTCGAATTTTTCTTTCCCGATAGTTGCATGGTAAATATATCGGCTAACTGCTTATCTGTGGAAATATAATATATTCATCTTTAATTAATTAATTTATTTTAAATTTGTTCACTACTAAAATAAATAAAATAAAAATATATTTAATATCGATATGTTTGGTTCATCTATGATTTGTACAATTATTTGCTATGCTGTTACAACTTGTATTGGTTTTAAAAATAAGAATTTGTTTGAGTATTTTTATGTTAATACTATTTGTCAGAGATTTAACCAAATAGCTTTGTTTACACAACATGACTCGAAGGCTTTAAATATATTTTCTGATATACTTTTTCTGTCAATGTTGTTATCTCAGTTTAAATCAACATAGCTATTAATTTTATTTATATATTTTTATTGTTTATTATATATATTAATCTCAAATCAAGAGAATTTTTGACATATCCTAAAATAGTTTCAAACATTTCAAAATTTTACAATTTTTGTTTTGTTTGAAACTTAATAAAAAAAGAAATTGGTAAACACAAATCAGCACGTGTACACAATAGTGTACTTGAAACTACCAACAAGATTTCATGCGTCATAATCTTTGTCTACAGTTAAACTTTCATAAGTTTTCTAGGTAGTGGAGTATCTATTGTTTTACGGTCTTTTATATTATTATTTTTATATACGTTGGTTGCTCTAAAGTAAATTGATCATTATTGCAAATTATTCTTTTTGTTCAAAAATAATTTTATTTCATGAAAATCTATCATCTAAAAACAATGTTGTAAAGGAATTTTTAACTGTCATTTTTTATTTATTGTTATTTATTTTATTTTTATTTTTATGTAACGATTAATAAATCAACATGTAATAAAACATAAATATTTTTGTTCCATATGTCTATTATCTAAGAATTATAAGCAATGATCAACTTTAGAGTTTTTAATTTATTTAATTTATAATTATTGTATCAAATGTGTGAATTTTATTAGTGTACCATTTCAGTGAGAAAACCGAAATATTCCGGTAAAAAACTCACCGCGTGAAGACTGTTTTAATTCATATTATGATTTGTTAAATAAAATTACTTGGTTGCTTTTGGAACTGACGCCATCAAGTACCATCATTTAAAAATTTCTTTTAAAAAACCATTTAGAAATGCAGTTTTTACATCGATTTGATGCATTAATAAATCGAATTGAACTGCATAAGTTCAAATAAATCTAAACGTATACATGCTCACAACTGATACAGAAATTTGTTCATAATCTATTAAATATTTTTGACTCTATCCTTTTGCTACCAGTCTAGCATTATATTTTGATGGATTCCCTTTTGCGTCACTTTTTTTTAAATGCAAACTCCCATCTGCAACCTACTATGTTTATATTAGAGAGTCGTTGAACTAATATCAAGTTTTGTTTATCTTTAAAGAATTTTAACTAACCTTTTATCGCTTGCTTCCACTGAATTCGATCATCTCTAGAATTTATTTATTTAAAAGCAAAGAGAATATAATATAAGAAGAGGTCGAACGCCTACACAAAAAATGGTATACAAATACTTATAAACTACGGAATAAGAGAAGTATAAAGGCGGTATTAGTTAGAGATACTATAGGTAGAGTTCGGCCGATGCGCCGCCATTAATATGTGGCGCCAAATTTAAATTAAAATTTGTTCCATCAAATGAACACAAAATATTTGTTCTTGTGTTTTGCAGACAAAAAACATATGAAACATAAAAATGTAATGTAAAATATTGTAATAACATTTATTATAATAATAAATATACTAATATAAAAAAAATTCAAAAATATCGAAAATGTCAAAATGTCACAAACAAACAAAAATCGAAGTAGTGCATGAATTTTTCTTCGTTGAAATTTTGAAAACTGTCAAATCAAATATGAAAATGATAAAAATACCTCTCGTACAGCAATCCCGCACTAAAATATATTTATTTAGCAGTTAGAGTGCAAGTGTAGCTACAGTTTAATATGTGATAATATAATATTTCCAAAAAAAAAAAAATGTAAATGTAATGAGTCGAAGAAGCGCGCGAATTCAAAATCATTTGTTTTTAAATAAAAATGGCGGCACCAATCAGAAGCTGAACACTATTTCAGGCTATCGGCCGAACTCTAGTATAGTATCTCTAGTATTAGTTGATCGCTAGCGACACATGTGTTTAGTACATAAAATAGCAGAAATACAAACCTTACTGCAGTTTTAAACCAGAAACTTTAGAACCAACTGAAATTTAAGAGTTTCTAAGAATTTATGACCTTTTTTTTTCCTTGGAAAAAATTCTTTGTCTGAATTCGTATTCTAAATTTTCTCTCTTGTCTTGTACACTTAAATTTTTCTTTCATTTTTAATAAAAACATTTTTTTTAAATTAATGTTCTTGTTAAATATTGATAAAATAAAATAATTATTTTAATATTACAAATATATTGATATTGAAATAAATATTTTATTTATGTTGCAGATTTTTAAGCTTTCTAGTTTGTGGTAATCAACTAGATTTGGATTCTAGTTTTAATATTAATTTAATTTTTATATTTATTAAAAAATCGATAATAAAATTTCTGTGCAGTGTACAAATATTTTCAGGATTTAGCCATTCAGGATATTTCCTATTAATGCCAATATTAATAAAAAAGTAATGTTTTGTTTTAAATTTTTATAAAACTTAAATAAGGAAAATTTAGTTTCAAAAATTTCTAATGATAAATTAATAATGTTATAAAATTCTGAGCTGGGTACCTGTAAAAATTTGATAGTAGTATTATTTTCTAATTTACCATAGTCTCTACAAACTATTAATAAATCTGCTTTATTATCTAATTTCTCATTACAATTTTCACAATTAAATTTTTTCAAACAAATATGTAATAAATACCCAGCAACATAAGCAACAGAACATTTTTCTAAACTATAATTTGAATCAGACATATTATCACCTATGTGAAAATAGCAACACTTATTCTAGCAACACTTCCCAGAATTCGAATTCCCAAACTCCTATAACAAAATTTTAAATTATATTTACATTATTTTCGGTTAAATTAATTAAATTATCATAATCATCTTCACAATTTGGATCATCCGGTCTGTTTAATAATAATAATAATAATAATATCTTTATTATCCATTTTTAGTAAATACATTTACATTTACCAGGGACATAGTCAAAATATTTGAGTAATACATATATTTTATACATTTAAATATTCAAGAATTCCATAATAGCATTTTTCTATTAAAAAAGATCTTAAGAGATCCTTAAAAATAGTTTTTCATTTTTTATAACTAGTGGCAGGTGATTATACATTTTTACCGAATTTATATATGGACCTTTTGCACAAATTGTTAACCTATGTTTAGGGCAGTTTAATTTTTTATTATCACGAGTACACATATTGTTATACAAGTCATTGTTTGAAGCGAATAATTGCTGGTTTTCCTTAACAAACATGCAAATTTCATATATGTACATACTAGGGAGTGTCATTATTTGGAATTCAACAAAAATAGGTTTACAACTTGTTAGAGTTGATTTTTCAGCCATACATCTTAATATTCGCTTTTGCAGAAGAAATATTTTGTTTGCATGAGTAGAATTTCCCCAAAAAATAATGCCGTATTTAATTCTGCTATGTATGCAAGGGGGATGTATGATCTGAGGGAACTTTCATTTACCAAATTTTTCAATTTATAAATTGCATGAAATAGAGATGACAATTTATTATATAAATCATTCACATGATTTTCCTACTTTAAATTTTGATCCATATGTATTCCTAAAAATTTTGTACTATCTAATATTGGTATTTTAATATTTTCAAAGTGAATTAAAAAATTTGGACTTGATGATTTAGTTGCGAAAAACACAATTCCTGTTTTTTTCAAATTTAAGTGAAGTTCGTTCATATTACACCATGCGGAAATTTCAAGTATAGTCTTATGTATTTGTGTTGACAAATGTTCTGTAGTTTTACTACTTATTATGCATGTTGTATCATCTGCAAACTGATATATTGCTTCACCTGATGTAATATGTCGAGACATGTTATTAACATAAATAATAAAAAGCAAAGGTCTCAAAATGGAACCTTGTGGAATTCCTTTTGTTAATTCCGTATATCCTGATTTGAACTCTTTTTTACAGTCCTGCATATTAGCAGTAATGGTTACATATTGTTTTCTGTGTGATAAATAAGATTTAAACATGCAGTATTTTTTGACTTTTGAACAAACAAATGCTCGTATAGTCTTTTGTGAAAGGTTATAAATTGTTCCAAAAACACGGGTTTTACCCCATCGCTTTCACATAATAATCAGCCATTGACTTCAGCTATTAAGCTATTTATCAATGCCTGGCCAGTTTTATAACCGTAGACACGTGTTTCGGTCTTTTGGACCTCGTCAGTACGGTGCTTTGATCAGTCGCTTCGAGGCGACTGATACCGGTGTTCGTTCTGGCTGCCTTATATGGCAAGTATTTTGCGCAACTAGCGGCGAGAAATAAGTAAAATACTACTAACGCCATCTAGCTGCAAGTTTTGCTATCGGATATCTCCTAGGTTTTTATGCAGTATTTTTTGACTTTTGAACAAACAAATGCTCGTATAGTCTTTTGTGAAAGGTTATAAATTGTTCCAAAAACACGGGTTTTACCCCATCGCTTTCACATAATAATCAGCACCGGTATCAGTCGCCTCGAAGCGACTGATCAAAGCACCGTACTGACGAGGTCCAAAAGACCGAAACACGTGTCTACGGTTATAAAACTGGCCAGGCATTGATAAATAGCTTAATAGCTGAAGTCAATGGCTGATTATTATGTGAAAGCGATGGGGTAAAACCCGTGTTTTTGGAACAAGATTTAAACAATTGATTTGCTATTCCCCTGACACCTACTTATATCATGTAAAGTATTTAACATACGAATAAAAATATTTTGCTGTCGGATTACAATTTGCACCGCCCCTATGACGAATTGCGGCAAATAAATTTTCGAGTGGATCTTGATTTAATCGCGATGCCAATAAAGATAATGTTTGTTCGTTTGCTAAATCATTCCACAAATTTAAAAATCCCGTAATCGTCTGAATTAATCCATATATACAATATATTTTATTATTTATATTTCCTTTTTTATTATAAATTTTTAAAGATTTTACCCAATTTAAATATTTTATTAATTCGCTTTTAACAAATGATTTCTTATCTGAAATTGCACTTGATTTTGGATTTTCACTATTTGCAACGTTACTATTTAAATTATCAAATATATTGTTCATTTTCTGAACAAAATCAGCTGTGTTCAAAGCAGTAGCACTTGTCAACTGCTTCGTGCCTACAACGATTTTTATTGCGGCAGCTACTCGATTGCTGAATATTTGTGTGGCTAGTTTAACCCTCATTTTTGAAAATCATTGGGGTTAACATGCTTATCTGTAATTCTACATAATGATTTAGCTAAGTTACTATTTTTATCAATTTTATAAGTATCTGTAATATCACTCCAAGTTACTTTATTTGCATCTACATATATTTCATTATTCAGTAAAGTGTCTCTAACACATTTTACCAAATGTGGTGTGTCATATAAAACATAAACTTTTTTATTAATAATAAAAAAATAAGGATTATCTTTTGTTACATTTAAAGATTTAAAGGTCGATCTATTATTTGACCCCGGGTCACATGTTATTACTCGAACTCTAAGACCTATATATTCTAATTTAGAAATTATATCTGGAATGATATTTTTTAAATAAATTGATTTAATTGGACTTGATGTAATATAATAACATACTGGTAATTTCTAATTACTTAAGGGGAGGTAACACTTTGAAAATTTTAAAAAATCGATTTTTTTTTTACTTAAATGTGTTTTTTGAACCCGTTAGAATCAGGTTTAAAAGTATGGAAGCGTAAATCGCAATAATAAATGTGCAACAAAGCATTTCATCGAGAGCGCTCAGGAGCGCTCTGCTTGAAACTTGAAACTTTAAACGCGTTTTTCTAAAAACCATGTTTTTAAACTGCGTTGACAGCATACAAGTCGCAATTTTTGTCCGATTAACTTGGACTTTGGGGAAAATGTTGCCAAAACTTCAACTTAGGGATCAACTGGTCATTTTTTTGATATGTAGTTTTTTTGATGTTAGCGACTCAAAAAAGGACGAAATTTTTTTACGATTTTCAAACTTTTTTTTTCAAATGAGTATAACTTGGCGAAAAATGTATTTTTTTGAAATCCGGCCAGTTTATCCCTAAGTTACAATCTACTTTACATTTTAAAAACAACAAAATTTATTTCAAATCTGAATTGAGCGCTCCAGCCTGTCAACGCAACAGCAGTCTTTTTGGGACATGGTCTTGGTTCGGAGGTTGTAGCGGTCGCAATTGGTTACAAAAAGGCTTCGAATTATTTGAAAATATAGAGGAATATGTGCCAAATACAATGTAAAAAAAGGTAGTAATTTATTTACATTCCTGTGCCCAAAATTAATTCGTGAAAATAGCCATTTTTTTAGTATTCAAAGTGGTACCTCCCCTTAATAAACCACGGATCATAAATACTGATGCACCATAAGAATTATTTTTAAAGTTATCGTAGCCTACAATACAACCTAAATTCGTATTATAATCTAATACGCGTTTGATACTCATTTGATGAAACAACAAAATACACTGTTTTTCATCTGAGCTTATAACCGATATTTTTAATTTTAATTTGTAAAAAAAATCTAAATTATGAACTTGTAAACACATTTTTATTGTATTTAAGCCAGGTAAAGTCAAATTTAATTTATTTTTTATAAATTTATACGTACTTGGAGATTTATAATGTAAAGTCAAAGTTAAATTTTTTTTTCTTGTGACCAGGGTTGGCCTTTTTCATGCAAGTACTGCATATTTAGAAAAGCTTTTTGTCTGAAGAAAATTCATTTATACTACGGTTAAAACTGGCCAGTCATTGATGCATAGCCTAACAGCCGATTCAATGACTGATTATCATTGTGAAATATTTGGGGATAATAAATTTAAAATCTCAATATTTTTGAGTGTTATAAATTTTGTTGTTGCTTTTTTTTTGAAATATTCTTGACTCATTTTGTTTTAATTTTCGTTTTAATTTACGAATTTGAGTATTTTGACTATTTATTTTATTTTATTGTTTATCAATAAAAAAATTTTCGTTTACTTAAATTTGAATTTGATTTTAATTTACATGTCGCTGGCTTTTAAATTGTCATTTTGTACCACAGGACTTATAATTCCATTTTCCTAATTGGAAATTGTTTATAAAATATTATTTTCAAATTTATTGCTTTGAATAGAGCCCGTTTGAGTATATACAATGCAGTTTTGGTGCTTACGTTGATGTATGGTAGTGAATGTTGGGTTTGGTTGCAAAAGCATAAACGGAAGATGACTGCTGTGGAAATGAGATTTTTACGTGGGGTATGTGGTGTAAATTGGAGAGATCGGGTACGAAATAGATTAGTGTATGATGAGTGTGAAATTGAAAAAAATGTTGTAGCAAAAGTTGCCGTGCTAGAGTCAGTTAAGATGGTTCGGATATGTTGCGCGAATGTCTAATGAACGTTTGGTTAAAAATATTTATTTGAATAATTTTGATGGTATACGTTTGCGTGGACGTCCGATAAGTAGTTGGAGTGGTATGACTGAAAGTGTTTTGAGGGAGCGAAAGTTTCCAAGTAGTAGGAATAAAAGAGCATGTATGAGAGGAATTATGAATGTGGATGAAGCGAAAGTTGCTTGTTTGGATAGGAATGTTTGGAGGCGACTGATTTCGGGATGATGAAAAGAATTTGTGCCACACCTATATGGGTACATGGCGTGATTGTGTATGTATGTATGTATGAATAGAGGAACATATAGTATTAGAAGTATTTAAAATAGAAGGTGAAATATTAGTATCAATCTCAGGATATTGAATAGGTAATGGCATCATGTACGAGTCTGTGACGAGATTTATTAATAATTTTTTTTTTTGGAAAAATGATTTTCACATTATAAACAACGACTTCATTTCTTTTCTGATATATTAAAAAGTAAACTATTACCGGACTATTTACAATCCATTTTTCGCAGCTTTTCGCATTTTTTACAGGAAAAGTATAAAAATGAATATAAGATAAGGATTATTTTTTCTAGATAAAGAACATTTACAATATACACATGTACTAAGTGACACGGACATATTTATATAAAAAATTATAAACTTTTTCTTAATAATAAATTTAAAAATAAATTTTTTAAAATAAGTAAATATATTAATGATATATAAAATTAAATTCTAAATATAACGTGAAACTGAATAATATATAGTAATTCCACAAAGAATCAGAATTTTTTTGCTTGCAATCGGTACAATCCAATGAATCAATATTCCGAAAGTTGAGTCAATTGCGGTATGATGGCGTCTAATGCACACGCAAATTAATATGTATTATAGCACTAATTGCACAAAGAAATCAATAATTTTAATAGCACAAAAAAACGCACTTCACAACGCAATAGGTCAACAAAGAATGTGCGATCACAGTTAAAGAGCACATTTAACACCAATTTAAAAAAAAACAGTGCATTATACAAGATCAAACTAATATCGGTTTTATTCCTCCTAACTATAGGGATGATATTTGCACAATTCTAAGTTCAATAATTGTTTTCAACGAAAAGGCAAAAATGTAGTCAAGAAAATGCACATGTGTTAGCTATTAAAACAATGGGGGGTGAAAAAGTTTTGAAGATTTTTTTAAGTGTACACACATAAATACATACACAATCATGCCATTTATCCAAAAGGGTGTGGCACAAACTCTTTTCACTATCCCCAAATTAGTTTTCTTCAAACATTCCTATCCAGACAAGCAACTCTAGTTTCATCCACATAATACGTTATATATTGTTAGTAATATTATTTTGTTTATTTGCAATGGTTCCATTGTTCCATACATAAAAAAAAATATTATCAATAAATTTATCAAATATCTTTTTAAAGTAATTGATGGTACTTGTTAAAAGGTTTATTTTGATACAAACAAAATATATAATAGCATTTCCGATATATAAAAATATAACATATATTTTTTTTAATTTATATCAAATTTTATCATTAATAGTCGTTTTCTTTAGATTAAACTTTTTCTTTAAAAACGAATACTAAATTTTGTTTCAAAGTTGTTATAATTAAATTAATATAATTTGCAAAAATAACCATAATTTTATATTTGTTTCAAAGTAACTTAAAATTTAGTTCTTCAAATTCATTTAATTACATAAAATAAAAATTAGGGAATCCCGTGACCCTTAAAGGGTCACGTCTGAAGTCGAAAATAGTATTTAAACATGAACATAATAAAAAATAAATACACAAATAATAATAATAATAATAATAATAATAATAATAATAATAATAATAATAATAATAATAATAAATTCAAAGAACTGCCATTTTAGGCACTGCTTACTACGCAGGACTCTCATGTAAACTAAAAAATATAACAATCCTTTAGGTCACGGTGTGACCTCGGATGTTATATAATCCACACCAGTTAACACTGCGAAAGAGAACCATAATAATAATAATAATATAATAATAATAAAATATCAATTGCACTATTATATATTACTCTAAAGCAGCACTTCTATCAGTAGTGTTCATAACTTCACACAGCTGTCATTTAACATTTGCAGGTTAGCATTAAACATAATTTTTCAAATTTTTGAGAACCAAGATGAAATTGTAGAAAGATGAAACTTGCCCATTCTCAAATAGGGAATGAACTAATTAAAAAGACACAATTTCCATCAAAATCGGTTCAGGGGTTTAGGAGGAGATGCTGGAGAAACATACATACATACAAACATTTGACAATTAGGGAGATTAATAATAATACATTAAATTAAATAAAAAATATAGGCTACTTTAAAACAAAAATAATTATTGTTAATTTAATTCAAATATATTTTTTTTTAAAATAAAGTAGGTATATTAATAATAATGTAACGCGCGGAAATGGTTGTAAAAATATTTAAGATTGAGATTAACTAATTTTGAATAATTAAATAAAATAGAACTAAAAAATTAAACTAAATAAAATATCATTAAATAAATATGGCATCGTGATCGTCTAGTCTAGTGGTAGGATTACCGATTACGTTGTGTGATAATTGAGATTCATAATATGGAGTCGTGGAACCTTAAAGAGCCGCTGAGGGGTGAGGTGAGACAGACAAACATAAAACAAGGAAATAATACACAGATGTCAAACCACAGCCACAGAGGTCCATTTATTGACAAATAAATATGTTTGCATAGCAAAATCTATCGATGGACATTCAGTGCCCCGTCGGTTGCACAATGGTGCATATTCTTTACTACTACGAGATTTCTACAAGGTGCTTACACCTGCTGAACGGTGTTAGGTAATTAGGAAATCCGCGTATCCCTTGACCTACATTAGTGCAGGTTACAGGCTTATATTTATTTACGAAGAGAGGGGTAGGAGTCAGCGTAGCTAAAGCATCTTAGAACCAAAATTGATAGGAAACCTTTGTCGTGCTCACCGGCGAATTGCAGGTTACAGGCAGTATTTTTATTATTATGATGTAACACGGACAAAGCATTCCAATCATGTGCAATAACATCAATTATTATAATATTGAAATGTAAATTATCCGACGGTTTACTTTATGAAATATGTTACAATAAATAAATAATAAATAAATAATATTGAGAGTTACGTGTAGAGTGTAAGTGTAAGTGTACGGGCATATGGAAAGATATAAGTACGACGTCATCTCGGAATGGACCCTGGACTGACCCTTTTACAATAGTCTTGGACACGTTGATGGGACATCAAATAGCCAACGATATCAGAGCGATCGACAATAGTTTAACCAGTAGTAATTGGGCAGTGGCTTGGCCTTGATGTAGCCGGGAGTATAAGTTTGTACCGGGTTACGTGGCGTTGCGTTCGGGCGAAGCATCGGTGTTCGGCGAGCAATATGAACGGGCCGCATTAACGGACTGGGCAAGTAATTGACATCGGATATTAATCGAACAGCATGGCGAATGGCAGACGGACGTGGATTCGACTTCAGATGGACAGCATCTCGACTTAGATAAACGGCATCTTGATTCGCAATTGGGCAGAGTTTCGCCTTGGTAGTTGAAGAGAAGTCTTGAGGTACTCGGTAGCTGAACGATACTAGAGTCCAAAAGGCTTCTGGAGATCCTGACCCGGAGGTCAGAATCTGCGTTCTCTACTGAAGTGTTGGCCCTAATATGGAGCAACTCCTACCAGGATGGACAGTAAAACTCCCACCAGTAGAACCCTTTGCAACAGAAATAGAAATACATCTTTATTTTAGTAAGACAAAAATATAATATATGGTAGTGGTGGAACGATACTTGCCATCCAATTAAATCAAAGTTCTTTGTTCTAATTAACAAATAATATTCGCGAAAAATGACGTCACTCCGATTAGGTTCAATTCAAATGTTCGCACAGGCAGGGTAATGGTAGGGATTGAAGAATGTTCATAAGAACAATTAGTAGGACAGAGATTGACACATATATCTCCATCTTTTTTAATATACAACTCTCAAAGAAAGGTGCATCGATAGCAATATCAGTATTTGTTTATATGTTTATATTACGTCTAGCTGCGCGTGTCACATCTTACTTATCGAAACAATAACACTATACTATGCATCATAAAAAGTTAAAGAATTTTTGTATGTACTGTATAAACCAAAATTATTTTTTGTATAAAATTTAAAATTAAATAGCATAAAATGCTGCCTATTACAATAATAATATAAAAAATTTAAAATCTCAATATTTTGAGTATTATTAAAGTATATTAATTATATAGTTATTTTTACAAAATATATTAATTTATCGAAATTATTAAATGAAATCTTACGAATTATTTATGCTTCAATTACTCTAAACTACCAAAAAAATTATAATTTTTAAATATTATTGTAGCACTTAAAATTTAATCTCAATTAAAATTTCTAAAATAATTTTTAAAGGCCATTTTATATTAAATTTTGCTTTTTCTGGAAATACTTTTAGGTATTTTATTAGGAAGTGTCTATTTTCACCTTAAAACAGGAAACCAGAAACACGAAAAGCAGGAAACACGACGTACAGTGTTGCCGAATTTTACCTGCAAACCAAAAACGCGAAAATTTAAATTTAAACGAGAAAATGATATGGAAAAAAAACCTAAACCAACCTACTAACCTAACCTACTCTAAATAGCCAATTACGTAAAAATACTGTATGTACATGGTAAATAGCCAATTACAGGTAAATTCGGCAACACTGTACGTCATGTTTCCTGTTTTACGTGTTTTCGTGTTTCTGGTTTCCTGTTTTAAGGTGAAAATAGACACTTCCATTTTATTAAGTAATGCTATAATAAAGCAATTTTCTAAAATATATTGCATCATATGTTTTGTTCATATCAAAATAAACCTTTTAACAAGTACCAAAAACTTACCCTAATATAAATTTTTAATATTTTTTCCACGTGGAGCCGTTGTAAGTTGTAACTAAACAAAATATTACTAAAATTTTGTGTATTGTAAAACAACAAAAAAAAAAAAAATTGTCAAAAAAGATTAACACGGGTGATTTTACTTTACTAGACATAAACAGATGTTTATCTATGTTGTTGATTTTTTTTTTACTATTTCATTCCAAAATATTTTGTACAAATTGAATAGTTTGTTTACTGGCTACCAGAGGATATTTTAGTTCATTTTAGTTCAGCTGTCAACTGACAGGACTAGAAAATTTAGTTCATAACAGACCGCCAGGATTGACGGTGGCGACCATATAGCGGCGTACAACTGCATAATCATAATATATACTCAAATTGCCAGAAGGCTGAGTCTCTTCTTATAGTATATTTTCTTTGCTAAAAGTTTTTAGAATTTTCTCTAGAGAATATTTTGCATTTAAAATTATATACAAAATATTATTATTATTTTAATTTTTTTAGTGTTTTGGACGATTTTTATTTGTCACTACGTCTGAGTTCAGAGTTATCTTGATTTTAAGTATCAAGTTTTAACCCTTTGTTTTATTAATTAATGAGTTTCTAGCTCAATTGATTTTTATATTTGTTAAATGTTAAGTGATTTTATCAGTTTCTGAATTTTATTCAGTTTCTGATTTATTTTCATTTTTTTAGTTTCTGATATGTTTATATCAGTTATTAAATATTTTAGTCTCTGATTTTAATCAGTTTGTATATTTTGTTCAGTTCCTGATTTTTAATCAGTTTGTATTGTAAAATTACTTACAGGCATTTTATTTTCTTTATTTTTTATTGGCCGAACGTCAAAAAAATTTTTCATTTATAATGACATCACGAGCTATAATGTATATTTCTTATTATTACACATTTTATAACTTATAACCATTTGGCTCAACACTACTTATATACATTTATTTGATTTTATATCATATTTGTATATATTTTTTTTAATATACGGTTGATCCAAATATTTTTAAATGTTTTAAGTTAGGTTTGTGTTTTTGTCACAATTTATATGGTGTTTTATTTTTATTAGCAAGAGCATTTTTAGAGATGCGACTTATTATATAAGTTGTTGCTGTGTATACAGCTTGACCCCTAAGAGATTTGTTTAATTTTTAACCGATTAAAAGTGTACGGACTTTTTCCGTTTTTGTTCGGTTCATATGCTTTGCTATTTTGTTATTGTGTACGTGGTAGTGATAAATGACACATTATGCCCTTTTTTATAAATCAAAATATTTGAACTCAGTTGACAGATACAACTACAAAAACTTGAAATTTATTTACGATCTCCCACTTAGAAGTAATTAAATATGTTACTTTTTAATAAATAAAAACATCAATTAAATTTTAAATATTAATTTTTATTTGATGTAATAGATTTCACAATAATCTGTGTATATTTTTAATGACGGTTTATTTTGAATTTTTAGTTTTTTTACTTTATTAAAAAAGCATTTATGCTTGTTTTCTATATATACAAGCTTCACATAGCTCATTAGTTGGATCTAGATTTTTAATCAAATTTATATCGTCTAAAATATTTATTTTGTTATTAATAAATTAATTTTTTTTAGTGATATGGCCGTCTTTCGTGCCATAAATTATAATTAATATTTACAATATTGCATAAGTGAGCTATGTTTTATTACCACTTTGACTGCAAGGAAAAGTGGTATAGCGTTTGGTACGGTGTCTGTAACATTTTCAAAAAAAAAAAAACTTAGTTTATGTGGGTGTATGGATGTGCGTCGTCAGCTCGCTCGGTCGTAAGTCAAAATTTTGTGGCTGCAACTCCTCCTAGACGGTTCAACCGATTTTAATTAAATTTTCAGAATAAATTTGTCTAGTACCCAAGATGGTCATGTGGTTTTATTTTTTTCCAGTGATGCCAATTTTCCGAGATAAAAATTACTAAAAATTTTAAAAATTCATATTGGCTATGTTATTTATCCGTTTTGATCAAATTTTCAGAAAAGATTTCCCTAATGCTCCCATTAATTATATAATTTTATTAACATCCAGTGTTGCCAACTTTCCAAAAAAAAAAATTACTAAAGTTTTTAAAAATTCGTTGTGGCTACATTATTTATTCGATTTTGATCAAATTTTCAGGCAAGATTTTCCTTGTGCCTACATAAATTATAATATTATTAAAATACAGTGTTACCAACTTTCCGAGAAATGTCAAAGTGGTCTATATATGGGTTTACCCATATACTTCTAATCTTGTTAATTTTGAAATTAACTTCAATTAAATTATTAAAAGAACTTACCTTGGAAGATGGTTTGATTTGTAATTAATTTTTTTAATATTGTTGGAGGAAAAATTACCGTCATTCTGCTCTGTTAAATTCGGCGAACTAATGAGAGGTTTTAGGTAACTTCTGGAGTGACAAGAACGTTTTCTTATCGTCCACTTGTGCCTTGATTTGTTATTACTTCAATTGTTCCTCTCTTTTTTGGTCTGCCACGGCAATTTCTAATGGTTTTACCAAATCTTCGCATGTTGTAAAAACATCGATATTGTTGATTGTATGATCCGTGGCTCCGGAGTCCAGCATAAAAGTTAAATAATTATTGTCGGTGTTAATTTGATGATCTCCAAAAATAAAAGCGAAACCATCGCTTGTCGATTGTGTCTGAACCATTATGTAGATTAAAATTATTTGTTGTTGGTTCGTTCTTCAACATACGTTTGTAATAATAACAATCACGTTGTAAATAATTATTTCGACCACAATGATTATATGTTTGAAATTTTAATAATTTATTCGGACTTTTGTGATAATAATTTGATTGTATTTTTTTCATTCGATTTATTACGTATTTTTTTTTTATATTTATTAATTTTTAAATTTAGAAAATTTAAAATTTGTGGTTGAAGAGTTTGCGGTTTGTAAAACTTTTTTATTTTCTTCAGTTTTCAGTTTAACTTCATAGTTTAATAATCTGATTTTCACAAAAGTAATATTTAAATTATATTTAAGTAATGTTTCTAGTGCTTTTAGCACATCGTCATTGAAATGATGACAAAGTTAATAAAAGATAAGACACTTTGTCTATTTCTTGTAATTTGGCATGTTGGTGCTTTGCAAATCCCAAAAATGAATTGTGCAAATATTCGATAATTGTGCTTCTGGTAGTTGAGTATCTTTTTGTCCACTAATGTGGTATTTCTTCAGAAATCGGGTCCATCACAACATTAAGCAGTTCAAATTCTGTTAATAAAGATGTCACTCTAAACTTTCACACACTATATTTTTCACAATTAAATGATTGAATATTTCTTTTAGCAACTTTTATGTCCATTTTGCTTTATTTTATAACTTGTAATTATTAACAGAACACACGTGCAGCATACTATTTAAAAGTATATGGAAACTATCTGAATATTATCGTTAAATAGTTTATATTGATTATATTTAATTATTGATTTTAATTTACGTTGCCTGGGCACCATAAACTATTAGGGATAAGGGTTTTAATTTAATTAAATAAAACAAAACACAAGTATAGTAGAGATATCTTATTCTTATTAAGCAGTGGTTACTTTAACAGCCATCTAAAGAGTGAAACTATTGAACATACGAAAAATGTACCTCTAGTTACAAGTTTACATTTTAGGGTCGTCTAGACTCTAGACATTTTACGAATTTACGTTACAGGGTGTTTACTAAAAAAAATACCAAATTTTCTTCTTCATCTTTGCTTGAATACGTTATAACAATTATTACAGTGCGTCATAAATTTATCGTTTTTCACATGTGAAAACACCAAAATCAGCTTCCTGTTCAGAACCAATAGCATTACGACTAAAATGTAAAACTAATTGTGAAACAAGTAGATTTAAATGTCAGAAACATTTATTCAAAAAAATGTGGAAGTTAAAATTTGAGTTTTATTAAATTTATCGTTCGCATCTATATTAAATAATAAACATGAACAAAATCGATAAAATTTTGTAGCATCAGTTGGAAACTTTACCAACTAAACGAATTACTTGATGAATTCGTTACATAATCATTTGCATTCAATTTCAATCACTTACCGGCACTGCTTATATTGACAATTAGCAATACAGCGTACCGTCTTGTTGCGTGCTACCAAAAACGGAAATTGTTAAATTTCCCCTTGCTGAGAAAATTATTCGTCCGTGCAGGGGCAGGGGCTAGGTACCTAGAGGGTTGGACTAAAAATGTGACGTAGTACGCTATGTAAAGTCTATGTAGAAATGCAATATTACAGAGTAAACTTGTGTAAACTTCAATACTTAAAAAGTACAATTAATTTGAAAAAATATAAGAAAATATTTTTCAAAGTTGTGATAACAAAAACTATTATGTACTCATTTATTTATTCTACATCTATATAACAATGTCGAGAGCTTTTCAATTTTCTGAAAAAACTAATATTGATAAAAAAAGTATGAAAATAAAATATTTTCAATCAATATGATATCAATTCCTGAAAAGTCTAATAAAATATGATTTTAGCAATGACTTCTAAAATACCATTTAGGAAAAATTATTGATATTTGAACTATTTTTTGCGTCTTATACTTACTAATAAATAAAAAAGCCAATGACGAAATACAACCATTATTTATCAGTTCCCATAATTCTTAAGCGTAAAATATGTGCTATATGTACGAGAAGTTGATCATATAGTTTTCTCAACAATTTTTACTTGCATAATCAATGCTGCGGGTCGTTAGACTGTAGCCAAGCAAGAGACCTAGAACGCCTAGTGGATTCCAAACCATTCAGATATAGATATAGTAATCTTATTAACATTATTTTAAAATAAAAAGTTTAGGTTTAAGTTCTGTTCTATTATAATTAAAATTTCGACGTTTCGAACCACTAAACGAGCATCATCATCAAGAAAATAATTTTAATTTACATAAATAATAAACAAACAAATTGAAACAAGTAACTAGCTAACAAAAAACTGGTAATTATTAATTAAAAGTAGTCAGATTTTATTTAACTCAATTATAATGACTCTTGAACGAATGTCTAATGAACTGTTGGTTAAAAGAATATGTTTGAATGATTGTGAAAGTATTAGGTCGGTACGAAAGTTCTCAGGGTTTATCTTGTACTGTTTTTTATTCATTTGTTTCTGAATAAAATATTCAACGTATTTCGCGTTTTGACATCTTATCTTGTAAAGAACTTTTACCTCTATCTGATAGTGTAATTTGTTTTTTTCTATGTTATTCTATTTTGTGACTTTTGTGGGCTTAATTCAGCATGTCTGAGGAACAATTTCGTACGATTTTTTATTTTAACTTTAAATTGGAACAATCCGCTGCCGAGACAGCTCGCTAAATTAACCAAGTGTGGGGCCCTAATAGCGTTGGAAAAAGCACCGTGCAACAATGGTTTAAAAAATTTCGTTCCGGAGATATCAGCCTTGAAGATGCACCTCGTAATGGTCGACCTAGAGTACTTCAGGACGACAAATTGAGGACCCTGGTGGAAGCTGATCCATCGCGAACGGCTCGAGGGATTACACAGGAACTAGGAGTCAGTCACCATGTAGTCTTAGATGGTTTAAAACGTCTTGGAAAGGTAAAAAAAACTCGAAAAGTGGGTGCCTCACGATTTGAACGATCGACAGAAATTGTAACGTTTCGAGGTGTGTTCGTCTTTGATTCTGCGAAATTAAAACGACCCTTTTTTGGATCGAATCGTGACGTGCGATGAAAAATATACGTGCATTGAAATATATGTTTGCGTGGACGTCCGACAAGTAGATGGAGTAGCATGAATGTGGATAAAGCAAAAACTACTTGTCTGGATAAGAATGTTTGGAGAAAACTGATTTCGGGATAATTGAAAGAGTTTGTTTTGGTATATGGCGTGATTGTATATGTATGTATGTACGATGAAAAACAATGTTTTTCTTATTTTTGTAGATGCAAAGATAAAGCACTTATAATATTTAATATTTTTTCTTTGTTTCATTTGCACAAATTTAACTTATAATAGCCAAATGTACAAATGTGGTATTAAGTTTCATGGTTTAAACAAATAAAAATTTCATCTTTTTTTTATCTTATTAGTATATATGTTGCGGTTAATGTAAATAAATTAGTACTATACACAATAACCGGTTATTATGAATAATTACCGTATCTCTTTGTTTATATGTTAAACATATTATATATATATATATATATATATATATATATATATATATAAAACGAAAATATAATGACTGATAATAATTTTAGATGTCTGTGGATAATGGGTTTTGCAGTCAGAAATTTGGGATAGATGTTAAATAAAACTCATTCAAGTTTAGAAGGCAAGCTTTCGATTGTATTCAAATCTTCTTCAAGGCCTCTGAAACATTATGGAAAAATGCAAAATACATCGTAGTTTCTTTATATTCTTAACAAATAAAAATAATATGCGAAATTTAATGCAATAACAATATATAACGTCAAAATTTATAAAAATTGTACAACATAAGTTAGAAATGAAATAAAAAATAAAAAATAAAAAATAAAAAATAACTTACGAAACTAACAGAGTCTTTTTTACTACAAGGAAACCATGTAATAGAATATAATAATATAAAATATAAACCATAAAATAAACAACTTAATTAAAACAAAAGTCAGAATTATAAAAAACATGAGTAATTGATCATGGATATTCAATAGATCTGTCAAAAATTAATTTGTCAAAATAACAAGCGTTCAGTTAATAACGAAATGAACATGTTAATTAATTAATGAACTGAGTCAGTTTAGGTGCGTTTTATAAAAATATTTTAAACTGATAAACGTAATTAATTTGTTTACTGGAATAACTCTGTTTAGGTGCATTTTATAACTATTTAAATATTTAAACAAAAACCAACAAAATTTGAGAAAATAAGTAAAGGTTTAGTTTAATTGAAAATATTAATTAAATTTAAAAATTAGTGATGTAAATGTTCTAATAAGGCATCAAATTATTTGAACCGGTTTTTTTTGTGTAATAGTTTTAAGAAAAGAAAATACGTGATACCAAAATTTAAGACGTATCGTGAGTGTCGATCAAACGGTCAGGTGTCATGTAAGTATGTAATTAGTTATCGTAGATCAAACTTAAGTTCTTAATGTCTGATCTTTTATTCATCAAGTTGTTGTTTGTCTTGATCAAAACCATTTCTAGGAATGTACGTTTAAAATCATTTGCCTCAGTGCATAAAACCTGGGAATTATCAAAATCTATGTTATGCTTTGTTTGATCTTTATGTGTAGACAGGGCAGTTGAATTTGGTTTTAGTCTACAATCCGATTTTTGTTGGGTAACTCTATCACATAGTTTTCGTTTGCTGTTTCCGATGTACGACATTTCTCAGTCTTTGCAAGGAATCTTGTATATTGAGTAAGCTGTTTGTAAAGGTAGTGGTTTATCTTTTAATCTTGTGAAAATCTTCTTTATAGGTAATGCGTTCTTTTTAACTATTTTTGTGTTATCTTGTCGTAAGATATTGATTAATCTATTCGTTATTCCTGAAATCCGGGGTAACGTACAAATGTTTGTTCTGGAAATGGTATTTATTTCAGTAAGATTTACTTCGTTGGTGATTTGTAGAGATGTAGTTGGTGTAGAAAACAATAAACGGTTTATAAAGTGTGGTGAATATCCATTTTCACAAAGAAGTGGTTTTAATTTCCGTAAGTTTGATTGTTTGTATTCATTGCTGGATAAGGTACAAACTCTATATTTTAGTCCAAGAATGGTGTTTACTTTTACATGTGTATCATGTGCTGACAGATTGTGAATATAATTTATAATTCTGACTTTTGTTTTAATTAAGTTGTTTATTTTATGGTTTATATTTTATATTATTATATTCTATTACATGGTTTCCATGTTGTAAAAAGACTCTGTTAGTTTCGTAAGTTATTTTTTATTTTTTTATTATTTATTTCATTTCTAACTTATGTTGTACAATTTTTATAAATTTTGACGTTACATATTGTTATTGCATTAAATTTCGCATATTGTTTTTATTTGTTAAGAATATAAAGAAACTACGATGTATTTTGCATTTTTCCATAATGTTTCAGAGGCCTTGAAGAAGATTTGAATACAATCGAAAGCTTGCCTTCTAAACTTGAATGAGTTTTATTTAACATCTATCCCAAATTTATGACTGCAAAACCCATTATCCACACACATCTATATATATATATATATATATATATATATATATATATATATATATATATAATATATATATATATATATATATTATGACGTTTTTATGATTAATTTATTTATTTAATATTTTGGTTCCTACCTGAATCGCCTTACATAGCTCCGGCTACAGTTGGTTTGGTAGGCACTAGGGGTGGGTTTAAGAGGCGCCACCGAGATATAAAAAAATACGAGTATCTCGGAAACTCGAAGGCCAAAGGTTTGGACAAATACAAAAGAAAACATAAATTTATTGGATAATGGTTTCAGTTTTGTTTATGGAATTATTTATTATGTATTTATTTTTTTTTTTTTTTTTGAAATGAAACTCAATTTGATGCAGCAGACTTGAATTTTAATAAATTTTATTTAGCTTATGTAATATCTCACAGAGTTTAAATTATTATATTGAATACAAAATTGTTATTTGATTTTTGGGCAACGAAAATATGATTGAGAGATCTTACGCTTATGGAAGTTACCATGCAAGGGCCTAGCTAATTCCTCTTCTTGTTGGAGTAGAAGGCTGAAGGCTTCCAGTCAGGACTGTGAGTTTGTATGGCACTTGGACGACAATTATAAGCTCAAGTTGGAAGGCTGATTTTCGTAAAATGAGCGATTAAATCCTCAGTGATCTAGTCACATAATATTGGAACCGGAACGATTCTCATGCGCCGTTGTTCGGATAGATCGACTTTATAATCGTACTTTGGCTTAACTGACTGAGGCTGGGTCCACCTGAAGATGACAGTCCTATACTGAATCCTCCAGCGCGACTACAACCAACTCTGAAAAACCATACACAAACAACAGTATCCTTGCTACGACTGATAAAGTTTTACACAAGATTATAAATTAAGTTGCCAACTAAAAATCACTGCTCAAGAGCTTACAATGTTTTCTAAATTGAACAGAATGGTAATGTAACAAAGTGAGAATGTCATACAAAAACTATTTAAAATATTTAGCAAAAATAACTAGTACAATTCAAATACAAAAAAAAATTACAGCAATTGAAACAATAGTAAATCGCAAATAAAGACAAATTGAGCAAATTAACTAATACAATTTAAATACCAAAATGTTAACAATGGAATCAATATCAAACAATAAATAATTACCAAACTATAATTTAACATTAGTGCAGGTACAAAATAAATACTAAAATGTTTAATCGGGCTGACATAAAATAAATACAAGAATCGTTACAAAAACCAATGCTACTTACAATTTCTTTTTTTATGTGAAAATGCTGCCAACGGAGTGATCCGAATCGAACTTCGCGGATTCTTATTAATTTTTAGATTGAAGCCCAACAGCGGAAAAATCGACAACAAGAAAGCTGGCTTCAACACAATCTAAATACTCAATCCTCAACTACAATAAATACAAATTAATAAGAAGTGGCGAGATCTCAGCTAGCACTGCGCCAAAAGCTAAGTTCGACAAAACAAGATTTTTCACACAAAAAGGAATGACTCCACACCGCACATAATGATATGATTGACCGCCTAAGCAAGGTCAAACATTATAAATTTATTAACCCAAGGGTGCCCCAAAGACACCGATCTAAACGGAAGTACGGATCAAAAGAAAAACAAAACTGGGGTATTGAAAACAAAATTGAAGGACTAAGGTCCAAATGGAAAGGAATACTATATGGTTCAAAAAAACAAACAAACAAAAAAACTAAATTAACTAACATACGCTATAATCCTGAACCACGACGGATGATTCTATCCCGGGCCGTACAAAAACACACTAAGCCAAGAAAATTGTCGAACACGTGTTCTTAATTGAAAGCAAGAAAAAAATTTAAATTAATAGAAATTTATAAAAATAATGATGCCAAACGGTAGCCGTGATAATAATACACAATAATTTAACACTATTTACTAAAATTCAAATCGGATGATTGAGATAAAAACAGACAAAAATATTATTACCAAAGTTGCAGTTACTACGAAGCATGCGGTCGCACGGCCAGGAACAGAATGACTCAGCCGGCGCGCCAGCTTGTCAACGGCAAGTTAGGAACCGGAAAATATTGTTCGCGCGAAGTTTGAGTTTGAATTTAATGAATGTTTATAGCCAGTAACAATAAAATTGTTACAATATATATATATATATATATATATATATATATATATATATATATATATATAATATGTTATTATTAATAATAACCAAACAAAATGTTAGGTTAATATTAAAAATTATAGGTCAGATCAAATTAGGTTAGGTAAACAATATGTTCATGAAAACTAATTACATGTTTTTCTTTTTGCATTCAGTTACTGAATCCGAAATGTTCAGCATTATTGTAATTCTGAATAATACAAAAACGGTAGATATATATATATATATATATATATATATATATATATATATAAAATTAAATACGAAAATATTAAAGTGTGCAACTTATGTCATTGTTCCACAAGATAAAACACAAAGTATAATTTTCAGTGTTAATAGGATAGTTAATGATGCCTATATAATAAAAATGTTGCAAAATTTCATTTAGATAGTGAACTAAGTTGGAAACAGCATATAGATCATGTGGCAAACAAAATTGATATTGGAAACTATATGTTGCGTAAAGTTGTACAAGTGGTGTCAGCTGATACAATAAGGAATATATATATATTATGCTTTTATTAATAGTCACTTATATTATGGCTGTTTGTTATGGGGTAATTCAACAAACAGTGATCGAATATTTAAACTTCGAAAAGCATCAATTAGAATAATGACATTTAGCAATCACAGACAATCCTGTAGAGCAGTGTGTCTCAACAGGTGGTCCGCAGGAAAATTTTAATTGTCCGCGCAATATAACGAAACTCTTCAATAATTATTATACTTTTGCTAACAAAAATTATTTATATATTGTGTATTTTTCGTGATTTATTGGAAATGTAGTTTTGTGTAATTTTAAAATTATTTTTGTTGCATTTCATTATTTAAATATTATTATATATTTTTTGCAGTTTCTATTGTTATTTTTTTATGCGCATTTTTTGTCGAAATATATTGTTATTTTCTGTGAACTTTCTGTGATTTTCTACAACTGAAATAAATGTATTTAGTAGTACATTAAATATATTTGTTTTCTTGAAAAAAAATCAATCAACAATTATTATTAGTGGTCCGCATAAGAAAATTAGATATTTTACTGGTCCGCGGTGCGTTCTTGGTTGAGAAACACTGATCCAGATTGTCAATACAAATCGATACAAAAAAGTTATAAACTTTTGTAAAGCTATAAAGTTATAAAAATGTGTACTTTATTTTAAAGCAATTAAAAAATCATGCCAGTTGAGAAAAATATACAGTTAATAGTAAAATGTAATTCAAAATTAAATGTCAAAACACAGTTTTATAGTTTTAAGAGTAATGGCCATTATAAGAAAGTGTTGCTATCTCAGCTTTGCTGTTTTCATGCCGGTAATGAGATACTAACTAACTAATTTTAAACTTCATCTCCTTCGGATATTAATTTCCACGCAGGTATGAATCTTTACCTAATGACAAATCCTTTCCATTTCCGTTATTAAAGAAAAATATGCAATATTATTATAAAAAATTACATTAATAATATATTCATATAACAATAAATTAAATTTACAAAAATAAATTAAATAGTTAATTAATAGTTATAATATTAAAAAGTTCACCCGCTCTAACAAAAGAAAATGATTATGCTTTTATTTATCCAAACTTACCGTATTCAGTCATTGATAAAATTAAAAAATATTACTTTTTGATCAATTTGAAACATGTTAAAAATTATTATAATTTCAAATTAAATTTATCTTATATATTTTAACAAACACAACTTAAAACATTAACTTATAATGCAGACTGTGAAGCCATATTATTTAAAGAATTATATTTTTATATCTCAAAAAATTGTAATAAACCATTAATAAAATTTTATAAGAATTTGTTTATAGAGTTGATGACAATAAATACCGGGTTCTATGTTCTATGCCGTCACAAATAATCAGATAATTCATGTAGTATGTAATAATAATATATGAACATAATTTAATATATTTGGAACAGGAAAAAGTAAATTTAAAAAATAGTTTTGCTGCTTACAGAGACCCAACAATATTATATTCATCAAAAGATAATACTGTAATTATCTCTATAAATGATTTTACATCAAAAATTTCTCAAAAAAAAAAAAAAAACTTTTTTCTAATAAACTAATGAAACTATTAATAGAGTCCTAAAATATATTCAAAATCCAAATATTATAATTTATGTTATTGATTTCTTATTATTAATTTTAAGATTGGTATTAGTGTCAACAAGTGTAGTATTTTATAAATGTTATTTTTAGAATAAAATTTATGACTTAATCAAAGAGAAAATTGACGATTGCTCCTATATATCTCATCAGAAATGGAACTGGTAGCAGCCCTCGCTACCAATTTCAATCGTAGGGGATGATGTTTTACAGTCATATATTTTTGGTTATGTAAAATTAATTAATTATGAAACTGTTATTGTATATATATATATATATATATATATATATATATATATAAATATATAAAAGTTTTTTTTGAGAAATTTTTGATGTACAATCATTAACAGAGATAATTACAGTATTTTTTTGATATTTATAATATTGTTGGGTCTGTGTAAGCAGCAAAACCGTTTTTCAAATTTAATTTTTCCTGTTCCAAATATATATTAAATTGTGTCCTTATATTATTATTACATACAACATGAAGTATTTGATTATTTGTGACGGTACATAACCTAGTATTTATTGTCATCAACTCTATAAACTATTTCTTATCTAATTTTATTAATGATTTATTACAATTTTTTGAGATATAAGAATATTATTTAAATAATGCAGCAGTCTGGATTATAATTTAATGTTTTAAGTTGTGTTTGTTAAAAAATATATTAAGATATATATATATATATATATATATATATATATATATATATATAGACGATTCCGCTTAATTGGGCTCCCGCTTATTTGGGCCAAATCTCAAAAAACAGAAACCAAACCAAGGAACCAACAGTAAATTTACAT
This sequence comes from Clivina fossor, assembly GCA_963966155.1. Taxonomy (NCBI): domain Eukaryota; kingdom Metazoa; phylum Arthropoda; class Insecta; order Coleoptera; family Carabidae; genus Clivina; species Clivina fossor. The sequence continues at coordinate 46,329 of CAWYQG010000516.1, forward strand.
GTTTAATCGGGACAAAATTCCGCTTAATTGGGCCATTAAATTTAAGATCATAGTACATATTATGTTACAAATATTCACAAGAAAAAATATTTACAAAGAATTTAATATGATACGCTTCATATCTTTTTGATTCACAAGATGGAAAATTATATTTAAAAAACTAGCAAATATGTATCAATTAATTACATTAGTATCGCGCGCTGTGAACTTTATTCCCAACACATTCATTCACGTATGACGTACGGACCCGCGCGGGCTCAAAGGTTAATGTTTACCCTTGCGTCCCTTTTGCAAGCAATACAGTTTGTCGCTGACAGTTGGCGAGCTATAAAAACGACCACAATACAGAACTGTTTTACCGTTTGCGGCTTAAAACCCTTAGAGAATCTCGAAATTTTAAGCAATGAAGAAAATGAGGATAGGTTACAAGTTCCTATTATCAACTATGAAGAATTTTCAACAATAGATAACAATTTACCTTGTTAAGATGATTATGAAGATTGTGAAGATTCAATTGTAGAAAACATTAACATTATTGAAAGAAAAATATGGATTGTTTCATTTTATGTAAAATTAGCTTAATTGGGGCAGCCGCTTAATTGGGCCAAAATGCTCTAGTCCCGATGTGTCCCAATTAAGCGGAATCGACTGTATATATAAAGTCTTATTTTTTAAAAATCATAATGATTTAGCAAAAAAAAATATTGAAAATTCTAAAAAACATTTAAAAAAAAATTCTAGCGCCCAAACGGCACATGCTAGCAAATTAGAACTAAAACCAAATTATATAACTTTTTATTACCTATCAAAAAGTATTCTCAGTATTTTTCCGAATTTTACTTCATAAAGAAGTGTTCTGCATATTATCGGTATCCCATGTTATTGCCCTATATCAACCTGGCGAACGAACAACCTGTATATATGGTATATAGTAGTTTTGATGATCCTCATAATATTTGTTTTATTAAATAAAAGGCACAAGTGGATCGTGTAATAAAAGTGAGCTAATTACTGATAAATTGTATTTTTTCTCCGTACGTTTCGATGTGTACATATGAATTGCACGCAGCCTTCGGGTTTTAATCCCTTAGCGAAATTTTGCATAGCGAAATTGCACACCGGTCTTAAACCGATTAAGGGATTAAGATTTCAACCTAAAACTAGGTAGAATCGGAAATAGTTCGTCTCTAGAACGTACCACAAACGCCTGCGAATCTTTTCACGCAAATTTTTCTAAAACCTATAACCTGACCTACCCTAAGCCAACAATGGCGGACAAGCGGCGTAAAAATATGCTATAGAATAAACGAACGCTCACTGTAAAAAGTACCTGTGTAAAGGTTTAAGATCCCAATAAACCGACGGTTGACCGGTGTGCAATTTCGTTATTCAAATTTGGGATTTCTGTAGGCGGTGTGCAATTTATGTACTCCGGTTTCGATCATTATAACATGAACATCCTTTGAAAATTGCAAATGTAATCTGCAATTTATATTTAATAAATCTACATAACAAATTGTTTTGTATTGCTACAATTTTAGCAAATTTAACATGTGTCTTACGGAATAAGGATAAAAATAATAACACAACTTATTTTATAACAATTATTATATTTTTGTACTTTTGTAATTAACAGCTGAAGATGGTCATGTTATAATGATAGAAACGTACGGAGAAAAAGAAATTTATCAGTAATTAGTTTACTTTTATTATACGATCCATTTGTGCCTCTATCTAATAAAATTATATATATATATATATATATATATATATATATATATATACAGGGTGTTCGTTCGTTATAAGATGTTATTTTCAAAACATATATACCAAAAAGTTGAATTTTGTTTTTTAAATAACGATGTTACTTGCTTGAGAATTGAAAATGAAATGAAATTCTTTGGTTCAGCTTGCAGGTGATTGGCTGACTTACAAATATAAAATGCAATAAGTTAGAACGAGAAATAATTTTGGGGTGGGCTTTCAGAATTTGTCTTTCAGTCCATCTTTATTTCTCTTATGATATTCATAAAGGACAGAAAAGAACCTCTAACGGTTTTGAGATAGATATATTACTAATAGTTAACAGAAAAAAGAAAGGTAATATAAAGTTAGTGTGTTATTAGTCCATCTCAACTAGTTTACCACTCACCAATAATGAAATCACAAAATGACAGACGCGCAAAGCGGGTCAAGCCGTTGCCAATGAGTTGTATCACAAATGGAGCGGCGACTGGGCGGAGCCACAATGCTTTACTCATGCATCTAAGTGAAGCTAAGAAATGTCAAAATAATCAGCTGTTAAGTATAGCTATCCTTTTCTATTACTTGTAATGCGCATGCTCGAATTCATTCGGTAAGGCACAAAACAGAGTAGTATTTAAATCTATTTTACTCTTGTTAAGTGTCTTAAGCAATACATTTGTAATATCTGTGTTTACTCGTATTTAAATTTTTTCTATATTTTTTGAAAAATATTCGACAAAGAATTATTTTAACTGTTTGTAAGCATTTTATAGACAAATTACATATTTTTATACCCGCACATCCATTAGTGTCTGATATAACGGAAGATGCTCATGAGATACAATTAATTAAAAAAATTGTAGAAATATTTATAAATATTAGAGGGCATGCATACTCACAAACCGAAACTTTACGAAGTCATGGAAATGCTTCAAGCGTTCGGACTAAATTAAATAAATTAATTTTATTTAAACATGTATGTACATGTATATGTCTTATATATTATTTGAATTGTTTGTCAAATTCTAAATTCAATTATTTATAGTACGTTTTTTTTTATGTTTATTTTTACACCAAAATAACAAAAAAAAACTATAATTTAAATATGTAAAAAATATATAAAATACTCTATTTGAAATATTTAAATTACTTTATAACTTGTTATACTAGATTATTTCTATTTTATTTTATTAAAAATTTTGTTATATACACTTTACTATTAAATTTATCAATTACCATTAATTTTAATATTAGTATGTAGCACATCTCCAATATTTAATTTATTGCTCAATAAACTTTTAGACGCTTACAATTATTATTATTTTTATGTTAAAAGATGTATGTATAATTATTAATTATATTTATTTTAGACGTGGCGTTAAAATATTAAAATATTTTTATAATTTTAATGTATTTTATCTGTCAATATTTAATAATAAATATGTTTATGCAAGATCATTTACGAGATTGAATATTTATTTCCAACTTATTGCTTTCCACTTTTTTTGACCTATATTTTTATTCTTTTTTTTTATGCTTAAGAAGTAGGAAATCAATTTCAATTAACATATTGCTTTATTTATCTGTAAAAATTGTGAATATTTCCTACTCCGGGCCTGTGCGTTAGAGAGAGATAGATATGCCAACTGAACTACGCTTCACTTAGTCACGCCCAGTTGCCATTCCATGTTGGTATAGAATTCAATGGCCGTCGCGCAATTTAGGCCAGGTCGTCCCGTAATGCGGGCCACTCCTGAAGAGAAGTGTAAAGCGACCAATAGAGCCAACGAGGAAGACCATCACTCCTAATAAGATTACTTACGCATAACAATGAAATGTATATATTCATATAATATTCATACAGAGTACTGCCATTTTAGGAACAACATATGTGATTAGGAGAGTTTTGACTTAAAATAAAATTGCCACTTTAATAAATCGAGAAATGTTGACTCCTTGGAACATTGTTTGTCCCCGTATCAATAACAAATTGAATGAAGAGTGATAAAGAAGAAAAATAATAATAATAATAAAAATTACAATGACGGGAGTTGCGCAATGCAGGCCCCAAACTCAACGTCAAGGACACCAACAATTCCAAAACGACCACCTTTCTATGCCCAAATATAAAATTAATGTATTTTATTACAATGTAAAACAAAATAATAGTTTAGACAATTTATTGTTCATATTTACTTCATACAGAGATCGTTGTACAACAAATGTAAACCCATTAAGAAGAAATAAAGAGATAATACTAAATAATAATTTAATAAAAATAATTTAATTTTGCATTTTATAAGTTATATAAAATATATTTCTGTGACAAACAATAAACATAGTAGTTAGATAGTGCATGTTGTATTTTTCTTTGTCTAATAACACTTTCTTATGGATATTATACCATGTAGAAAATTAAACATAGCTGGTAAAATGAAGTAGATAATTAACAAAATGTATTTTGTTATTATTAGCAGATTATTTTAAACTAAAAAATTAATAAAAAAAACTTATATAATTTGTCGAAATATCAAACAAATACCTATGGAAATATTAGTTTGCATTTATAATTTCTTTTAGAAATACAATTAACTATTTGATATGTATTTCAAACTATTTATAAGCACTTTTATTGACAACTCCACTTCACACATAAAGTAAAACGGCTTTAGGTTGTAGCTATATATTAATATTTATTAATAAACGATGTATCGACGAACTCAATGCACGTCTTCATTAGGAAAAAAAACATTACATTAACTTTTTAACAAAGATATTATATTGTTTCAAGTTTACACTTGGTAGCAATGATATTTAAATGAAATTATTCTCAAAACTGGCGTAGTTACCTGTAGTTTAATAGGAAAGGCATTCGCCCGGAGATCGAAAAATAGCTGGTTTGACAACAATTTTCATTTAATATTTCAACATTTAGAATCTTAAATATAAACTTGTACATACATCACAATCACGCCATATACCTAAATGGATGTAGCAAAAACTCTTTTCACTAAAACAAACATTCCTATTCAAACAAGTAATTTTAGCTTAATGCTTGATCCACATTCATGTTACTTCTCATATATTCCTACTACTTGAAAACATTCGTTCACGCAAGCCACTTTCTCAATTATACCACATCATCTACTCGTCGGATGTCCACCACGTACTACGTATAGCTTCAAATACATTCACATATATTCTTTTGACCAAACTTTTATAATAATATTGATTAATATAACAGTTATTTTTTATCATCGGTATATTAAAGATATTATTGGAAGAGGAAATAGCGTATCATATCAAGTTGACAATTTTCTGTTAAGTGATAAATTACTGTAATTATGGAAAAATGATGAAAATTTATGAAGTTGTGTCAAACATTTTTTGAAATACATGTTGTGAGCTATAACTTGTAAGATAACTTTTATTAAATATTTTTTTCGAAACATTTCTTTTTGCGAAATATTTGTAAAGTTCATAAAAATGATATCAGTAAATTACTTTTTCCAGTAGACCGATTTGTACTAAAAGTTGATCTTTATGTGTTCACATCCGAAACTTATATATAAAATTTCTTTAAAATTATACAGATTGACATCACACTAAAAACAGTTGATTTATATCAAAAAGAATTTAACTGTAAAACTTCGAAAAGTTATTTTTTCAATAATTGAAATTTAAGGAAACAGATATATCAATTATTGATATATCTGTTTCCTTAAATTAAATTAAGTGCACAAATTATAATGGGTTAAGTTCCAATTAGGTTTAGTTGGGCCGATTAAGTGGGAACATGCTACCTCCCTATAACTATTACATTATTTGAACTGATATGTATCAAAAAAAGATCTTATTTTTCGTTAGTTATGATTTCTATATGAACTAATATTTATTAAATTTTAATACGAATTTATTATCATTTTGTAAATTTGATTGTATGTACATTATTGTATTCTTGACTGGTTTTTTCTATATCTTTTTGAAAGATCAACAAAAATTATTATTATTTTTGTCACTGTTTCAATTCCAATGATTTGAATATATGTAATTATTTGACTTATTTATTAACTAATTTTTGTCATTTTTTAATAAAAATGAACTATCATTGATATATATATATATATATATATATATATATATATATATATATATATACTGAAAAATATATATATACATATATATATATATATATAAATATATATATACTACACCAGACGGAGCTATGCGCGCATACAATGAAAATACGATTTCGGGCGGTAAAAATGCGCCAACCTTAAGTTGTCGCATATTAAATTGTAGCTAAACTTACCGTCTGTACGATGCGCGATGAGATTCTATTGTGGAATTGTTGTAGATAAGGTATTTTTATCAATTTCGATATATTAATTTGACAATTTGACATATTTTTTCAATATAGCAGAGATATTCATTTTTTTCATAGCTATCTATCAGGAAAAATTATTGAAAATTCTAAAATGTTTTTTAGAATTTTTAATAATTTTTCCTGCAAAATCAGTATGAATTAGAGAAAAAAGTTACTTATCTATTATATAGCTAAATTTTTTCTCTATGTTACTGAATTTTTTCAAATTTTTTTGAGCAAATTTTGAAAAAAGTCATATTTTGAAAAAATCCCAAGGGTAAAATTTTCAAAAATTCAGTTTTTAATTTTTTTCTACTAAACGATGCATTGTAGAATAATTATAAAAATATATTGACATGTTATTATATATATATATATATACAGGCTGATTCAGGACTAGTGTAACAAACTTTAACAGCTTATTCCTGAGGTCATTTTGAGCCAAAAATGTCATATGAACATAGGTCCTATTCCTTCTAGTTACCAAAATACAAGAAGTTGAAGTTCTATAAATAACACGAAATTTTCTAATTTCTAATTTCTTCTTCTAATTTCTAATTTCTAGTGTAACAAACTTTAACAGCTTATTCCTTAGATCATTTTGAGCCAAAAATGTCATATAAACATAGGTCCTATTCCTTCTAGTTACCAAAATACCAGAGGTTGAAGTTCTATAAATAACACGAAATTTTCTAATTTTTGTAATCAAGATACTTTCGGAAAACAAGAGTTTTATTGAAAAGTCATACTTTATTTGTCATTACATTACATAATCCATAAATAAAAATCATATCTGCATATTCAGCAGTACTATAACCATCCATTATGAAACAAAAATACAATCAAAAGTATAACAATTTTTAATTAAGACAAATAAGGTATGACTTTTCAATAAACTCTTGTTTTCCGAATGTTTCTTGATTACAAAAATTAGAAAATTTCGTATTATTTATAGAAATTCAACCTCTTGTATTTTTGTAACTAGAAGGAATAGGACCTATGTTCATATGACATTTTTGGCTCAAAATGACCTCAGGTATAAGCTGTTAAAGTTTGTTACACTAGTCCTGAATCACCCTGTATATATATATATATATATATATATATATATATATATATATATATATATATATACCTATATCTAATATATAAAATTCCTGTGTCATAGTGTTCGTATTAATACTCCTCCGAAACGGCTTGACCGATTTTGATGAAATTTTATATGTATATTCAGTAGGTATGAGAATAGATTCTTAACTAATTTTTATACCCCTAAATATTAAGGGTGGCTCACCCTAAAAAAAAAATTTTAATTTTTTGGACAAATTTTTTTTTGGTTATTTTTTTATGGTGTGCCATTAAAAAATACATTTAGTCCTAAATTTTTACCCTCCTAACACTAACCCCTACTTTTTAATATCTAATATATAAAACGCTTATATTTTTTTTTTTAATACAACTAATCACATCTGTCACATGAACTATTTTTTTGTTCAATTAACAATTGAATAATGTAAATGACAGATAAGCGTGGTTTTTAAAAAAAGGTTTTTTTTAAATTGAATCTTATTAACCATATGATTTATTTAACTTATTTTATACATGTCTTTATGACAATCACACGTCAGTTACACATATGTATGCAGTTGACCTAAATAATTCAAGATTTTTCAATACATTTTAAAAGTAAAGTACAATGCCAAAACGTCGTAGAAGGGCTTCTTTGTGTCGTAAAACACGTAACGTACAAATTTTTTTTTGGTAATTTTTTTGTGGTGTGCCATTAAAAAATACATTTAGTCCTAAATTTTTACTTTTTTACCACCAACCCCTACTTTTTAATATCTAATATATAAAATTCCTGTGTCACAGTTTTAGTATTTATACTCCTCCGAAACGGCTTGACCGATTTTGATGAAATTTTATATGTATATTCAGTAGGTACAATAATAGGTTCATAACTAAGTTTTATACCCCTAAGTGATAAGGGTGGCTCACCCTAAAAAAAAAATTTCATTTTTTGGACAATTTTTTTTTGGGTTATTTTTTTGTGGTGTGCCATTAAAAAATACATTTAGTCCTAAATTTTTACCCTCCTACCACCAACCCCTACTTTTTAATAGCATTTTATATTTTTTAACCCCGGTCGATAGCTGATCAATGGGGTTCCGTTTTGCCAAACTCCTCCGCTTGGGAGCAGCATAATAGCAAGTTTCGTCGAGCGCAATTTTTCAAATACATTTTAAAAGTAAAGATTAAAAGGATATAATAAATTGGCTTAAAAGTTATTTACGAAAAAAAAAAATTTTCAAATATATAATTAATTTTTCATAAATATTATAAATGTTGGATCATAACAAAGGTACAGTATTACTGTATTATAAATGTAAGTATTTTAAATATTATAAATGTACAGTATTACTGTATTATAATTTTTTTTTTCCTAAATAACTTTCAAACAAATTTTTAATAACTTTTTAATGTTTACTTTTAAAATGTATTTGAAAAATAGCGCTCGACGAAAATTGCTATTATGCTGTTCCCAAGCGAAGGAGTTTGGCAAAACGGAACCCCATTAACACTTGATCAACTATCCCCGCCAGGGGTCTACCGGTGTCACTTCTCACCCCGTAAACAGCACGGAGTAGGGATGGGAGCGTTCTCCTGTGTCTCTTGCAATAAGCTGTATCTCACTTCTTACACAGTTTTCGTAATAATTTTTTCTTTTTCTTACGAAAGTAACAGGTTCCTCCACACAATTGAAATTTTTGAAAAACGCGTGTTAATACATATTAATTCATCTATCTAATTGACAAATGTTTGTATGTATGTATGTATGTATGTATGTAGGTATGTATGTATGTATGTATGTATGTATGTATGTATGTGTGTTTGTTTCTGCAGCATCTCCTTATAAACCCCAGAACCGATTTTGATGGGAGTGATGTCATTTTAATTGGTTCATTCCCTATTTGAGAATAGGCAAGTTTCATCTTTCTACGATTTCTTGGTTCTCAAAAATTTGAAAAATTATGTTTAATGCTAACCTGCAAATGTCAAATGACAGCGTAGTTGCGCAGCAACGCACAACGGGAAAGCTGCAGTTGCGCAGCAATGCGCGACAAGAAAGTTATCTTTCAAATACTGAATTTTTGCGCAGTTTCGCAGCAACGCGCACCGGGAACGCTAGTATATATATATATATATATATATTGTGACAAAAATACTTTTTGTCACGAGCCAAATTTTATAAAAAATGGTTGTATTTTATAAAGTATTTATTTTTTAGTGAAATGGCATTACTGATTTAAAGTGTGAAATTAGCATTCACATAAATAAGCTTGTACTGGTGAAATCTGTCTCTTGGGCAGCGACCAGCGCTTGGTAGCGTTCTCTCTTCCGTGAGCAGCTCTTCCGTGAGCGACTGGTTCCTAGCCACCATCTACTAGTTCGTTCTGCCTAGTCTGTGATTATTTTGAAGGTTAATTTTTCCATGCGGTATTAGAAAAAGTTTGTATTCAAGGTGGAAATTGTTCGGTTTGGATTTGAATTCATGTAAGTTGACAATTTGTTTATTTGGTATTACGTTTAAATTGTTATTCATGAGATTTTGTTGATATTTGAAATATTTTAGTAACGTAAATTTTGCTCTCATGAATACGATGTGGTCAACTTACATCCGAATACATTTTGTATATTTTGTTACGCCAATTTCGTTCTTGAATAATTTTATTAGTTATTTTGTTTTTGAATTATAATTTGTAGAGTTTAATTTTTAGAGTTTGTATCGTAATATTTCAGTTGATGATTAGTAATTTTGAGATGATAAATTAACCTTGAATAAGCAACAGATTCCTTTTCCAATCCTTTTTCCTTCTTTCGTAAATACTAGTAGATATCCTTTCCGATTTCCATTTGTGAAAGTACTCCAGTGCGTGTCATTGACTGTGTTGTAAATTTCGAGCCACGTGCTAGGCCGCGTTTTGATCTTCAATATTTTGATTGCAGTGCTGCGGGCACTGATTTGATAATTTTATTCGCGTATTAAAACGTACCGGCGTTTTAATGTTTGAACTTTTGTAGAGTTCGTGATTGTTGCAATACGAGTTATTTTAAGGCCGAGTGCCATTGCTCGTGTTGCAATGATTTTTTGCTTTATCGTATCGTAATTTTTTGCTATTATCACAGCGTTTAAATTTAGGCTGAAGAAGCTATGTCGGCTGTGATGATATTTGTTCGTCGTATATTTTTTTGTGGCCACGGTATAATTCTCGATGAAATACTCTATGTTTTCGTGGGCTACGATTATAAGATCAAACGCGTTCGACGGCTTCCAGATTTATAATTACGGGATAGACATTTTGTCTAGATCGGCTGAAGTACTTTCGTGTTTTGTCTCTCCCATGCACGCGACCCCTATTTGTTCCATCTTCTATGTTCCTCCTTCCGATCATTCATCATAATCATTTTCTTTTGTCGTATGTATAATTTTGTCTTGTATCGTAAGTAGCAAATTATCGACTTGTTTGTATTATTTTGATTTGGATTATATTTTATTGAGCAAGTAATTTTAACTTATTTAGCTAGAAAATGTTGTTGAGTAAATTTGATTTTAGTACTGTTGAATTCTCTTTGAATTATGTGATTTTCGTTTCTGGTTAAATACTTTAATTTTACTTGAATCATTTTAAACTATGTTATTTTCATTTAGATTTTGTATCATGCGATTATACTGTTGTTATCTATTTTGTTTGCTAAGTGAACTATGTAATTATCGTTTAAATTTTGTACTATGAGATTCATTTTGTTTGCTAATTGAATTATGTTATTATCGCTTAAATTTTGAACTATGATATTTATTTTGACTGCTAAATTTATTAACGTTACTTGAGCTGATTTATGAGTTGTGTAATTTAGATTGTAAATTGTAAATTATTTTGATTTTGTATTAATCTGTTATATTGATGATATTGTATGAAACTATTGCCTATCTTTGTAATTTCGATTGTATCGACTTTTCTTCAAGTTCGATTTGTTTGATTTTATCAATTTTGTTATTTTGGATAAATCTGCTGTGCCTCCTCATGTTTAGATGACCAGGCTGTGGTTTTCAACGGCGTCCGGGCGAGATTCAGTTGTATAGCAGCATCAGTCAATCTTGGAAGCCGAGTTTGGATCAGCCACTGAAAGATATCGACCATACTCTAAACCGAGCAGGAATTATTGACTGGATGATTTTTTTTATGACGTGCTAAAGCCCGCTGGGCATATTCCGATTTCGAGGGCGATCATTCTCCTGCCGTCTTCATCAACGGTCACGCCGCTTGCTGCGCTATACATACTGGCATCTCCTCGGCGCTGACGAAAACACAGAGGAAGATCTTCAGTAGCTAGACCACCCGCTAACCAGCAGACATCAAACAAAGTACATACATTACTCTGTATTGACGTATCATTCAATATAACAACTTGTCTTACACACTCATCGTAAGTTATCAGTTTTATTTAATTAATTAATTGCATTCCTGAAACAATTTCTCGAAAAACAAACTCTATCCCTATCCCGTTAAGTTCCTTTTTGAGATTCGACAAAGCTTCTCATTTTGCTTCAATATTCCGCTTTGTCTGGCGCCCACCTAATTAACCAACATCATGAATAAAAGTTCCTACCAACCCGATCTACGACCCAGCTCTCCTCCATACAACTGACGCCGGTCCCTTATGTTGTGACAGGTAGGTTAAAATCAGATGAATAAAATATTTCAAAAATTTGAACATTAAATAAAATTTAACTTTTAGCATCTAATATTTTTCTTCATCTAAATGTCACAATATATCTACTGAAAAATAATAAATGATGGTCATTGTGTTTTTATTTTACTAAATTTATTAACGAAAGTAAAAATATATCTAAAAAATCCGAGACTACTAGATTCTACTTTAAAACAAAAATCTTATAACTCATAATTAGCTTAAGCTGGCATTACGAGCTCGATTTTTGGTTGTTTTAGTTCATTTATTTAGTTCTACTCTTATAGTAGTTGCATGGTTTTAAAACCTCTATTAGTTAAAAACCAATTCTAAAATCGAGCCGTAGTGTTTTAGAAAACAATAACTTTTTTCTTATTGGCAATAAGAATTAATCAGAATAGTTGTGTAGTCTCTAGAATTATCGGTCAATATTAAGGCGGCAAGCGTCGACCAATCAGCTTCGAGATAATCCTACCGCAATCTGGTGGATGTTTGAGTCACATGCTGCTGAACCACTATATAGGTAGCGCTTTTAGCGATCTCATAGTAACCGCTTCTGTGCTATAGGCAACTTACGAGCTTATTGTGCGGGAAACAGAGTTTGTAAAATTTTAAAAGTAGGCGATTTTATTCTGGTTCCATATATGACGTTTGCGTTGGGTTTTATCGAGGTTAGTTCAATTGTTTTATCTTTTAATATTGTTTTCATTAAATTTTACTTGTGTTAGAAAGTTAGAGTGATTGCTTTATAAATTTTTAAATTTGAATTATTAAATAAAAAAATTTACAAATTTGAAAAAAATCCTAATTTTTATAGTATTACTGTAAAAAGTAATAATTTTAATCAAACAAAAGAATATTTAAAAAAATATTAGGTTCTAAGTATTTATAATTTTATTAACATATTTTTTTATCTACTTATTATTTATGTTAATAAATTAATATAATAATAATTTTTCATATATTTAGAAACTATTTGTACTAATTATTAATAATATATAGAAAAATCAATTTACATTAAAAATTTCATAAAAGTACCAAAGATTTAAATAATTTTAAAATATAATTAAAAAACAATGTGATTTTCAAAAATATATAAAAATTTATTTTCAAAATTGTTGCTAGTAGTTACAGAATATATTTTATGACACATAAAACATTTTTATTATGCATTTTTTAATTTTATATTAAAATTGTTGCTTAAATTATTACATTTAATTAAAGAAATATTAATGACATATAAAGTTATTATTTTAATATTTGCAAATGATCCAGAATATTAAATATCAATTAAAATTACGTTTTTTTTTAATTAAACTTTGTAATTACATATTATCAAATTTTAATATTCGAATTTGCATTACTGATATTAAATCCTTATTTTATATATTATATCAAAATCTTGATATAAAATTATAAATAAATTCATACAAATTAGATCAATTTTTGAGTCATACTTTTATCATAATTACATCTATTTGTAATATCAATTTCAATTAAATACAGTCCACTTATTTTAACAGTTTACTTTAAAAAAGTAATTTAAAAACTGTATGCATCATAACTAGATACCCCGCATGTCTCACTCGTACGGCAATTGTCCATGCAAAATTACCATCAAACTTAAAATTATTCCGATCATTAATAAAGTTCAACAATCAGTATTGCATCTATTCATTTAAAAAATAATAATGTTGTAAGTGCATAAAGTAGGATTTTTTTTACGAATGGCAAGTTTGAATAATAAGTAATATTAGTGATGATCTTAGAGAAGCAAAAAGAAAAAATAATTAGATTTTAAAAATTTTGAGGAAAATATGTACTTATTTAGATTCAGGTGAATTTTAGCATTCGTAATTAGGTACATAGTCGTTAGGGTGGCCGGTATTGATCTCACCCTCTAAAAAGTTTCAAAAAGTTAAAAAAATAAGGTGTTCAAAGTTACAGCAATTTATTTTAACATTAACCCGTGCCGCAAGACGGATTTCTTTGTCTAATTTGCTTACAAACGCATTTTAGAGACTTGGGCTGACAAAACGGTTTTTGGTTTGGTTTTTTCGGGTTAGAAATTAGTTACCTAATGCATTTTGATTTGCTGTACAAAAATACGATATTTATAAATAGTTTTGACACTTTACAGCTGTCTTTAAAACTGTCAAATTGTTTAAGAAAAAGCTATTTCGACATTTTAAAAATAATTTTTTTTATGCTTGAAGTTACTGACTTTTATATTGTTATTAAAGCTGTCAAATTAGTTAAAAACGCTATTTTGTCATCTTAAAAACTATTTTTTTCTGATGTTTGAAGTTATTAACCCATATACAGACGATCCCGCTTAATTGGCCCACCACCTCAAAGAACAGAAACCAAACCAATGAACCAACAGTAAATTTACATGTTTAATTGGGACAACATTCCGCTTAATTGGATCAGTAAATTTAAGATCACAGTACATAATTATTATGTTACAAATACATATTCACAAGAAAAAATATGTACAAAGAATTTAATATGTTGCGTTTCATATCTTTTTGATTCACAAGATGGAAAATTATATTTAAAAAACTAGCAAATATCAATTAATTACATTAGTATCGCGCGCTGTGAACTTTATTCCCAACATATTCATTCACGTATGCCCCAGTGCAGAGTAAATGTTGTGTCACAAAAGCAAATAAAGCCCACTCATATAGCCGATAAATATTGTTCCTGGAATGATACGGGTTATTCTTAAAATTGCACCTGTTCAGGCATTTCATTAGAAAATTAATAAATTTGCTTAATTGGGGCAGCCGCTTAATTGGGCCAAAATGCTCTAGTCCCGATGTGTCCCAATTAAGCGAAATCGACTGTATTTGTTGGAAGTTTATAAGAAAGACTAAAGACTCTTTAGTGACTTCCAAGTTCCAACATCAAAAAAATAATTTTTAAAATGACAAAATATCGTTTTTAATTAATTTGACAGCTTTAATAACAACTGTCAATTGTTAAAATTATTTTTCAATTAAAATTGTATTATATATAAGGGCCAGTAACTTCAAGCATAAAAAGTATTTTTAAAACGTCGAAATAGCTTTTATTTTTAAGTAGTTTGACAGTTTTAAAGACAACTGTCAAGTGTCAAAACTATTTATAAATATCGTATTTTTGTACAACAAACCAAAGTGCATTAGGTTACCAATTTCTAACACAAAAAACCAAACCAAAAACCAGGGCTGGACTGGAAACACATTTAGGCCCGGGAAATATCGGTGACGGAGGCCCACAATATTAAATTAAAAAAAAAAAATTACAAAAAGTACATTAGTAATTTATAAACATATTTATTAAAATAATAAAAAAGATTATTTTTTTTGAATAATTGCAACAAAATTAAGTACACAGTGAAGTAATTAAAAACAATTAAATAAATATTATTAATTAAACAACTTTTTTTAATATTTGACTTTTTTCTTTCATTATATCAATAACTCGATTATTGTCAATATTATTGTAAACATTGTAAAAATTTAATTTCATTTCATTAAAAAAAAACACTTAAATATATTGTGGGCCCACCGGGATATTCCCGGTATCCCGGTGGGCCAGTCCAGCACTGCCAAAAACCGTTTTGTCAGCCGAAGTCTCTAAAATTTGTTTTTATGCAAATTAGACAAAGAAATCTTCTTGCGGCACGGGTTATGTTAAAATAAATTGCAGTAACTTTGAACACTTTATTTTTTTAACAATTTGAAACTTTTTAGAGGGTGAGATCAAAGAAATTTCGATTATAGTCGTACAGTATTTAAAGCAAAAATTTTATTAAGAAAGTTTTTTTTATTTAATTTCTCTTTTCATATATTATTGTTTAAATTATTGTAATAAGCCGTGGAACTTGTTGTAAGTTGTAACTTCAAATATAATATATTAATTTTTTATTATATGGAACAATAATTTATAAAATTTGCAGGAAGTGTGCTATTTTATATACATATATATATATATATATATATATATATATATATATATATGTATATATATATATATATATATATATATATATAGAAATGATATGAAATTATTACCGTGACGAATATGAATGGATTTATTACGGGATTACGGTAAATGTAATTGATTATTAAAATGCAAACATCATATTTCAATCAATTTATTGTTTGGAACCAATATTTCGCCAATAGTTTTTTGGCTTCATCAGGGTTGACACTGAATAAAAGAGAAAGATACAAGAAAATTTTTACAATCACCCAAATTAAAAATTCAAAATTACATAGAATGTTTGACAATAAAAATTATTAATGTATAACTTACATGTATGATATGAAATGTATGATATTTTTGTAAAAAATAAATAATTTTGGTTTTTATTATTCCATGTCTATTGCTAAAAAATTTGTCTGTAGAATAAAAACTTTAAACTAGAAAATCGTTTCTTTGTAAAATATTCAAATAATAAATTAATAACAATAAAACATTTAAAATTATAGTCGTAGAGTAAAAATATTAAATTAAACACAAAACACTGATTATTTTTATAAGATTATAAATTAAAAAAACTATGAACTAAGAAAATTTCTTATTAAGAAAATTTCAAAAAAACAGTTTGAATTTAAAAAAACTTTTCAAGAACCGAAAACAAGTTATAACAACTGCAAACACCTTTTTTTTTGGAAATAAATCATAAACTAATCCATGCTGTATTGTATAACCGTAATGACATGGAGTTGTAATCAAACTATTAAAATAAATAAACTTAATATTATTAAAATTGATATAATATATATGACTTAAAGATAGACTGTTAAAAAAAAAAAAAAAAAAAAAAAAAAAAAAAAAAAAAAAAAAACAAGGGTTTATTAAGATTGATTAAAAATTAATTTTTTATGATCTAAAGTCATTAAGTTGGAATAAGACGTCAAAGCGTTCCTCACGTCGTTTTTGTTATTAATAACCTCACTTTTATGTTTGGAGATATGATATGATTCTAGAGTCAGTCTTTTAAAATAATTACTTTCAGTCTCTAATATTATCGGATTCCCATAATCTGCACGATGTTTCGTTTTCCGTAAGTGTAAGGCCAGACTGCACATTTTATTGGTTTTGGTCTGGTCACTGCGATGTTGTGTCAAACGGTGTTTTAGATTCTGAGATGAGGTTCCAATATAAATTTTTTTGCAGGAACACTGAATTGCGTAGACCGTGTTGATAATATTTGACGAAAGAGATTTATCTTTGACTTTCGTATGCAGAGTGGAGATGGTTTTTCTATTTTTTGCGGCAATTCTGATGTCTTTGTCTTTTTTAAAAAGAGCCGTAAGCTTATTCGAAAGATTTTTGATGTTGGTGAGAGCAATATATTTGGTGGGATTGTCATTAGATAAATCATTCGTATTGGTCTGAGTCCTACGTTGGTTGTTGTTGTAGAAAAGTCTCCGAATCATTTGTACCGGATAACCATTTGACACAAGTAAGTTTTCAGCTATCTTTAAGTTTTTATTAACTAATGACACATGACTGATTTTATTAATTCGTGTTTTTAGATTTAGAACAATGTTAGTTTTCGTGCTGGTGCTATGATTAGACAAAAAATGAAGATATCGACCAGAGTGAATAGTTTTTCTGTACCAATCTAATTTAATAACTTGGTCTGTTGATCTTATAATTTTGGTGTCAAGGAAAGGTACAGAATTTGAAGTTTCCTTTTCTATTGTGAATTGGATGTTATTATTATAGCTGTTAAAAGTGTCAAGTATTTCTTCATATCCTGTTTTAGGAATTGCTGTAACAATATCATCAACGTATTTATAGATATCTATAAATACGTTGATGATATTGTTACAGCAATTCCTAAAACAGGATATGAAGAAATACTTGACACTTTTAACAGCTATAATAATAACATCCAATTCACAATAGAAAAGGAAACTTCAAATTCTGTACCTTTCCTTGACACCAAAATTATAAGATCAACAGACCAAGTTATTAAATTAGATTGGTACAGAAAAACTATTCACTCTGGTCGATATCTTCATTTTTTGTCTAATCATAGCACCAGCACGAAAACTAACATTGTTCTAAATCTAAAAACACGAATTAATAAAATCAGTCATGTGTCATTAGTTAATAAAAACTTAAAGATAGCTGAAAACTTACTTGTGTCAAATGGTTATCCGGTACAAATGATTCGGAGACTTTTCTACAACAACAACCAACGTAGGACTCAGACCAATACGAATGATTTATCTAATGACAATCCCACCAAATATATTGCTCTCACCAACATCAAAAATCTTTCGAATAAGCTTACGGCTCTTTTTAAAAAAGACAAAGACATCAGAATTGCCGCAAAAAATAGAAAAACCATCTCCACTCTGCATACGAAAGTCAAAGATAAATCTCTTTCGTCAAATATTATCAACACGGTCTACGCAATTCAGTGTTCCTGCAAAAAAAAAAAAAAAAAAAAAAAAAAATTTATATTGGAACCTCATCTCAGAATCTAAAACACCGTTTGACACAACATCGCAGTGACCAGACCAAAACCAATAAAATGTGCAGTCTGGCCTTACACTTACGGAAAACGAAACATCGTGCAGATTATGGGAATCCGATAATATTAGAGACTGAAAGTAATTATTTTAAAAGACTGACTCTAGAATCATATCATATCTCCAAACATAAAAGTGAGGTTATTAATAACAAAAACGACGTGAGGAACGCTTTGACGTCTTATTCCAACTTAATGACTTTAGATCATAAAAAATTAATTTTTAATCAATCTTAATAAACCCTTGTTTTTTTTTTTTTTTTTTTTTTTTTTTTTTTTTTTTTTTTTTTTTTTTTTTTAACAGTCTATCTTTAAGTCATATATATTATATCAATTTTAATAATATTAAGTTTATTTATTTTAATAGTTTGATTACAACTCCATGTCATTACGGTTATACAATACAGCATGGATTAGTTTATGATTTATTTCCAAAAAAAAAGGTGTTTGCAGTTGTTATAACTTGTTTTCGGTTCTTGAAAAGTTTTTTTAAATTCAAACTGTTTTTTTGAAATTTTCTTAATAAGAAATTTTCTTAGTTCATAGTTTTTTAATTTATAATCTTATAAAAATAATCAGTGTTTTGTGTTTAATTTAATATTTTTACTCTACGACTATAATTTTAAATGTTTTATTGTTATTAATTTATTATTTGAATATTTTACAAAGAAACGATTTTCTAGTTTAAAGTTTTTATTCTACAGACAAATTTTTTAGCAATAGACATGGAATAATAAAAACCAAAATTATTTATTTTTTACAAAAATATCATACATTTCATATCATACATGTAAGTTATACATTAATAATTTTTATTGTCAAACATTCTATGTAATTTTGAATTTTTAATTTGGGTGATTGTAAAAATTTTCTTGTATCTTTCTCTTTTATTCAGTGTCAACCCTGATGAAGCCAAAAAACTATTGGCGAAATATTGGTTCCAAACAATAAATTGATTGAAATATGATGTTTGCATTTTAATAATCAATTACATTTACCGTAATCCCGTAATAAATCCATTTATATATATATATATATATATATACGAGGTTTAGATTAATGACTGGTAAAATATTTATGAGAAGTTGAATTATGGGTGTAACAGTCAATTTATATATATATATATATATATATATATATATATATATATATATATATATATATTATTAGTTTCGTGGGATTTTCAGTCAAAAATAAAAACAACTCAATTCAAAGTGCAAGCTTTCGGAAAAAATTTATTTCCTTCATCAGGCAAATGGCAGAGTTATAATAAATACATGACATAAATATATGACAAGTGCACTTGTCATATATTTATGTCATGTATTTATTATAACTCTGCCATTTGCCTGATGAAGGAAATAAATTTTTTCCGAAAGCTTGCACTTTGAATTGAGTTGTTTTTATTTTTGACTGAAAATCCCACGAAACTAATAATATAAATATTTACAGTCACTAAAACTAATATATATATATATATATATATATATATATATATATATATATATGTGGCGTCGGCTGGACATCGAGAATGCTGGCGCCGAGGCTGCCGTTACAGGCCGGATTATTCACCACATCCCGACGGCGCCACGCGATTCCCTATTAACGAACGAAGTTGCTGGCGCCGAAACAGCCGTTAGAACCCGCACGGTTCGGGCCGTGGCTCGGGCTTAAAAGGCCCGGGTGAAGCGATAGGGAGTTAGTGAGTCGCGCGTATGTTTAGAGTGCGGTCGTGCCTACGCCCTGCTTTCGCAACCTGCAGATGGGTCTCTCTGTATATATATAAACTGTTCATAAATTATTATGATATTTTTATATTTGTGTTTGTTAAACATCATATTTCATATGTAATGTCATACGAATAAAAATACTTAACATTGGTGATCCCGACGCGAGACGAACATCGACACGATAACCGACGGAGGGCCGTAACGCGTACGTAAATACAACATTGACATTATGGAAGAAGGAACGGCCGTCGGCGGCCGAGTGCAGGTACGTGTGCCACCTTTTTGGCCGCAAGACCCGGAGTTATGGTTCACGTAGATCGAGAGCCAGTTCGCGGTGTCGGCATATCCGCGGACGAAACCAAGTATGGCTACGTCGCCGCCAACTTGGACGCAAAATACGCAACAGAAGTGCGTGACGTGCTCATGAACCCACCCGCCACGGCAAGTACGACAAGCTGAAGTCGGAACTCGTACGCAGACTTGGCCCGTCGCAAGCACAGAAGACCCGACAACTGTTCGGGTGCGAGGAGATGGGCGACAGGAAGCCATCCTAATATCTGCGCTATCTGCAAAGTCTAGCTGACTCCACCGTGTCAGACGTTACGCTGCGGGCATTGTGGACTTCCAAATTACCAGCGCAAATGCAAGCAATATTGGCCACGCAAGCGTCGGCCAATCTCAATGTAACGGCCGAATTGGCGGACGTCATCGCCGACGTAACACGGCAACAGCTACCACCACCGAAGTCACCCAACCGGATGCCGTCACCACGCAGCTAACCACGGCCCTGTCACAACTCGCCGTCGACCTCCGGCAAGAGATTGCCGCCGCGATCGGGGGCCACCCGCGACGCCAGCCGGCGAGAAACCGCAATCGTTCGCGAGCGCGCGATAGGCAGCAGAACGACGGAGAGTGCTGGTATCACGCGACGTTCGGCGCACGAGCAAAACAGTGCCGAACGCCATGCACTTATAAATAATCGGGAAACGCCTCAGGAAGTCGTTAGCGGTGGCGGACAACGCTCCAGGTTATCCACGCCGCCTCTCCGTCATAGATAGTGCCACGCAGATCCAGTAATTGATCGACACGGGCGCCGATCTGTGTGTATATCCGCGATCGCGAGTGCGCGGGAACCGGCCGCGAACCGAGTATGAACTCTGTGCAGCAAATAACACAGTAATACCGACGTACGGCACCATCGCGTTGACATTAAACCTCGGCCTCCGCCGCGTGTTTACGTGGAGATTCGTCGTCGCGGACGTGACTCAACCCATGATAGGTGCCGATTTTTTAGCCCACTACGGGCTCCTCGTGGATATGCGCAACCGACGCCTCGTCGACGGAGCGACGAACACCTTCGCCATCGGCTGGAAGGTCAGCAAACCGCCAACACAAATACGCGCCGTACACGGCAGCACGCAGTTCCATGCACTATTACGCCGATACCCGGAGATCACGCGTCCCACGGGCGTCCCGACGCCAGCCAAGCACACAACGGTCCATCACATCAGGACGACGCCCGGCCCCCCAGCCTTCAGCAAACCACGACGCCTCGCAACCGTAAAATTGCGCATCGCGCGCAACGAATTCGATGCGATGCTGAAACTGGGAACAGCGCGACCGTCGGAAAGTTGCTGGTTCGCTCCCCTGCACCTCGTACGGAAGAAAGGCGACGGATGGCGTCCATGCGGCGACTACAGAACTTTGAACGCCAGAACTACTCCCGACAGGTACCCGGTGCCGCACGTACAGGATTTCGCACAGTCCCTGAGCGGCAAACGTGTCTTCTCAACGGTAGACCTTGTGCGAGCGTACAATCAGATTCCGGTCGCCGAAGAGGATATCCACAAGACGGCCATCACCACGCCGTTCGGGCTGTATGAGTTTCCGTACATGTCGTTCGGTCTCAGAAATGCAGCGCAGACGTTCCAGCGTTTCATGGACGAAATTTTGCGCGGCTCGACTACTGCTACGCATACATCGATGACATACTGGTTGCCTCCACGTCCGAGGAGGAGCACCTACGTCATCTGGAAACCCTTTTCCAGCGACTGAAGGACAATGGGATCGTCGTGAATCCCGCGAAGTGCGTATTCGGAGTGCCCGAGGTCACATTTCTAGGCTATCGTGTGAACAGCGAAGGCACGAGCCCGCTGCCCGAGAAGGTTGCCGTCATCCGCGAATTTGCGCCACCACAGACCGCTAAGCAACTGCGTCAGTTTCTCGGCATGATAAACTACTATCGCCGGTTCATGCCAAAGGCTGCAGAAGCCCAATCGCCCCTCAACGACCACCTGGGGGACAACGTCAAAGGGAAGACGCCCATCAAGTGGACGGAATCAAAGCGCGCTTTCGACGAATGCAAGAGCAGTCTCGCTCAAGCCACCCTCCTCGCGCACCCACTTGGAGACGCGCCCCTCGCCATCATCAGCGACGCTTCAGATTTTTCCGTCGGCGCAGCTGTCCAACAAAAGGTCGGAAATGGGTGGCAACCGTTGGGGTTTTTCTCAAAAAAACTATCGCCCGCGGAGCGGAAGTACGGCGCATACGACCGCGAACTGCTAGCGGTCTACCTCGCGGTGAGACACTTCCGGCACCTGGTGGAGGCGAGCCTTCACCATCTACACGGACCACAAACCACTAATTTTTGCGTTCCAGCAAAAGACGGAGAAGTGCTCGCCGAGACAATATAGATACTTGGATTAAATCGGCCAGTTCACTACCGATATCCGACACATAGCCGGCAAAAACAACGTCGTCGCGGACACGCTTTCCAGGATCGAGGAAGTCGCCCCAGGGGTAGATTTCAACGCGCTCGCTCGCTCTCAACTAGAGGACGCCGAGCTACGCCACTGTGGAAGCGGGCGACACAGGGTTGCAACTCAAGCAGATCTCTCTGCCTGGAGCCGACGCACCCCTCTACTGCGTCGTCGCCGGTAACACCGTCCGTCCATTCGTCACTCCGGCATTCCGCCGTGCTGCTTTCAACAGCATGCACCAGCTGTCACATCCGGGCATCAAGGCTACTGTGAGGGTGCTCACCCAACGCTTCGTGTGGCCAGACATCAAGAAGGGCGGTCGAGTGTGGGCGCAAAGCTGCCTGCCGTGCCAGAGGTCAAAAGTCACACGACACGTGACAGCGCCGGTGGGGACGTTCGTTTTGCCATCCAGCCGCTTTGAGCACGTTCACATGGATATCGTCGGACCGTTGCCGATGTCAAACGGATGCCGATACTGTTTAACAATCGTCGATCGCTACACCAGGTGGCCGGAAGCGGTTACATTAGAGAACATCGAGGCCGAGACCGTCGCGCGGGCTTTCTTCGCAAATTGGATCGCACGTTTCGGCACACCACTGCGAATCACGACAGATCAGGGCCGGCAGTTTGAGTCCCGACTATTCGCAGAGTTGCAGAAGATTTGTGGCATGTCCCGGATCCGCACGACAGCGTACCACCCGGCGGCAAACGGCCTGGTAGAGCGTCTGCATCGGCTGATGAAAGCGGCCATAAAATGCCACAACTCGGAAAGCTGGACCAAAATCCTGCCCATGGTCATGCTCGGCATCAGGAATGCATGGCGAGAGGACATCGGCGCAACAACCGCCGAGTTAGTGTTCGGAACGTCGCTGCCACTACCCGGCGAATTTCTGCAGCAAGCTACCGACACCGACATCTGCGAGCCTGCGGACTTCATTCGGCAACTGCGTACGCAATTCCAACAGATGCGCCCAGTCAGCGGCACTAGACACGGAGGCAAAATAGCATTCATATTCAAAGACTTGAAAAGTACGTCGCATGTCTTAGTACGCCACGACGGGCCGAAAGGCGCACTGCAGCAACCATACGACGGGCCGTTTGAAGTCATACGCCGCGGGGACAAGACGTTTACAGTGCGCGTTGGGACGCGGGACACCACTGTGTCGGTGGACCGTCTGAAGCCGGCGTACATTATGCAAGAGGACGCTGAGCCACCAGCAGCGACCGCGAGAGACAGCATTCCAGCGACACCAACAGTACCTGCCGGTCCGGCCACACCTCCAGCGAGATCCGGAAAACTTATACGACGACCGGACAGGTATCAGGCCGGATTCTCATAATTGCTAGGCAATTACTAGCAGGGGGGTATGTGGCGTTGGCTGGACATCGAGAATGCTGGCGCCGAGGCTGCCGTTACAGGCCGGATTATTCACCACATCCCGACGGCGCCACGCGATTCCCTTTTAACGAAGTTGCTGGCGCCCAAAACAGCCGTTAGAACCCGCACGGTTCGGGCCGTGGCTCGGGCTTAAAAGGCCCGGGCGAAGCGATAGGGAGTTAGTGAGTCGCGCGTATGTTTAGAGTGCGGTCGTGCCTACGCCCTGCTTTCGCAACCTGCAGATGGGTCTCTCTGTATATACAGTGTGTCCCAGGATTGATGTTACAAGAGGTGTAATGGACTAAAAATTTTTGAATTTCATTTCAAGATTCTGGAATTAAGCCCTGCTTGGCGTGAAACGAATTTTAAGAATTTTTTCGTTTTTTGAAAAACAAAATGGCCGTGACGGTGAAGCAAGAACTATTTTCTTTTCAGGTAAAGTACCCTTTTTGTTTAGGATACGACAAAATTTTATTAAGAAAAGTTGTTTATAATGACAAATCATGGCCGTATACCAAACTTCAGGACGATCTACCTACTTTCATTAAACTGTCTGTTTTAGATTGAACAAAATAAATTGTAGGTATCTATTAATTTATTAAAATTTTTATTTGTAGACCATTGAACGAAACAAATATAAGTAATATAATGTTTCGTTCAATGGTCTACAAATAAAAATTTTAATAAATTAATAGATACCTACAATTTATTTTGTTCAATCTAAAACAGACAGTTTAATGAAAGTAGGTAGATCGTCCTGAAGTTTGGTATACGGCCATGATTTGTCATTATAAACAACTTTTCTTAATAAAATTTTGTCGTATCCTAAACAAAAAGGGTACTTTACCTGAAAAGAAAATAGTTCTTGCTTCACCGTCACGGCCATTTTGTTTTTCAAAAAACGAAAAAATTCTTAAAATTCGTTTCACGCCAAGCAGGGCTTAATTCCAGAATCTTGAAATGAAATTCAAAAAATTTTAGTCCATTACACCTCTTGTAACATCAATCCTGGGACACACTGTATATAAACTGTTCATAAATTATTGTTATTTTTATATTTGTGTTTGTTAAACATCTTATTTCATATGTAATGTCATACAAATAAAAATACTTTACATATACATATATATATATATATATATATGTTGTAACTTATGTGCTTGAGTGTACTGGTAGCGAGTGGTGGGGTGTACTTGCACCGAAGCGCGTGTAGAGACACGAAAGATTATTATGAGTCAAGCGGTTGAATGAAATAGTCCACTATTATTGTACACACTTATGTAATTTATATCGTTGTATTCATTAGTACATATATAAATAAAAGTCGTTAGTAAAGAGTGTGCCTTGACTTATTAATCACAAGAAATCAAGACTTATGTGTCTAAACATTGGTCCTACTCGAGCCACGGATTGTGTGAAAATTCGTCAAATCAGCGAAGAAAATACGCAGTTGGAACAGCATAGCGGCGGGTCAAAGCGGTAGGCGGACGCGCTTACAACAGAGCAGCTATACACAACGCAGATGGGCGATTGAACAAAGGAATTTGCGACCGTTACTGCAGTCTGAAAAGTGTGAGTCATCATTTTTATCACATTTCATTTAAAAATTCCTTCTTGAATTGTTTTTATTTATTTGTCGGTTTATTTTGTTACGTTATATTTAAATTAGTAACATGGCAAACGAATTAAAAACTTTATATCGTAAACGAGGTGCTCTTAAAGCAAAATTGACTAATTTTGAGTCGTTCTTGAGCGGACTGAATGCCGGTGTGGTTGATGGCGCGGGGGTAAGAGACGATACTCCGTTGACAGATACAGTTATTAGCGAAATAACTGAAAGAATGCAAAAAACAGATATTGTTGCGCAATCGTTTGATGAAATACAAACTGAAATTGAATGCTTGGTTGATGATGCGGATGTAGATCAACAATACGCGGAGCGTAATCACTTTGATGACGTATATTTTACATTAAAATCGCGATCAAAGCTATTAATTAAAGACAAAAACGCAGATGATGTAAGTTCGGTGGCGGGCAGTTCAATAGCGGGCAGCGCGGCTGAATCTTGAGCGTCAAACGCGTCAATAGCGAGTACAAATCATCGAGTTAAACTTCCTACTATAAAATTACCGTCGTTTTTGGGCTCATTCGTGGAATGGCTAGAGTTTCGGGAGATGTTTCAAGCGCTCATTCATAATCATAGCGAATTAACAGCAATTGAAAAATATCAATACTTAAAATCGAGTCTTCAGGGTGAAGCAGCAAATATTATTAAATCTTTAGAGTTTACTGCTGCGAACTACGACACGGCCTGGGATTTAATTTGCGAACGTTACAACAATGAGCGTCTAATGATTAGTACTCACGTGAAAGCTTTGTTCAATATGGAAATTATCACGAAAGAATCGTCACAAAAATTACGAACTTTAATTGATACAGTTAATAAAAACTTGAGAGCGTTAAAATCGTTAAATCAACCCGTTGAGCATTGGGATACGCTTATTAATCATATCATTTGTACAAAATTAGATATCGTGACTAGTCGGGAATGGGAAGAGTTTAAGGCGGGAAACAACGTGCCAGATTTAGATTGTTTAAGAACATTTCTAAAAAATAGAGCGGATCTTCTTGAAACGTTAGAAACAAGACAAGCTGAAAATAAACAATCGCATATTAAAAATAATAAAGAAAGAGCTAGTCATACTATCACAAACGTGAGTACAACTGATTACATTTGTACGATATGTAAAGGTCAGCATCTTGCTTACAATTGTGAGAAACTATTGAATTTAGAAAACGCTGAAAGAATTGAATTAGTTAGAAAATGTAGACTCTGTTTGAATTGTCTAAAGCCAGGGCATTTTGCTAAGCAGTGCAGGGCGGGAAAATGTTTGAAATGTAAGGTTAGACACAATACCGTTCTTCATCGTGCAAACGAGCAGTCAGCTCAGAAAAATGCAAACGTAACTAATTCGGATTCTCTTAAACAAGTAGTTCCACAACCGGAAAAAACGAATTCATGTCATTCCGTAGCAGCAATTCGTTCGTGTGTTTTGCTATCAACAGCAATGGTACAAGTTCCAGATAATGAAGGAACAATTCATGAATGTCGAGCTCTTCTAGACAATGGCTCGCAGTCTAATTTTATCTCCGAAGAACTTTGCGACAAATTAAAACTTGATACACGTCCCATTGAGATGGCCGTTTCAGGAATAAATCAGGTAGCAACAGTTATTAAGTATGAGGTTACCTTAGTAATACATTCTCGATGTAACAATTTTAAAACTTCTTTGACATGCTTAGTTATACCTGAAATCACCGAAACAATGCCTAGTATTTCCTTTGATACCGGAAATATAAATCTACCTCAAAATTTAATGTTGGCTGATCCTACATTTAGCACGCCAGGTAAAATTCATATTTTAATAGGATCCGAAATATTTTGGGATTTGCTGTCAGTCGGACAAAGAAAATTAGGAAAACATATGCCTACATTACAGAAGACGCGATTAGGATGGATTGTATCTGGTCCTTTGACAATTTTAAGTAAACGTCGTGAAAAAGTTAATTGCAACTTCAGTCACAACATTGATTTATTAAATCAGCTTCAACGATTTTGGGAAATTGAAGAGTGTCATGACAATCAAAAGCCTATTCTGTCTATTGAGGAGCAGAATTGCGAGAACCACTTTAAACAAACGGTTACAAAGACGGTTGAGGGTCGTTTCAAGGTTCGAATTCCATTCAAAAATGACGTATCTCTATTGGGAGAATCGAGAGATAAAGCCATAAAGCGTTTTTACGCAATTGAGCATAAGTTAGATGGAGATCCGGAATTGAAACAGCAGTACAGTGACTTCATGACAGAATACGAGCAACTGAAGCACATGGTTAAGATATCGAATCCACACGAAGTGCAGGGAAGATATTACATTCCTCATCACGCTGTGAGAAAAGAAGATAGCACAACGACAAAGATTCGTGTTGTGTTTGATGCGTCGGCTAAAACGACAACTGGATATTCGTTAAATGAGTTGCAGATGGTCGGCCCAACAATCCAGCAAGACTTACTGCACATAATATTACGTTTTAGAACGCACAAAGTCGCGATTGCGGCAGACATTATGAAAATGTACCGCCAGGTAGAGATCGCGGAAGATCAAAGAAAATATCAAAGTATTGTTTGGCGAGAACACTCGAATCAGCCATTGGAAACATTCGAACTAAATACAGTGACATATGGCACTGCAGCAGCATCATTCCTTGCTATAAGGGCTTTGCACCAAACTGCGCTGGATAATATGGAGAATTATCCGGAAGCTGCAAAAATTATTCAATCAGATTTTTATGTAGATGATCTACTGACTGGAGCAGAATCATATGAGAATGCTAAAAGATTAAAGGAGGAGATCAGTTCAATTTTAACTGATAGCGGTTTTATTTTGAGAAAATGGAAGTCGAATGAAGCACGACTCACGGAAGGTCTTGAAGCTTTGCCTTCTAACATTCAAATTGGTTCAAATGAAAAAACGAAAACGCTAGGATTAATCTGGAATCCTACCACAGACACGTTTGAGTATTCAATAAAAAAAAACACTCGTTACAAGGTGCACGAAGAGGATCATGCTGTCGTGCATAGCACAGATTTTCGACCCAATGGGCCTATTATCACCAGTTGTAATTCAAGTCAAGATCATGATACAAGTATTGTGGCAAACTCATTTTGATTGGGATGAAACGGTTCCTGTACACATCCATACTAAATTTGTTCAGTTTTGTGATGAATTGCCTGCTCTGAATAAAGCAACAATACCGCGATGTATCACTGAAAATCAAACGAAAATCGAAATACACGGCTTCTCTGACAGTAGTGAAGTAGCGTACGGCGCGTGTATATATGTGAGATCTATCAGTTTCAGCGGTGAAATATTAGTTCGATTATTGTGCGCAAAATCGAAAGTAGCGCCGTTGAAAGTATTAACCGTACCACGGCTAGAACTATGTGGCGCAGTGACGCTAGTTAGGTTAATGCAAACTAGTTTAAAAGCGTTAGATATACCAGTAGATGAAGTCACATATTGGTCTGACTCTACAGTGGTATTGGGCTGGATAAAAACTCCTTCAAGTCTTTTAAAGCCTTTCGTAAATCACAGAATCAGTGAAATCCAAGATATGTCGAAACCAGAGCAATGGAAACACGTCAGCAGCGGTAACAATCCTGCAGACTTGTTATCACGGGGTGTTAGACCAAGTGTACTTTTAAAGTCTCGACTTTGGTGGAATGGACCACAATTTCTATCAGAGCCGACAGTTTGTTCTGAAGAGTATGAAGAATGTCGCGAGTTACCAGAATTCAGAAAACCAGTTCAAGTTTATCTCGGCATAATTAGAGAACATTTGTTTCCATTTTCACGTTTTTCCAAGTTACAGAGAATCAGAGCGACAATGGCTTACGTTTTGAGATTCGGGAGTCACAAGAGCAAAAGATTAACTGGACCACTAACCGCCAGTGAATTATGGAATTCTTTAGTTGCACTAATTAGAATGGCTCAGCAGGAATCCTTTCCTGATGAATACAAGTCTCTATTAAGTAAAAGGGAAATAAGTTCAAAGAGCAAGATTTATAAATTGAATCCATTCTTACACAATGACAATACTATACGCGTAGGTGGTCGTTTACAAAATTCGGAATTTAGTTTTGATACGAAACATCCGCTAATTATAGACTCCAAGCATCACTTAACTCAATTAATTTTTCTGTATGAGCATGAACGCCTATTACATGCAAATCCGCAACTTTTATTAGCTGACATACGGGAAAGATTTTGGCCGCTCGGAGGTCGTAATTACGCGAGAAAGGTTGTTCATAATTGTGTACGTTGTTTTAAGGCAAACCCTAAGGTGAACCAACCAATTATGGGAAATTTACCAAAAGAGAGAGTCACTCCCTCTCTACCGTTTACAAACACGGGCGTAGACTACGCGGGTCCGTACTTAATAAAAGATAAAAGGGGCCGCGGTAGTAAAAGTAGCAAATGTTACATTGCACTATTTGTGTGTTTTGTGACAAAGGCAATCCACCTGGAATTAATAACCGCGTTATCCACCGAAGCATTCATGATGGCTTTCAAACGATTCATTTCGCGGCGCGGAAAACCGAAATGTATGTTTTCTGATAACGGAACTAATTTTCAAGGAGCGCATTCGGAGCTGAAAGAATTGGGTAACTTTTTGCAAAAGAGTCAAAATGAGCTGATCACTGCATCTGCTAGCGAGTTGGTGGACTGGAAATTTATTCCGGCCTACTCTCCCAACTTTGGTGGCCTGTGGGAGGCGGAGTTCGGTCTGTCAAAAGCCACTTAAAAAAAGTTATAGGTATTAGTTCGTTCACATTTGAAATGTTTTACACGTTACTAACGCAAATAGAGGCAATTCTTAACTCGAGGCCTATTTCTCCCCTGTCTATTGACCCCGATGATTTCCGTCCTCTAACCCCCTCACACTTTCTGATTGGCAGGGCTGCCGCCCATCTACCAGACTATGACGTGCGAAGAGTGCCCACAAACCAGTTGAACACTTATCAGCACATCGAGGCTATGAAGTTGCACTTTTGGAATAGATTGTCAAAAGAGTATATTCATGAACTCCAGCAGCGGTCAAAATGGCGTACCAATCACCGCAATCTACAAGAAGGCGAGCTAGTTGTCATCCAAGACAACAATCTTCCACCACAGAATTGGCAGCTGGGAAGAATAGTTCAAGTGCACCCGGGTTCGGATCTTATTACGCGAGTTGTATCAATCAAGACTGTTAAGGGTGTAATAAAGCGATCTGTTTCCAAGGTGTGCCCTCTCCCATGTGAGAACAATGCCAGTATCCCGGAAATAAATTAAATTCAAGTTTCAATGATAAGTTCAATATATTTGTCAAGTTTGTTTATGTTTTTGAAAGTGCACCCTTTCAAGGTGGGGGGTATGTTGTAACTTATGTGCTTGAGTGTACTGGTAGCGAGTGGTGGGGTGTACTTGCACCGAAGCGCGTGTAGAGACACGAAAGATTATTATGAGTCAAGCGGTTGAATGAAACAGTCCACTATTATTGTACACACTTATGTAATTTATATCGTTGTATTCATTAGTACATATATAAATAAAAATCGTTAGTAAAGAGTGTGCCTTGACTTATTAATCACAAGAAATCAAGACTTAAGTGTCTAAACAATATATATACATATATATATATATATATATATATATATATATATATATATATATATATATATATAGAGTGGCCCAAGAGTCGCTAGACTATTTGAAATTCAAATAAATTTCTACTTTCTAAATAATGGTAATTTAAAGGATGTAATTTTCAAAACTATATAGAATTTATTTCCAAGAAATGTGTTTATAAAAGAATAAATGTGAATTATTAATAAATAAAATAGTTATTTCATTTTAAAATGGTCTAGTGATTTTGGTCAGTCTGTATATATTATTCTGTATTAGTTTTCATGATACAGTAGTTGATAGTTCAGTTTACTTTTAGCTCTCAAAATGTTACCTTTAATGTTTGCTACATTGACTGTGCTTCGCATTGCTTTACAACATAATGTTCATTTTGTCTGTCTTTTTTTTACAATTGGTGTTGTGACTCCAATTTCAAAAACAATGTCATGTTGAGAGTGCGGCGAGTGATGTACTTGTTTCAGAATAAAAAAAACTTTTCAAATTTACCAGATATCAAATTCATACTATTTTTATACTTTTCGTTAAACATTTTGCAACTTTCACTTTATCTACAATCATGATATCTGTTAGTTAAACAAAGAGAAAAAAATTTATAATTTTAATAATTATTAAAATAAAAATGCTGTAAGTTGAAGTTTTCTTTTATTTTATATTAAAATTCGAGGTTTCGATATACTACACGTATGTTATTATCAGAAAAATAAAAAAATGACATAAATAATAATCAAACAAAAACTTTAGTGATCTAGTTACTTATTTTGTTATCTCGTAACTTGTGTTTCTATGTTCTGTTTATTTATTGTATATGACATTTGTATTATTTGTCCTGATGATGATGTACATGGAGTACGTCGGAACGTCGATTATTAATAAAGAACTATAACTTAAAAACTGTTTTATTTTCATTTTTTTTTAATTAAAACGTTGTTTTTTTTTCATTTGAGTTTTAAAAATCATTAGCCGATTTATAATTTGTTCCATACACCATTTTTAGGTCAAATTAAATCATTGGTAATTTTGGCAAGATTTGCTTGTTTTCTAACTATTTTAACAATCGTAGATGTTAAATTTTGCTTAAGTAAGCTTTCAATGTTTTATATGCAGTGAGTTTCAAAAGTTCGTATCACATAAAAAAAAAATATTGAATTTTTTTTCAGGAAAATAGTTTATATGATAATTTGAATAACTTTCTTTTATTATAATTATGAGACAAATCGATTAGTGTACGAAAAAAAAGATGATTTAAAATCAACATTTTTACTATTAATTCAAAAGTAAATATACTTTTGATCTGTAAAATTGAGTTTTCATAAAAGAAATAAAAATTCAATTATAAATTGGACTTAATCTCTTGACACCAATACTTCAATTCCTACTCAAAATAAAAATAAATATTTTAATAAAAATAAATAATGTTAATGTAGTTTAACTATTTTAAAAATTTTGTATAAAATAATTTACTCTTTCATTTGGAAACACAGTGTTGTCTGAATAAAATTAAAGTGAAAAATTATTAATAATTTTCAATTTAAATTAATATTTTTTTACCCAAATTTACAAAAAGTTTTCAAAATAGTTATACTATAACAATCACGTCATGTACCCAAAAGGGTGTGGCACAAACAAAAAGATACTCCTATCATAAAAACTCAATTATACAATTCAAAAATATATTTACTTTTAAATTAATAGTAAAAACGTTAGTTTTAAAGTAATATTATTTTCTTCAAGTGGCTTCAGTGGCGAAGCAAGGGGGGGGGGTCAAGTTAATTGACAATTGCATTGTTGATTTTTGCTTGAAATAGAATTTGTTTATTGAAAATTCACGAAGTGCAAGAAATGCAATATTAACTCTACAGACTAGTCAGAAATTGTATATATTCGACCAGAGGAAGATTAATTCTCACAAATCACGTATAACAAATATAAATAATATATACCTACATATACATATACATACTAACTGCAAGTAATGTTTAAGGTTTCTTGGCATATATTTTTATTTACCTCATTTTGAAAGATGCTGTTTCGAGAAAACAGCGTTTAAAGTTTTGCAATGAGAAAAATCATTAATATTTTTTTGTTTATTTTAATCCGCGATGCCTGCGTAGCTTATTTTATACTGTGTTGTAAATTCTGTAAATATGAGAGGAAACTCCATAAATAAATATGAACGACACTACTGCCACCTACATGACGATCCAGAAATTATCCTGTGTACCATTCGAGCGCTTTAGGTTTTGATTCTAATGAAGAAAATTATATTCTATACATTCCAAAGTATCTTCTTAGCACAAAAAAAATCGATTTTTTGAAACTGCAAAGGTGGTATACCCCTTAATTTGATTATATTTAGAAAAATTTAAGCCACGTGCGAATGTTTATTTGTTTTTAATGTAAATAATAAAAAATAACATTATCTGTTCGTAGTTATGGAAAAGTATGGCAGCAGTTTTTCAACCTTCAATATGTTAAAAAAAACTAATTTTCAAAATGAGTTTTAATATAGTAAATATCATTTCCGCAATAAAATTTTGTGATTTATATTCATAAAATTGTACTAAAATATCAGAGAGTAAAGTTTGAAGTAAATACATTTAGTTACTATAAAGTAAAGTTTTACAATAGTAAAACACATTATATTAAAATAAAACGGTTTCAGGTTGTAGTTTTGTATTAATTTTTTATTAATAATCGTCATTTCGACGTACTGCACGCGCATAAAGAAAAATTAGTTAGTTAATTTCTGCAATTTTATTTATGTAATTGATGATAATGTAGGTGGAGTATGTCCTATGTATATCCTAAAGCTGTTTTATTTCATTTTTTTTATATTTGATATTTTGTATATTATGTCCCGCGGAGCAGAAAGCGATCTTTATTGCCTTGAGCCCAGATAACAATATGTAATCTGTGCGAAACATAAATAGAGCGTTCTGCTTCTAATGACAAATGCTACTTTTATTCAAACATTCAAAACGAAACTAAAATAAATGAAAATACATATCGAGCAATCTTAGCCTTACTAACAGTTGCAGAACAGTATATTTGTTACGTGATAAATGGGTCTTTGATGAATATGCAATTATGTTCTGTATTACATTTCAAAATTAGAATTAGGCGTGTAGTATATCGAAATATTAATTTTTAATTTAAAACTTAACAGATCACCAACCTAAATAAAGCTTTTTAAGTTACTTTAAATATATCCAATCACATTCATACAAATATTGTAGGTTGCTTTAATTTATTTAAAGGTCATTGATCAGAATATGGTCCAATTTTATTAGAATATGCAAATCAGTTTGATGCATGGGCCCGAAAAATTTCAGTCGGGGGCGCCAATATACTTAATCCGCTATCATTAGATATCAATAAAAATGTATGTATACTCTAAAAAATATCTTAAATTTATGTAATTTTACCTAGAGTTTAACATTGAAATAACAACATTTTGTAATTTTACTGTGATATTATACGTAATATTACATTTTTATGAAAATTACATTCACAAAACATGTAGAATTACATACTTTTTTTACAGTGATATCTAATAGAAAAATAATAATACGTATTAGATGAAAGGCAGAAGTAATTTTTTTTAGAAGTCATAAAACCACTTCTTTAAAAAAAAAAAAGAGTGATGAGAATACGGGAGTATTACTTTTATTGTTTATTAAAAGGCCGAAAATTGTTTTTATTATAGGTAACCGCGAAAAAAATTTACTTTTATAGATAAAATAAATAAATTTCGAAAAATATTTAGAAAGTGGCTATTTATACATACGGTATGTATACGCAATTGGCTATTTATACATACAGTATTTTTACGTAATTGGCTATTTAGGGTAGGTTAGGTTAGTAGGTTGGTTTAGGTTTTTTTTTTTTAGTATGTATAAATAGCCAATTGCGTATACATACCATATGTATAAATAGCCTCATCCAAAAATTTAAGGAGACTATAAATAAATTTATTAAATTATTTGAATATTTATGCCGAATTTGTGTTGTAAATTAATTTTTTAATAATTTTTTAGTGATTTTAGTTAACAATAACAATTTAACTTTGGTAAATCTGAATGATTAATTATACACATATAGTTCAAACTATAAAATATAATGTTAAATTTTATAGCTTATTTTTTAAGTAAATTAGGATATATGAACTTGTATTCCATAGTTAGAGTTATTTTTATTTGACGACGTTATTGTTCATATCTTTTCAGCAACAAATAATTTAGTAAATAATTTTTTTTTTGACGTACGTTAGAGAAATTTTGGGATAATAAAATTTTATTGACAAACAATAACAAAATATATTCATAATATACAAAAATTAATTTGATTATTTTAATAATTAATATATTTTGCTGCACGCTGTAAACTATAAAAATTATTTTAATTTTACTATGAATTTAATTATAATTTTAAAATTTCTTGTAAATTTGCTGAAAATCTATAAATATTACAAAAATTTTGAAGAAATTTTGGAATTTTACAATTTTTATATATTTTTAAAATTAAATCTTTATTTTATGAAATTCGGCAAATATTAATATGTAAAAAAGTTAAAAAAAAATACATATAATTAGTAAATTGATATGACTTGTTCTTCAAGCGTTCTAAACTAAAAATAAATAATATTCTCGCAAAGCGAGAATGGAGCTAGTCGAATGTGGTTTGATTTTATAAGCTAGTTTTTCGATTAGCCAAAATACAAGATTAGAAGTATATGGGTAAACCCATATATAGACCACTTTGACATTATCACATAAATGATAAGATAGAGGGATAAAAATTTTTTTTATCGAAAGTTGGCAACATTGTATTTTGCTAATATATAATATTATAGGCGCTAAGGGTATCTTCTGTAAAAATTTCATTAAAATCGGATAAATAATGCGGGCATAACAAATTTTTAGAAAATTATTTTTTTTTCCGGAAAGTTGGCAACATCGTAGTTTAATAAAATTATAATTTATGTGGGCACTAGAAAAAACTTTTCTGAAAATTTGATTAAAATCGGTTAAATAATGTAGCCACAATAAATTTTTAATATTTTAGTAATTTTTTTCTTAATATGTTGGCAACACTGTATTTTTTTAAAATTGCATAATTTATGCGGGCACCAGAAGAATCTTTAGTGAAAATTTGATTAAAATTGGTTAAATAACGTGGTCATAATAAATTTTTAAAAATTTTAGTAATTTTTTTCTCAGAAAGTTGGCAGCACTGTACTTTGTTGAAATTATCTAATTTATATGGATACCAGAAGAATCTTTAGTGAAAATTTGATTAAAATTGGTTAAATAACGTGGTCATAATAAATTTTTAAAAATTTTAGTAATTTTTTTCTCAGAAAGTTGGCAGCACTGTACTTTGTTTAAATTATATAATTTATATGGATACTAGAAGAATCTTTTGTGAAAATTTGAACAAAATCGGTTAAACAACATGGCCGTAATAAATTTTTAAAAATTTTAGTAATTTTTTTCTCAGAAAGTTGGCAGCTCTGTACTTTGTTGAAATTATCTAATTTATATGGATACCAGAAGAATCTTTAGTGAAAATTTGATTAAAATTGGTTAAATAACGTGGTCATAATAAATTTTTAAAAATTTTATTATTTTTTTTCTCAGAAAGTTGGCAGCACTGTACTTTGTTTAAATTATATAATTTATATGGATACTAGAAGAATCTTTTGTGAAAATTTGAACAAAATCGGTTAACCAACATGGCCGTAATAAATTTTTAAAAATTTTAGTAATTTTTTTCTCAGAAAGTTGGCAGCAGTGTACTTTGTTGAAATTATCTAATTTATATGGATACCAGAAAAATCTTTTGTGAAAATTTGAACAGAATCGGTTAAACAACATGGCCGTAATAAATTTTTAAAAATTTTAGTAATTTTTTTCTCAGAAAGTTGGCAGCACTGTACTTTGTTGAAATTATCTAATTTATATGGATACCAGAAGAATCTTTTGTGTAAATTTGAACAAAATCGGTTAAACAACATGGTCGTAATAAATTTTTAAAAATTTTAGTAATTTTTTTCTCGGAAAGTTGGCAACACTGCGGTCTGAAAATTAAACTTAATTTTTTATTTGGTATGAACTATCTAATTGCCAAGTTTCAGCTTTCTACGAGCTTTCCTTTATACTTATAATTAACACTCGTATTAAAAACTTTAGTAATTTTTTTCTCGGAAAGTTGGCAACACTGCGGTCTGAAAATTGAACTTAATTTTTTATTTGGTATGAACTATCTAATTGCCAAGTTTCAGCTTTCTACGAGCTTTCCTTCATACTTATAATTAACACTGGTATTTATCGTATTTTTTGGACACGGCCGGCCAGCCGGCAAGCCAGCCAGCCAGCCGGCAAGCCAGCCAGCCAGCCGGCAAGCCAGCCAGCCAGCCGTATTGACGATTTTATAAGCTAGTCTTTTCGACTAGCTAATAAAAATATATGCCAAGCAGAGCTGGGTTAAGTATGTTTAAAAAGTACTTAAGTATTAAGCATCAGTACTTTTTTAAAACGTACTTAAAGTATTAATTACAAGTACTATTTTAAGTACATTATAAAAAGTAGTTTCAGTACTTTATTCGAACAAAAACAAAGCAGTTTAAATTCACTGACAAAAATTTATATATGGCAATAAAATTTTATTCAAAACAACTTTTTCTAATAACTTTTTTTTTTCATATTTCAACAAATAATTTCAAAATGACAAATTTTTTGCAACAAATCATAAATTTTTCATATCTGTGGTATAGGATAAATCAACACAACATTGCCATAAAACATATACAGCAAATAAAAGATTAGAAAATGATCTACTGTGGCGAAATTTAAATAAAAATAATATTATAAAAATAATATTATAAAAAATCCCAAAACCACACTTAAATTAAAATAAAGCTAAATACGTATTTCGGAAGCTAAGCTTCCATCTTCAGTAGCAAATAAATTTACAAAAATCTTACCTGTGATCCTAGTACATGAACACTTAAGCACTTGTCAAAGGTCACTGGTGAGTCGAAAAAATGAAAATAAAATATGTAAAACTATGTTGAGGGTGGGGGTTGTTGGTTAAAAGTCAGTGGTCAATTTTGATTGGGTAGTATGTCAAACAGAATAGATCGTGGGATTGGTCCGTCATCTGCGTTTATAAGATTGCCTTTATTTTTGAAAATATAAAGACTTTCTAAAATGTCTAATTGATTAAAATTTGTAACTTGTTTGATTAATTT
Source organism: Clivina fossor (assembly GCA_963966155.1). Taxonomy (NCBI): domain Eukaryota; kingdom Metazoa; phylum Arthropoda; class Insecta; order Coleoptera; family Carabidae; genus Clivina; species Clivina fossor. The sequence continues at coordinate 85,102 of CAWYQG010000516.1, forward strand.
TAAATTTTTAATATCTAAACCGTGGCAAGTATCATAAATATGTTGGGCTACACTAGATTTGCTAATTCTATTATTTTTGAAGTGGGCTATATGTTCTTTAAATCTGGTAATGATGGATCTTTTTGTTTGACCAATATATTTCAAACCGCATTGACATTGAATTTCGTAAATGCCTGCTTTATTATTCACATCTACTTTGTCTTTCGGATTGCCTAACAAGTTACTGATAGTGTTTGGAGAAGTATAGCAAATTTTTAAATTCGTACTATTTAATTTAGGTTGAAGTTTTTTGGACAACGATTTATTGAAAGGAATTTTAACGTAAGATTTTTTAGTGTCAATATCTGGTGGACTTAAAGTAGTTTTTGTTTTCAATTTTAATTTAAATTTACGTTTTCGAATTAAGTTGGTGATAATTTCTTCTGAAAATCCATTATTTTGAGCTATTTCTTTAATTAGATTTAATTCTTTTTGGTATCTAGATTTAGTAAGTGGAACTGTGAGTAGTCTGTTTACTAGAAAATTGAATGAAGCTAACTTATGTTGTAAGCAATGATTAGAATCAAATGAAATGTATTTGTTAGTATTTGTTGGTTTTCTGTAAATGTCAAACTCTAATAAATTATTGTTTCTGATAACTAAAATATCTAAAAATGGGATTGAGTTATTTTCTTCTATTTCATACGTAAATTTAATTGTAGGGTATTTAGAATTTAATTTTTGAACAAAGTTATCTAAATTATCTTTTGAAGTATCAAATATGGCAAAAATATCGTCAACATACCGGAGCCAAATTCTAGGAAAGTAGGGTAGTTCTGCTTTTAAGTCTATTTCGAATTTACTCATAAATAAATCAGCTATGAAAGGTGAAAGACTGTTTCCCATACTTGTCCCCTGAACTTGTTTAAAGAATTTATTGTTGATTTGAAAAAAGTTTTGATTCATACATAAATTAGTTAGTTTAATATATTCTGAAATTTTGTCTGAATTAAAGTTATTCAATGTCAGAAGATTTTGCAAAAAGTTATTGATTGTAATATCAACTGGTACGCTGGGAAATAATGAAGAAACGTCAAAAGATACCAAAATTTCGTTTTCTGTTAATTTTAAATTTTTAATTTTGTCAATAAACTCTAATGAATTTTTAACTGCAAAAGAATTTTGTTTAATTTCTAAATTATTAAACTCATTTGTTAGCCAAACTGATAATTTAGATGTTGGGGAGTTTATACCTGATACAATGGGACGCATTAAGTTACCTGGTTTATGAATTTTTGGCAAACAGTACATTCTCGGTACGATGGGATTGCTAACATTTAATTTCCACTTTAATTTAGGGTCCAAAACACTATTGCAATTTTTAATTGTTAATTTTGTGTTACTGATCATGCTGGGTAAAGGGTTTCTTTTGACTTCTGTATAGGGTCCATAGGGTCCATAGGGTCCATAGGGTCCGCATGATTTCTGATGGACCCTATACAGAAGTCAAAAGAAACCCTTTACCCAGCATGATCAGTAACACAAAATTAACAATTAAAAATTGCAATAGTGTTTTGGACCCTAAATTAAAGTGGAAATTAAATGTTAGCAATCCCATCGTACCGAGAATGTACTGTTTGCCAAAAATTCATAAACCAGGTAACTTAATGCGTCCCATTGTATCAGGTATAAACTCCCCAACATCTAAATTATCAGTTTGGCTAACAAATGAGTTTAATAATTTAGAAATTAAACAAAATTCTTTTGCAGTTAAAAATTCATTAGAGTTTATTGACAAAATTAAAAATTTAAAATTAACAGAAAACGAAATTTTGGTATCTTTTGACGTTTCTTCATTATTTCCCAGCGTACCAGTTGATATTACAATCAATAACTTTTTGCAAAATCTTCTGACATTGAATAACTTTAATTCAGACAAAATTTCAGAATATATTAAACTAACTAATTTATGTATGAATCAAAACTTTTTTCAAATCAACAATAAATTCTTTAAACAAGTTCAGGGGACAAGTATGGGAAACAGTCTTTCACCTTTCATAGCTGATTTATTTATGAGTAAATTCGAAATAGACTTAAAAGCAGAACTACCCTACTTTCCTAGAATTTGGCTCCGGTATGTTGACGATATTTTTGCCATATTTGATACTTCAAAAGATAATTTAGATAACTTTGTTCAAAAATTAAATTCTAAATACCCTACAATTAAATTTACGTATGAAATAGAAGAAAATAACTCAATCCCATTTTTAGATATTTTAGTTATCAGAAACAATAATTTATTAGAGTTTGACATTTACAGAAAACCAACAAATACTAACAAATACATTTCATTTGATTCTAATCATTGCTTACAACATAAGTTAGCTTCATTCAATTTTCTAGTAAACAGACTACTCACAGTTCCACTTACTAAATCTAGATACCAAAAAGAATTAAATCTAATTAAAGAAATAGCTCAAAATAATGGATTTTCAGAAGAAATTATCACCAACTTAATTCGAAAACGTAAATTTAAATTAAAATTGAAAACAAAAACTACTTTAAGTCCACCAGATATTGACACTAAAAAATCTTACGTTAAAATTCCTTTCAATAAATCGTTGTCCAAAAAACTTCAACCTAAATTAAATAGTACGAATTTAAAAATTTGCTATACTTCTCCAAACACTATCAGTAACTTGTTAGGCAATCCGAAAGACAAAGTAGATGTGAATAATAAAGCAGGCATTTACGAAATTCAATGTCAATGCGGTTTGAAATATATTGGTCAAACAAAAAGATCCATCATTACCAGATTTAAAGAACATATAGCCCACTTCAAAAATAATAGAATTAGCAAATCTAGTGTAGCCCAACATATTTATGATACTTGCCACGGTTTAGATATTAAAAATTTAAAATTAATCAAACAAGTTACAAATTTTAATCAATTAGACATTTTAGAAAGTCTTTATATTTTCAAAAATAAAGGCAATCTTATAAACGCAGATGACGGACCAATCCCACGATCTATTCTGTTTGACATACTACCCAATCAAAATTGACCACTGACTTTTAACCAACAACCCCCACCCTCAACATAGTTTTACATATTTTATTTTCATTTTTTCGACTCACCAGTGACCTTTGACAAGTGCTTAAGTGTTCATGTACTAGGATCACAGGTAAGATTTTTGTAAATTTATTTGCTACTGAAGATGGAAGCTTAGCTTCCGAAATACGTATTTAGCTTTATTTTAATTTAAGTGTGGTTTTGGGATTTTTTATAATATTATTTTTATAATATTATTTTTATATATACAGCAAAGTTATAAAGAAATACATAGTTTTAAATATTAAATAACATATAATAATAATATAGTATGTAAATGTATATGGGCGGGTTGACAGAAAAACTAGTTGGAAATTCGTGCATATTTTGACATAAATAAAATATAATATTCTAATTTAGTTTTTTCCAAATATTTTTTTAATTAAGCGGCTTGAAAACTTTTAAAATTATATTTTGCTGTTTGCTTTCAAAATAACCAATTTTTCAAAATTTAAGTCACTAAACGTTTGACGACGAGGGGCAGTGATTATTTCACAAAAAGAGAAAACTGGACCAGAAGATGGGAGAGGCGTATTTTATAAATAATTTTAAAATATTTGGATATTTATACAAAATATTGATATCTGTTCTTTTGTCATCCGAATATTTAAAATAATAATTATTAAAAATTAAAACAATATTGCACAAAAAATGTTGTTTTTAATGTTTAAATGAAAAGTGGTTTGTAATAAATTACTTCCCATATTTTACAAATGAAATTATAACACAATACACAGTAAATTCGCTCTAATAATAATTGTTTATTTAAGCATATAGGTAATTAATTTTTTCCTTAACAGTCTACATTTAATTTACAAATTTTTAATTTTTAACTATTGTTAACAAGTTATATATATATATATATATATATATATATTATAATTTTCCATTGGTGATCTGTATATCAACAATATAATGGATGAGCTGCTAAAATCTGGATTCCACTGAATTCCACATATTTCAAAATGTTTTTCAATACAATAATGATTTAAATCAATGGTATTACATGTTGTGTTTAAATTTGCCCATATTCCAACACCTCCACCCCTATAGTCATTTCTAGAATAGTATGCTGCCCTGTAATATCCATTAAAATTAACATTGTCTATCGTTAATGTGTTATTCCAAATTTCTGTTAAACATAGTAGTTGTAGGTTAGAATTTAAGTATTCACTAGTAATTATGTATGCTTTATTATAATTTAGAGCTTGACAGTTTAAAAGAATAACATCATAATTAAAATTTACATTATTTGTTATTTGTCTGTATTTTTTTGGTTCTCTTCTGAAAAAAACGTGTTACATACGTACCAGTTGGCCATATGTCCGGACACATTGCTTGGTTTACATTCAATAAATTAATTGTAATTTTAAAAGATGAATAGTGTTGTGGGTATTTTGACAGAATAATTTCACAGTTTACCTCTGGAAAATGTGATTTCAAATAGTTTTTCAGTTCATCAGCAGTAGTGTCCGGTGCGAGCCTAGATACGTATAAAAAAACCTTTTTTAGGTGCAACTTTTATATTAAAACTATTAATTTATTGAGGTTCCTATTACAGCGTTATTGTTCTTCACATGTTTAACACTTTTATTAGAGTTTATTTTGGCAACATCGCTCCACATCCGTGTTGTTATTTTGTTGTGCGTTGCCTCCATGTTTGTTGACATCGTTGTACTTGTCTCGGTGTCGATAGATGCGGACGTTTGGTTTGGGTTGTTTCTTGTCGTTATTTGCCAAATTTTGAGGAATCTTCTTTGTCATATCAGTTTTCTCTTGTGATTTCATGTGTGAATTGTTAAATGGCAGTTCTGTATTTGATTTTTTATTTCTAGTTGACCTTTGATCAGATTCAACAGTTGATTTTATATTCTGTTGATTATTAAAGTATGATATTTGTTCATTCAGCAAACTGATTATAATGTCATTGTCATTTATAATTACACATTTGTCATTGATAATAGTTTCTTTATCTTTTAGTAGTTTTTTCAGAAAATAATTTCGTTTTTTAAGAAGTTTACTTCGCCTTCAGTTGTAATACTAGCGTCAACATATTCTTCCTCTTCATTGCAGAATATTGTTAGTTGTTTATTTATAGGTAAATTTTTCTTTTCACAGCAATATTTGTGTAAAATACTTTCACATACCTCACATTTCACTGTATTATTAATTACACATCTATTACTTAACTTACCAAATTACTCTCTGATATTCACCATCGTTATTACTACCCGCCATCTTACTTGACTTACCAATAATACATATTGCGATTCTGTAGTAGAGTAGATAAATGCTCCGACAACACAACTTCCTGGTGTATATATATATATATATATATATATATATATATATATATATATATTAGTTTTAGTGACTGTAAATATTTATATTATTAGTTTCGTGGGATTTTCAGTCAAAAATAAAAACAACTCAATTCAAAGTGCAAGCTTTCGGAAAAAATTTTATTTCCTTCCTTATTTCTATGCACTTGTCATATATTTATGTCATGTATTTATTTTTATAATTTTAACTCGGCCATTTGCCTGATGAAGGAAATAAAATTTTTTCCGAAAGCTTGCACTTTGAATTGAGTTGTTTTTATTTTTGACTGAAAATCCCACGAAACTAATAATATATATATATATATATATATATATATATATATATATATATATATATATATAATTGATTTAATATATTTTTTATTCAGGTATGCAGTCATCAAATTTACGGAAAGGAAATTAAATTATACACATTTCCTTGTTTTTAGCAGTTGTTGGTATTATTTTATTGCTTCGATATTTCGAACCAGATTTGGTTCTTCCTCAGGAGTCGCAATGGTTAATACAAATTCGTAAAATTTATTTGTAACAAAGGAAGGTCACATGTTCTCATGAATTGTTTTCTTTTCAAAATAATTTTAAAGTTAAAATATAGACTGGGAATTAACACAAATATTACTACCATGATCTAAACAGATATGTCAAATTTATAAAAAACAATTTAGTCAGTTATTAAAAATTATAAATAGTTTAAAAAATAAAATAAAGTAAAAAACTTTTTTTAACACCTGTTATTGTCAAAAATATTATGTTTCAACTATTGAAACATATTGAAACATATTATTGAAACATAATATTTTAAATATATAAAATATTTTATTAAATATATATATATATATATATATATATATCTCTGACGTTCATTTGACTTGGATGAATTTGACTAAATTAAAAGAAAAATGCAATATTGTGATTCTGAACAATAACGTGAACATTATAATTACGTAAATTTGTAGAAAATTGTTTCAAATTTGGTACGCATTAACCAGTTGCGTAAATAATTTGTGGAAAAAATTTCTGACAAATTGTTACTTACCATTAAGTTATTGAAATCTGCAACAGGTATAGGCAGTGTCTTTTTTGATCTTTTTGGCAAAGGCCAATCAGTCGCGTCTGACGTAGTTGTGTCATTATTTTCATAAATATTTTTGACTTCTTCGGCTTTGTCGTAATTATTTATGTTTTGTCTTTTAAGGACGCATGACATTTTTATCCAGTCATCATGTGGCTCTGAGTTCTTTCTTATCATATACATGTCTCTCAATTTTATTTTTAGGCCAGAATAACGTACCGACATTTTCCCATTTATGTGGCGCTATAGTTAAATTTAATTTAAATTTTTTAATGGTTCGTACAATTTTAAATTACACAAGTATAAATGTTTTATAGTATCTGTACTAATTTTATAAAATCTTTGTAATTTTTCAGCCATATTTATCGAAATCTTACTTTTATATTAATGGAGGAAAAAGAAATTTTCATTTAATAATAATAACTCTTTATTTTAGCTATAAGCTACTTATTATAACAAAGAAAATAATATAATACAATAGTATAAATAATTGCTACATGTATGCAGATAGAATCAAAATAGTTGTGAAATTATACTTTAAAATACAGCTTCACTTTTTGTTTAAATTCCTGTACAGTATTACAATTTTTAACATTTCCCGGCAAGCTATTGTACTCTATCAATCCCTTATGAAACAAATTATTTGCTGAACTAGCTTTATTTGTTTTAGAAATATAAAAATTGCTAGCATTTCTTGTATTATAATCATGTTTATCACTGTTAATCTCCAAACTTCTACTTAAATATATGGGTAGCAAGCCATTGTTCATCTTAAATATGAACATCATGGCAATCAGACTACACATTTGTGAAATATTTAGCCATCCCAACTTATTCAACATACTAGTAATTGGCTCATACTTGGAACAACGTAATATTACTCGCATTGGTCTATTTTGTAGACGCTGAACTTTTCTTTTATTTCCTAAATCACAGATATATATATATATATATATATATATACATACATACATACATACATACATACATACATATACAATCGCGCCATGTACCCAACAGGGTGTGGTTCAAACTCTTTTCATCATTCCGTAATCAGTCTCCTCCAAACATTTCTATCTAAACAAGCAACTTTCGCTTCATCCACATTCATAATTCCTCTCATACATGCTCTTTTATTCCTACTACTTGGAAACTTTCGCTCACGCAAAACACTCTCAATCATACCACTCCAACTACTCATCGTACGTCCATGCAAACGTATATCATCAAAATCATTCAAATAGATGTTTTTAACCAAACGGTCATTAGACATTCGCTCAACATGTCCGAACCATCTTAACTGACTAACACCAACTTTTTCTACATTTTTTTCAATTTCACACTCATCATACACTAATCTATTTCGCACCCGATCTCTCCTATTTACACCACAAACCCCACGTAAAAATCTCATTTCCACAGCAGTCTAGTCCAAGTAGATACAGCATGACTAACCCGGTACAAAAAATTATTTTTTTTGCAATTTTTTTACAAAAATAATTGATATGAATATCGAACTTTAATCTGTAATCTAATATTACTCCCAAATATTTCATACTGTCAACAAAATTCAATATTACTATTATCAATTTTAACATTGAAATTTTCTTTAATGTACTTATAATACAATGACGATGACGACACCATTGCTTTTGTTTTGTTTACATTTACCTTTAATTTATTATAATTTAACCATTGGAATTCATTATTTAATTCTAAATTTAAAGTGTCAATAACTGTTTTAGGATCAGTTCCGTAAAAATATATCATCGTGTCGTCAGCAAATAATTTAATTCTACATTTATTTAATATTGATGGCAAATCATTAATATATAATATAAATAACTAATATAATAAGTTAAATATGAGTTTAAATGTAATGATTTCAAGTATTATTCTGAAACAAAAACAAAAAAAATATTTCTAGTTATTCATATTTATTAAAATTTCTCCTTAAAATCTTAAATATTTTGAAGGCGCATGCAAATACAATCTAAGCACAACATAAAATTTCCTCTGGCAGTAGATTTTTGAATTACCTCAGTGAGTTAATCGAAAATTTAATTCGAATTTATTCTTTAACGGTAGATGTATGTTCCTATATATTTTAAATACCTAACATACAACACAACATTACACAGAAAATTAGTAGTACAATACAGCAGTGTTGGAACAAATTTGTGTTAATAAAGTTGCATGAAATACAATTTTATCATAATGCCGTATAAAGAAGCATTTATAAAATAAAATCGTCATTCTGTGAGCTTTATTGTCATCAAACTGTAATACTGTCAAAATGCTTATAAAACTATATGTTAAAAACAGTTTTGTTTTATAAAAGCATTTAAATAGTATTAATAAAGCATCTTTTAGTTTTATAATCTGCGCCTATTTCAGTCATATAGATGATATGATATTATTGTAAGAATGTCGTGGATGCTAAAATATGCAACAAAACTGCATTTGATACATGATTCAAAAATATTTACAGGATTTTGATAAAACTTTAAAGTACTTGTGTTTCATACACCTTCAATTTCATTTACTTTTTTTTCTCATCTAAACTCAATCTTGTATTTGTGTAACATCCTTAAACAAAAAGCCCGTATCACACGCACAAACATGCAAACAGCCATACCTACTAAAATCGATTTTTGTTTTGTTTGCGAAAATATTTTATCATAATCGTTTATCCTTATCCATATTTAACCCTTATACAGGGTGATTTATTAGTAATTGGAAATATTTTAACTGGAGTATCCTGAGCTCAGAATATGAAGATTTAACGCAAATCACTTAGATAAAATGTGGCTCCTTACTGAGCTACAGGCTGTTTTATTTAAAAATTTAAAAACGATTTTTGCCCAGTACTTTTAAACTATTTGACGAATCCTTATTATACTTGGCAGGAAGTATAGGTACCGCACACCATATTAAATTATGTCAAACAAAAGTTTCTGGCTACTGCCAGTGGCGTACAACAGGGGCAAGTGAGAGGTTGATCCTTCCTAAATTCTACGCCACTGGCGGAATTGTCATTCTAGCACAATTTTTCGATTCTCCAATACTTTCTGTGTAAAAAACATACTCTTCCTTTGTAACGATAAAGTCACTATTTTTCGAGATATTTAAAGTTAAACATAAAGCCGCACCCTTGGAATTTTTTCAAAATTTGCTCAAAAAAATATGAAAAAATTCAGTAAAATAGAGAAAAAAATTAGCTACATAATAACTAAGCAACTTTTTTCTCTAACTTATTCTGGTTTGGCAAGAAAAATTATTGAAAATTAATATTTTTAACAAATTAAAATGCAAAAAATATTAATTTTCAATAATTTTTCCTGCCAAACCAAAATGTGATTTGGGTTAAATCTTCATATTCTGAGCCCAGGATTCTCCAGTTAAAATATTTCCAATTACTAATAAATCAACCTGTATGTACATTTAACAATTACTATCAGGGGCGTAGCAAGACCTTTGTGGGCCGGTGTGCCACTGGGATTAAGGGGCCCCTCTCTACTCCTTGTATTGTTTAAAATTTTAATGTTCTTTTGGCTTATTTTAAGTTGTAGATGTCATTTTAATTTTTAAAATTTGTGTCTGTTTGTGCCTTATTCGAAAAAAAATTTCAAATAAAAGTTGTTTTATTTTTATGATAATCAAAATTAATTAAAATTATTTTTTGTTAAAATGCAATCTATATTTTCAAAATTAATAAATTAAAGTAAAATGCCTAAAGAAACAACTTGCCAGGAAATATATATGTATGTACCTAATAATGTTGGCTTAACCATAGACAAGGAATGTGTGAAGATTTTCGATTTAATAGTTCAGAAAATAATTTTAGGATAATCGTTTTTAACGCTATATTAGATATTATAATTTCACAATTAAAAGATAGATTTTCAAGTTTTACGGAAATAAATAAATTATTTGGAGTAATTTTCCCAGAAAATTTAAAACAATTATCTGATGATAAAATAATTGATTTATGCCAATCTTTACTAGACAAATATACTGACGATTTAACCGCAGATTTTAAGACACAGATATTATCTTTTTGGAAAACCTTTAAAAAACAGTTACAAAATATTAATTCGGTATTTGAATTAAGAGAATTAATATTTACAGAATATTCTTTTCTTAGTTTGGCATTTTCGAAACTTTGTACCGCTCTTATTTTGTTCTTAACATTCCCTGTATCAACTTGTAGCGCCGAAAGAACATTTTCAAAATTAAAACTTATTAAAACATATTTCATAAACTCTATGGGGGAGAAGCGCTTATCAAATTTGGCGATTTTGAGCATTGAAAATGAAAGAGCACGTAAATTTAATTTAAGTGAAATAATTAGCATTTTTGCTTCAATGAAAGCGAGAAAAGTTAAGTTTAGTTAAAGTTAATGAACTATGTTTGTAAACCTAAATTTTAAATTTGATTTGTACTGTATGTTTTTTTGTTTGTAAACTTAAAGGAATCTATAAAAATGTATTTAACTTACTATAATAAATTAATTTATATAATAAATGCATTTAATCCTATAAATGGTATTTTTTTTCCTCTTTTTTGTCCTTTATTTATTACAAAATAATTAAAATAAACAAAAAATAGTAAGTATTAATAAAAATAAGGCCCATTGGGCACTTTAGCTCGTGGGCCCCTCTCGCTCATGGGCCCGTGTGCATCGCACTCCTTGCACCCCCGATTGCTACGCCTCTGATTACTATATATATATATATATACTGAATATGTATATCTAACCCTTAATGGAACGAAAGGGGGTTTTAGTACGAGCTGTATCGATTTTTCCCGATATTTTATGAGGATTTGTGGGGTTAATACCCTTGTTACAGGATAGTCATAGACAAATTGCAACGCAATTTCTTACTTTGCAATATAAACGTTATAGTGTTATACATGCATTTTATGCATTTTAAATTTGTATTGGATTGTACTATTGACGACCGTAACAAGACTTTAATTTTATTATGCAAAATTTAAAAATATTATTCAATAAATACCATGAGTATGTGGCGTAACTTTTAATTTTGGGCACTTTGCAAAGTTTCTCTCATCCAAGCAAGCGACATTTATTTAAAAAAAAATTATATTAATGCTCACTCACGCACCCAGAAGTCACAATTGAACAATTATTTACAAAATAACACATATTTTCAATTACTGGCATGCAAGCAAATTTTTATGGTCGCGTTTATTTGTGTTGCTCGATGGCAGAAGATCGGCTCAACTTTTTGGCATTACTATGCATAGAGGGAAAAGCTCTGGAAAACTTGGACTTGTCTTCGATAATTGACGAATTCGCGCGACGAAATGCACGCCGTAAATATCTGCATTGCCGGTGGATTTTGTAATTATTTTTGTTTTGAATAAAAATAATTTAATATAATTTACAAATTTATCTATTTGTATTGGTTTAGAATGTAAATATTAAAAAAATTAATTATGCCAATATTACATAAAAAAAAATTAGGGGGGAGGCAGCAAATTTTAGTTTGCATTAGAAAATATTTGCATTAGAAGTCGCCGATAGCGCCGCAGTGATTGTTTGGTAAAGTGGTACTGCCAAAATACTGTCATATAAATCTATGTAAATTTGCCTACTTTTCTAATCAAATAAATAATAATAAATTAAAATATGACCTAACTGTGGCAAAAACTTATTAAAATAAAATAATTTCCCTTAAGCCACAAACAATAATATTAAAAAAGTTATATACGTATTTCTAAAGCTAAGTTTTCATCATCAGCATCAAAAAAATAAAGCTAAAGTTCTAATCAGTGGTCTAATGTTACACAAATAATCAACGTACCCAGTTGAGTGTAACCTTAGATCAATAATTAGAATTTTAGCTTTTTTTCTTGCTACTGATGATGAAAGCTTAACTTTCAAAACACGTAGATATATTATTTATTAAATTATTGTTCGTGGTTCAAGGAAAATAATTTTATTTTATTAAATAAATAATGTTGATAAAATTTACAGTAAAAATTTTTAGGTAAGTTTGAAATTTCTTTTCCTCATAATTTTAATATAGTAAAAAAATCTATCAGAACTTATTATATTAATATAAGAAAGCATTGGGATCAGATTCTGTATTTAAATAATATATATATATAGAATAAATAATTTTTTTTAAATATATTTTGTTTAAAAATGAAAATTTTTTACATATTAAAATGAGTACTTTTCAATTGTAAACAAAACTGCTTTTTGTTTTTGGTTTTCCACTCTTCATAATAATTATTAAAAATATGAATGATTTTGGAGGCATAAATTTGCGTGGACGTTCGATGAGTAGTTTGCCTAAGCGAAAGTTTCGAAGTTGTAGGGCTAAAAGAGTATGTATCAGAGGTATTATGAATGTAGATGAAACTAAAGTTGCTTGTCTGGATAAGAATATTTGGAGAAAACTGATTACGGAATAGTGGAAAGTGAGTTTATGTACATGTATGTATATTATAATTAATTATTTTTAATTAAACTGTAAAGGTGGGACAAACACTCAATAAATAATGTTCTAATGAAAAGCATCACATAACTCATTTACATTTGGGAAAAAGTATGTAAATTTTACTCGCTAAATTCATGTTGAATTTGAAAAATATGATATTTATCTGCCAGCTTTGTCAAAATGTATTTTATGTTTGATGTTTATTTTGTTATAATTTTGACAAATCAACTATTAAAATCAGTTCTTTTGATATTTTTGATTCATTTATTATTACCGCTTTGTGATACGCATGCATATTGCAGTGCTAACTACTCGTAATTCAGCGTAATCTAAAATATATATATATATATATAGTTATATAATGGGGAATTCTTCTGCATTTTCAATTTTATAATAATAAGCCACCCTCATTTTGTTTTCTCTAACGTTATTGTAGTTAACTAGCTATTTTAACTATTAATTTTATAAATTAATTAAATTTTATGATATTATATTTCTATACTCGTATGTTATTTATATTCAAATAATTTCTACATAAAGTAGCTTATTTCATTATTAACGGTATATGAAAACAATTAGAAAAAATGTTTTTACCTGGCGTTTTTATTAGTATTTATGCATAATTTTAATAGCATTTAATTTTTATAGTTCATAGTCTCATATAGTTTTAAAGGGTCGCGGACAATTCACCGAAAACCGTTCATCGAAAACAATTCATCGAAACCAAATTCGCCGAAGTACCAATTCACCGAAAAACAATTCATCGAAAAACAATTTATCGAATAACCAAATGAAATAGAATTAAACAACCTAACCTAACCTAACCTAACCTACCCATCACCCCTCCGTAAAGTGTTAAAGAAAAAAAGAAAAAAAATAAATACTTATATTCATAATATTAAGGATGAGGCTATTTATACATACGGTATGTATACGCAATTGGCTATTTATACATACTGAAAAAAAACCTAAACCAACCTACTAACCTAACCTTTCCTAACCTAACAACTTTCTAATATTAATTTTAATTTAATTCTATTTCGGTTGGTTATTCGATAAATTGTTTTTCGATGAATTGTTTTTCGGTGAATTGGTACTTCGGTGAATTTGTTTTCGATGAATTGTTTTCGGTGAACGGTTTTCGGTGAATTGTTTTCGGTGAATTGTCCGGATACCCTTATTTCTTACTTAGTAACTTGTTTCAATGTTCTGTTATTTACTGTAAATATTATTTGTATTATTTTTCCTGTTAAAGTCGGACGTTGAATTTGTTGAAACGTCTCGATTACACTGCTCGACAGGATTTTTTTTCTTTGTCCTTGGAACCGGATCGACATTTCACAATTGTTTAGGTATAAAATAGTGTAAAAATCGCGGTTAATGTCCTAAGACTTTGCTTTTGTGCACAGGACATATGAAAAACAATTTTTTTTACTTTTTTGACTATAGCGTGGAAACATCGCAATATTTTCGAATTCTGGCCCGCACAGGTACGAGCCGTTTCAGACACAGTGAGACACACGTCCTAAACCGCTCGGCTATGCCGGCCGGCATTAGTTAATTTACACATTACACATTACACATTTTAATTATAAAACATGTTGCAGTACTATTCTTCCATTAATAAACTTTTTATATAAAACTCCTACTGATAAAACTCGATTGCTTATGAACAGAGCTAAATTGAAAAATTGTTAAAAAATCGCGTTTCTTTTCGTTTTTGTGAAAGAAAAATTGATTTTTGGTAGGGTTCTGCATATTTTATCGGGGGTCATCTGTACAGGAAATTTAGCCCTGTTCATAAGCAATCGAGTTTTATCACGAGAATCGATTTATGTTGTGATGTTCCCACGCTATACTAAAAAAAGTAAAAAGAAATCGTTTTTCATGTGTCCTGGGCACAAAAGCCAAAGTCTTAGGGATATTGTCCGCGAATTTTACACTATTTTATATCTAACAATCGTAAAATGTCTATCCGGTTCCAAGGACAAAAAAAAATCCTGCCGGGCAGTGATTATTAATAAACATTAAATCTAAAGCCGTTTTGTTTATAATACATTATTTTTTTTAAAAATATTTGTTTGTAATAATTAAATATTTTATAGTCAGATTTTTTTTTTGCATTATTGAGAAAAATATTTATTTGCATGAAAATAATTTTCTTTACCCGAAAGAATTGTTTTCTTCCGTATATAATGAATAGATTATTTACCAAAAACAGAAAAAATAAATACAATAGAGTAACTTTTACATCGTGTGCGTAATCATACATTTCTACAATGATAATTTATATAAACTATCAATCGATCAATCAATCAAATAAATAAATTAGGTAATAACAGTAAAATTTCTATGGCAAACTAATCTAAGGCACATACATTTGATTTTAGTTGGCGTCACACTGCGCTCGTTTCTAATGAAAAAGTTAATTTGAGTTTGAAAATAGTTTATTGATATCCTTGAACATTCGAAACTTAACACATTGTTTGCGGGTAGTTTTTATCGCGCGATAAGAGGTTGCTCAGGCCATTTTTGCTAAAAAAAAAATTTTAGTAAAATTACGATAACTTTAGTTTCACATATTTTTTTCCGATGAAACTTTTTATGATTTACTATATAATGTATACTGAATTATTTTTCTTAGATTTTAAACAGACAAATACTGTAAAACTCACTGGAAATTGATATAAAATAATAAAATATGTAAAAATTCCGGTTTATTGAAAATATTTTGAAAAATGTACAATATGTGAAAAAAGAATGTAAAAAGAGAAAGAGTAAAGTTTTAGCAGTGTTTTTTTGTGTGATAATCGTAATTCGTATATCTGCATGTTAGCATCCCTTTCTTTAGACTCTAAAGACTCTAAAGTTTAGAGCAATAAAAAAGTATAAAAATAATGTATTTATACGTTACCAGCATTCTACCGCTAGTCTATAAAAAACGTATTGATACGTGTCCCGCGCTCTACTACCAGTCAACATAAAACGTATAAATACGTGTCCCGCATAGAATGTGTTTTAATTGTATTATTACACAGTATATGACTAATTTTAATCTAACTAGACTCAAGACAAACAAAAAGTGTTGAGTAATTCAAATATTCACTTTACTTATCAAAAAAAAATATTTTTCTTTCTTCAAGCGTAACAAAATATTGATACTACGTTACTATATTGTCTGTGTAGATATACATTATTATACAGTAGTTAGTTACTATACACCACTAGTGGCAGCACCTGACATGACTACACGGTTAAGTGTATTTAATCTGATATCTCCAATTGTCATACAGAAAATTATAAAGCCAATTGACAGTTGCATTGCTTATATTGAATTTGATTATTGAAAACGAGGGCAGAAATACAAGGACTGGACTACATATTTGACCAAATAAACGTTTATTCTCATGATTCACGTAATAAATATAAATAGTACATACACATACTTACTATTCTACTATTGTTAGTAAAATTATTGTTACTTGGTATTTATTTTTAGTTTAGTTTTATTTGAAATGCTTGGAAAACAAATTGTGTACGTTACTCGCAGCAGAATGCTCTGTTTATTTTTCGGCAAAGTTGCTTGGCTCGGCTCTGTCTCTGCCGCAAGTATCTAGGCCCAACACCATAAAGATCGCTTTCTGCTACGCGTAAAATAATATATTGTTATTTTATGCTATATTTATTATTAAATGACAAATAAAAACACCATTTTTAAATGTCTAGTAAAATTTTCACAATAAAATTACAAATTTATCAAAACGTATGAAACGATTAATAAAATTTTACATTAGAGATTAATTTATATTTTAACGCTTGAAATTGAAAAATTAAAAGAACTTGTAATTTTAAATTGTAACAAAAATCACATGGAGAATAATATATATTGAAAATATGATATTTTTATTTATTAATTCTGTATGACCATAGCATGATAGCTTTTAGTCAGGATATAACTTTTTCATATTTCAAAGGGTGAAACAAGGACAACACAAACATCCATGCCCCAAGCGGGATTCGAACCCTGGCCCGCACAGGTACGAGCCGTTTCAGACATAATGAGACGCTCGTCCTGAACCGCTCGGCTATGCCGGCCGGTATTACTTAATTTAGCAACATTACATATTTTTATTATAAAACATGTTGCAGTATTATTCTTCCATTAATAATCTTTTTATATAAATATTAAAATCATTTATTAAATATATAATAATAAGATTATCCTAGGAAAATATACTTTTTTGTAAACAATTATTTTTTTAATTTTCATAATTTAGTGAATAACTATAACAAATATACAATGTTATATTTTTCCTTAGAAAATGAAAATAATTTTTATAAAAAATTTATGAAATTTAAAATAAATTCTTGCTAAATTTAATTTGTTTCAAAACTCCTTTACAATTTTTAAATTTAAATTAATATTTACTAACGAAACTATCTAGAATATTTAAATCTTGAAATAAATGTTTATAAACGTATTTTTAACTTGATATTTTTCGGTTTTAAACATTTTTTTTGCTCAAAAAAATAATTGATAATCGGATATTTATAAGACAAAATAAAACCGGTCAATTTTCCATTTATATTTCTTTGTAATGAAAATTTCATTTAGGTTCCTGTAATTTTTTTATCGTGTTGGGTAAATATTAAATTATAATTTCAAATTTTCTTGTCTTGTTGATATTATTATTTAAATTTTATGCAAAATATTGTTTAGTCGCAGAGCATGTGAATTTTACAGATAGAAATGAAATAATATGTAATTTTTAAACGTTAATAAATTTTTAAAATACATTGCTCCTATATTCCAAAAATAATTTATTCAATAAACAAATACTCCTATATTTTTAAGAACATTACATAGTTCATACATTTATAGGTTAATATACAGAAAATTTACTTATTAAAGAAATAAAAACTTTGTAGATTTAAGGCCCCGTTTTATAAAGGCTAGTTAAATTTACTTTAAAGGTAATGTATTTATATGTACACAATCACGACGTGTACCCAAAAGAGTGTTGCACAAACTTTCTCCACTATCCCGAAATCAGCTTCCTCCAAATATCCCTATTCAGACAAGCAATTTTAGCTTCATCGACATTTATACTAGCACTCTGTCATACATGCTCTTCGCACACGCAAGCTACTCTCTCAATTATACCAACTACTCATCAGACATCCACCAGTAAACGTATAACTTTAAAATTATTTACTATATATAAATTCATTTAACCAAACGTACATTAGACATTCGCTCAATAATACGGCAACATTATTTTCAATTTCACACTCATCATACTCTAATCTATTTCGTACCGTATTCCTCCTACTTAAACCACATACCGCAGGTAAAAATCTCATTTCCTCAGCGGTCATTTTTCTTTTGTGCTTTTGCAATCAAACCCAACATTTACTACCATGCATCAACGTAGGCACCAAAACAGCATTGTATATAGGTACTCAAACGGTCTTCTTTGACAATATTTAAATTCTTAGCTAAAGTATTAAAAGAAAAAGTAATAAATTTAATCTAGTAGTGTTTAAAATAGTCGTTATTATTTGAAATAATAATCTGAAAGCAAAATAAAATTTGTTTTTAAATTTAGAAAGAAAATAGAATTTACTTGTGAAAGCAGACCTTAATAACAAAAATTGTGGAACATATATTCAATATATCATTATTTCAAAATAATATTTATTTTTAGAATAAAAATAGTTTTTTTAAAATATTGTATTAATATGAATTTTAAACATAATTTATAACCAATTTTGTTTAGATATTTACGAAGCAATCACTCATTATTAAAATTTAATTCTAAATTATAATTTATATATACCGGGTGTTCGTTTGTTAAGTTCGTATAGGCGTTTAACATGCAATTTCGATAATTTGCAATATACTTCTTTCTCGAGTTAAATTCGGAGAAATAAAAAGTTTTATAATTTGGTTTTAGTTTTAATTTGTTAGAATGTGCCGTTGGTGCCGTGGATGCTAGAATTTTTTTGTCAAAAACTATGAGGTCTAGGAAAACAAGCATGATATGAAAAAATGCGGAATAATGATTACTATAATTGAATGAAGAAACGATTATTTCAGAATTCATCGTTTATTAGAAAAAAATTAAAACTGAATTTTTGAAAATTTGTCAAAAATTTCAGTAAACTAGAGAAAAAAATTAGCTACATAATAAATAAGTAACTTTTTTCTCTACCTCATTTTGGTTTGGCAGGAAAAATTATTGAAAATTCGAAAATGTTTTTTAGAATTTTCAATATTTTTTCCTGCAAAATCAGTATAAGTTAAAGAAAAAAGTTACTTAGCTATTATGTAGCGAATTTTTTTCTCTAGTTTACTGAAATTTTTCAGGTTTTTTTGAACAAATTTTGAAAAATGCCTTATTTTGAAAAAAATCTCAAATTTTCAAAAATTCAATTTTTAATTTTTTTTCTACTAAACGATGCATTCTAAAATAATCGTTTCTTCACTCAATTATAGTAATCATTATTCCGCATTTTTCCATATCATGCTTAATTTCCTAGGCCTCATAGTTTTTGAGAAAAAAAATAAAAACCAAAAAATCAAAAAAATATTCTAGCGCGAAAGAGGCACATGCTAGCAAATTAGTATTTCTCCGAATTTAACTCGAGAAAGAAGTATATCGCAAATTATCGAAATTGCATGTAAAACGCTCATACGAACTTAACGAACGTACACCCAGTATATATATTAATAATAAACAATAATATTAGGTTATATTGTTAATATAGATTATAATACATCATTATTATTTATATTATAAAAATATCATTAATTATTATTTTTGAAATGGAGTCGTCATTGTACATAATTTTTTATTTATAAATAAAATATATAAATATGATAAATTTTAATACCTCACGGAAATATTTTCCAAACGCGTACTTATAAATATCATTATCATTTTTAAATATTTATAATATTATATGAAAAACACAGTCTAGTGATCAAAAAGTACTGAGTTTAAAACTTTTCAATTATAAACTAATTAAAATAAAAAAAATAATATAGCAACAATCACTGCGAAGGCACTGATTTAAATAAAATTTGGCTTCCATTAATTAAATTTATAAATTTTATGAACTAAGTGCATATTTTGTTTCCTAGTAACTTGTTTCTATGTTCTGATTCTTACTGTAAATGTCATTTGTATCTTTTTTCTGATGAAAACGTAAGTTGAGTTCGTCGACACGCTGATTTTTAATAAATATTAATACAGAACTAGAACGTGAGGCCGTTTTATTTTAATATAATTAATTTTGAATGATTTTTAACTATGTTATAAACTTATATTTTATTTTATTTCCTGTGTGATTTTTATCAGTAATGAAGTTATTAATATTTATTTTTTATTTTTATATTACAATAATTTTTAGTTTTTCATACTTAATAAATAAAATGAACAATATAATTTTATTTTTTCAGATACAGTACTCAACCAAAATGTGGTTTTGGATCATTTTCACCTTACTAGCAAATAAAAGTCTAATAACCACAATGGCAGAAACCATTCAATGTAACTACCAAAAGAAATCACCCAACGATTCCATGTTCTTGCACCTCGAAGAACGTTCATTAGAGGACAGAAAACCTAGAGACGATATTGAAGAACAAATTAGATAAAAACGTTAGATAAAAACTTTATACGATTTGGAAGATCGGATTTGGATTTATATTTTCCTCAAACTTATTACGGCTTAGACGTAGCGGATTATCAAGACTTTGGCAGATCATCACGCACAATAAACAAGAACGATAATGTCACTAGATTCGGACGGAACAAAGCCAGTGACTTTATCCGATTCGGACATGATCCTTACAAATATAACGTTAAGAAATATAAATATTAGGATAAGAATATAAATATAAGGATAAATATAAGTATAAGCATAAGAATTTGTTTTGGACGCAGTATACCTGCAGGAGGACTAGTTCGAAAATGAAGAGATTTATATAGTGGACAAAAACAAAAACGAAGAACCAATAATATTAATTTTATACATTTTGGACGAATTCCTTTCTATGAAACAGGAATACATCGAATGTGCCTAGGGAAAAACTGTTCAAACATACTTATCCGATTAGTATTTTACCGTTGTTAAAACTACTTGTCGAACGTTTGTCGTTGGAGAATAAATATACTAATTATTCTAGTAATGGTTAAAATATCTCTGTCGCAAGGAAAAAAAACTAACTAACTAATAATAACAATCTAGGAAGTTAATATTATTGTTATCAAGATTAGAAGTATATCACATGAATGCTAAGAAATAGGAATAATTTTATTTTCACTAAAAGTTCGGGGCCAGCATTATTCGAAAATAAAATTTTATAATTATTATTTTTATTTATGCAATTATTATGCATAAAACAGGATCTATTATGAAAATATGTTTTATGTCATAGAAAAGTCTTTCAAGCATATATATATATATATATATATATATATATATATATATATATATATATATATATATATATATACTGGGTGTCCCATTTTAATCCGCCACCTGCAATAACTTTAAAATCGTGCATCGGACAAAAAAATGTTTCGGATAAAAAGTAAATGGTTTCGAGGGGGACATCTGATGCAGAGACCCTTGCCCCCTCCGAACCCCCTGGGGGGCGGGAAAGGGGGGCAACTTTGAAATCTTAAATGGAACACCCTATTTTTTATTGTAGATTCTGATAGGCCATTAAAAAGTATGTAAATTTTATTTTAAGTCTTTTTGTTTATCTTTGATAGATGGCGCTGCAAACAGCATTTTTTTTCTCAGTTTATCAGTTTTCAATTTGAAAAAAAAGGTGTAACTAAGTACGATATTCAAGTTTTTTTCAGTTCTTTGGGAAGAGGGGGGGGCAAGGGTCACTGAATCAGATATCCCCTCGAAGCCATTAACTTAAAGTTATACCCCTCGAAACCATTAACTTAAAGTTAATGGTTTCGAGGAAGATATTTGATGCAATGACCCTTGCCCCCCCTCTTCCCAAAGAACTGAAAAAATCTTGAATATCGTACTTAGTTACACTTTTTTTTCAAATTTAACATTGATAAACTGAGAAAAAAATGCTGTTTGCAGCGCCATCTATCAAAGATAAAAAAAAGTCTTAAAATAAAATTTACATACTTTTTAATGGCCTATCAGAATCTACAATAAAAAATAGGGTGTTCCATTTAAGATTTCAAAGTTGCCACTCTTTCCCGCCCCTCAGGGGTCCAGAGGGGGCAAGGGTCTCTGCATCAGATGTCCCCCTTGAAACCATTTACTTTTTATCCGAAACAATTTTTTGTCCGATGCACGATTTTAAAGTTATTGCAGGTGGCGGATTAAAATGGGACACCCAGTATATATGCTTGAAAGATTTTTCTATGACATAAAACAAATTTTCATAATAGATCCTGTTTTATGCGAAATAATTGAGAGGAATTATGAATGTGGATGAAGCGAAAGTTGCTTGTTTGGATAGGAGTGTTTGGAGGCGACTGATTTCGGGATGTTGAAAAGAGTTTGTGCCACACCCTTTTGGGTACATGGCGTGATTGAATATGTATGTATATATATATATATATATATATATATATATATATATATATATATATATATATATATATATATATATATATATATTCAAAACTGGAAAAATAGTAAAGCTAATATTTAATTTAAATTTTTTTCTTGGAAAGTTGGCAACACTGTTTTTTACTAATAATATATAATTTATGTAGGAGCTAGGGGTTGCTATAATGAATTTCTAAATTTGTTTTTTTTTTTCGGAAAGTTGAGTACTCTGTATTTCAATAAAATTATAATTTATGCGGGCACTAGAAAAAACTTCTCTGAAAATTTGATCAAAATCGAATAAATAATGTAGCCACAATAAATTTTTTTAAAATTAGTGTTTTTTCCGGAAAATTGACGACACTGTATTTTGTTAAAAATTACATATTTTATGTCGGCTGTACGAGAATATTTTGTGAAAATTTAATTAAAATTGGTTAAATATCGTTGTCATAGGAAATTTTTAAAAATATCGTAATTTTTTTTTTCGGAAACACTGTATTTTGTTGAAATATATAATTCAGACGGATATTAGGTGAATCTCTTGTAAAAATTTGAGTAATATCTGATAAATAACATGGTCATAATGCATTCTTTAAAATTTTGGTAATTGTTTTCTCGGAAAGTTGGCAACACAATATTTTATTAAATTACATAAAACATACATTATTACATACATACATTTCGAAAACATACTGTACAAAGTTCTTCTTATTGATAACCGTAATTATTCTACTTAAATATGTAATTAATTTATTTTATAATTAAAACATTATTTTTTTTATATTTATGTTCTCAAAAAAATTATTATATTTTCATTTTAATATTTACTATTTAAAAGAAAATTAAATTGTTTTTTATCTAAATAACTTTTACTTTTTACTTTTTCATATATATATATATATATATATATATATATATATATATATATATATATATATATATATATATATATATATATATATATATGTACCGGGTGTTCAAAAAGTTTCGGGACGGTCAAATATCTCGAGAAATACACATTGAATTAAAAAACAAAAAACACGTGTCAAATTTTTTTCAAAAATCTATCCAATGATACCCAACTCGACCCCCTATTCCCAGCCCCAGGGGGTGGGGAAGGGGGCAACTTTGAAATCTTAAATAGGAACCCCTATTTTTGTTGCAGATTCGGATTCTATGGTTCAAAATACGTAGGATTTGTCAGAAACATTTATTTCTATTCATGATAGATAAGGCTGTAATCGACGGACACACACACAAATAAGCGCGCATACATACACGGAGCCGTTACTAAAGGACGCGACCGCTGCCTGTGTGTAGCTAGCCGGTTTGTGTATGTGTGCGCGCTTATATGTTGTGTGTCTGACGATTACAACGCTATCTATCATAAATAGAAAAAAATGTAACAGTCAAATAATACGTATTTATAGCCGTAAAATCCGAATCTGCAATAAAAAATAGGGGTTCCTATTTAAGATTTCAAAGTTGCTCCCCTCTCCATCCCCTAGGACTGGGTGTAGGGGGTCAAGTGGAGTATCATTGGATAGATTTTTGAAAATATTTGACAGGTGTTTTTTTGTTTTTTAATTCGATGTGTATTTCTCGAGATATTTGAACGTCCCGGAACTTTTTGAACATCCGGTATATATACTGGATGTCTCATTTTAATCCGCCACTTGCAATAACTTTAAAATTGTCCATCGGACAAAAAAATGTTCCGGATGAAAAGTAAATGGTTTCGAGGGGGACATCTGATGCAGGGACCCTTGCCCCCCCCGGACTCCCTGGGGGCGGAAACGGGGGGCAACTTTGAAATCTTAAATGGAACCCCCTATTTTTTATTGCAGATTCGGATAGACCATTAAAAAGTATGTAAATTTTATTTTGAGACTTTTTTTATTTTTGATAGATGGCGCTGCAAACAGCATTTTTTTCTCAGTTTATCAGTTTTCAATTTGAAAAAAAAAGGTGTAACTGAGTACGATATTCAAGTTCTTTTCAGTTCTGTGGAAGGAGGGAGGGGGGCAAAGGTCACCGAATCAAATATCCCCTCGAAACCATTAACATAAAGTTATCCCCGTCGAAACCATTAACTTAATGGTTTCGAGGGAGATATCAGATGCAGTACCCCCCCTCTTCCACAGAACTGAAAAGAACTTGAATATCGTACTTAGTTACAGTTTTTTTTTCAAATTGTAGACTGATAAACTGAGAAAAAAAATGCTGTTTGCAGCGCCATCTATCAAAGATAAAAAAGTCTCAAAATAAAATTTACATACTTATTAATGGTCTATCCGAATCTGCAATAAAAAAATAAGGTGTTCTATTTAAGATTTCAAAGTTGCCTCTTGTTCCTGCCACCAGGGGGTCGGCGGGGGCAAGGGTCCCTGCATTAGATGTCCCCATCGAAACCAATTACTTTTCATCCGGGACATTTTTATGTCCGATGCACGATTTTAAAGTTATTGCAAGTGGCGGATTAAAATGAGACACCCAGTATACAGGCTGATTTATTAGTAATTGGAAATATTTTAACTTGAGTATCCTGGGCTCAGAATATGAAGATTAAACGCAAATTACTTAGATAAAATGTGGCTCCTTACTGAGCTACAGGGTGTTTTATTTAAAAATTTAAAAACGATTTTTGACCAGTACTTTAAAACTATTTGACGTATCCTTATCATACTTGGCAGGAAGTGTAGGTACCGTACACTATACTAAACTATGTTAAATAAAAGTTTGTGGCTACTGCCAGTGGCGTACAACAGGGTAGCACTAAAAAATTTAATATCTAAGATAAGCCATCCTTCATAACAAGACAATAATCTTAAAAAAAAAAACAAGATTTATGTACAAAGAATGTTTATCCAGTCGAATTTGCTAACAAATTAGCTTTCCAATTACCTAAAGTGAGAGTCTTGAACTCACAACCGATGTCAACACAAAATCTAACGGATACGTAGGAACAAGCTGAAAAACTATTTGTGAGTTTTTCCAACATTACTAACTTAACTTTTTAAAACTTTTTACTAACTTTTTAAAAAGTTTACAACTTGTTTACCCGTTTAAAAGTCAAACCTAATAATAAACAGTTGATAAACACAGTTTATAAATTAAAGTGCAATTGTTGAAAAATGTACATTAGACAAATTAGAAGTGATGAAACAGAAACAAATAAAAAATGCCCATTAGCCGTGCATGTTCGAAATAATAAACATAAAGTTGACTATGAAAATCCGGAAGTGTTATCAACAGAAAATAATTAGTTTAAAAGACTGTTTTTAGAAATGTGCCATATTAAAAAAGAAAGTACGATTATGTTAAATGAAAAAACCGATACAAAAAACCTAACTAACATTTTTTCCCATAATTATGAAAATAGTCTAAATCATATATTTCTTGTTTCAAGATATTTAATGAATTTAATAATTGACATAAAATGAATTCCATATAATGTTGAAATTACAACCACTATCTAATGGTTCATTTTTGACAATATCTGAAAATTACATTGAATTAATTTAGTTTAAAATAATGTTGTGTGAAATAACTGAAAGACTCATTTTTTTTTTTTAATTTTGACTTAGACCACTTTCATAATTATTGGCTCATTTACCATATGATTTTATACTTAAGACTAACGATGTAACTTAATTTATACCGCAGTAAAATCTCACAGTTTTATTAATTTAAAAAAGAGTTTTAAAATATAATATAAATCAGAAATTTAAATTATTAAAAGAATGAATAATATAACAAAGAATAATAAGATTGATATTTATAGAAAAGTAATAGATAAAAAGCAATTTAATTTTTTTTTAATTAAAATTAATCTTTAAACTTACCTACGATTAAATTGTATTGATCTTAAAAAATTTGTAAATATACCTTACTTAATAATTGGTTGTAACTCTATATAAATGTATTAATAAATGTGGTATTAATTGTAATAATAGTAAATTAAAAATATATATGAATATATTCTTGTAAAGCCATCCTGATTTTTTATCACATAATATTTTTGATATTCTTCTATCACCTTTTATTATTTATTTTTTTGTTATTATTAGTTTCCATACTGGGGTCTAAGTTATTGTTATTTAACTGAAAAATATATAAATTTGTTACGAATTTTATAATAAATTAAAAAAAAAATTGTTTGAAACCGATAAGGCGCATCATATTATACTTTAACGAAACTATCTCGTATTAATATCTGTTCTAAATATATTTCAGTTTCTGAGTAATCTGGGATTAACATTCTTCTCGTATATATATATATATATATATATATATATATATATATATATATATATATATATATCGTCGGCGACACAAGAAAATCTTGTAACTCTCTTGAATATGATTTTACAGTAGACGGCATTTTATAATTGAAATATGTATTATTAACCCACAAGTAGTATTAACAAGAAAAAAACATATTTAAATAAAAGAGTTAACCTTTAAATGTATTATTTCAACATTTTTTTGTTTTACGTTAAGAACATATTAATTTTACGCACGAATAAAGGAGTTACGAGTTTTACAAATTTTATTTTGGACTTTTAAAAGTGGAGATACAAGGTTTGCATGAAAAATAGATTTATTTTAAGAAACAAAATTTTATTAAGGCAAATAAAAAATACAAAAATAATATTAATTTCCAGAAAGAAAAATTCTATTAATTTAAAAGCTGTATTTTATGTATGAGGTAGATTGTCGTAGAATGTGTGGTAATCTTTTTCGAGTGTATTTTTTAAAATCTGTAAATGATTATATTTTTCACTCTTGACAGGAAGCCTATCTTTGTAAAGTGCAGGCAATTCGGTAAAAGGAACGAATGGAATTTTATTTATTCGAAGAGGTAGATCTTCCCATGCATCTGGAAACCGAAGTTTATATTGAATAGTTCCATTAGGGTTATATTTTAATGCCCTGAGGTCTGTTACTGTAGGATCGCCAATTCTTTTTCCCGGGCGTATTGATGTTACGAACTTTAAACAACTAAATTTTTTGAAATAATCATGGGAAAGATACAACACTTCATAGGGCTTTGGTAGACGTCGAGCTGATTTACAAATATTTATGTAGTCTGCAGGCACGTTTATATTAACACATTTCAGCTTCCTCTCAATAGTACTGTGCATTGCATCTACTTCCATCTGGGTATGGCCGCGTTCAAGATACTTCTGTGTGACAACTAGATTATTAACAACAGAAAAGTTGAGCAGAGCATTTGCGAGCGTAGAGTTTCTGTTCTGATAATTACAACCATCACTGAATAAAATAATCTCTTTCTCTGATTCTTTCAGTGACTTTTTAATACTCTCTAAATGACCAACAATTATAGATGAGAAGTCGTCTGCAGTTAAGTTGCCTTCTACTTCATTCCATAAATAGCAAGTACCGTCTTTGCTCTGTAAATCAAAAAATGTCATGTTGTGCACTGCTAATTTAGTTTTATAGTACATTGCAGATACGTTTGATTTAGGAGCAAGTAGTACAGCTTGAAGATCCATGGTAAACGTCCTACTCGATGATGCTTTATCTTTTTGCTTTTCTGTTCTAGCTTCTTCTTTTTTCTCAATATGAGCATTGTAAGTTACTTCATCAATATTTTTCGTCTTAAACCCTGTACAAATATCACAGGCATCTTTTTTTGGTCTAAATAATTTAAAGTTATTTTTTCTGAAAAGTTGTTTAAAGGAAGTTTTGCTGACATAATTTATATGTTTCTTAGAGCACCAGTCAATTTTATAAAATTCGTACATATCCGATTTTGATTTCCATAGCGGTTCCAAGTACAGTTTCCTAGTAGAAGCTCTACAGTAGTGGGACTCCATTTTTGGAATCTGGTCAAAAAATTCTTGTAAATTTTCTATTTCTCTTTGGCATCTTTTTTGTGAAATAGGTACTGCTTTATTTTCGTCCTTGCTACTCCTTTCACAAATATTTTCACCTTGGTATCTGCTCTTCTTTATCCAGTTTCTCACACTCCATTCGCCTACACATAAAGTATTCAAAAACATAGTTTTGCACACCTTTATACGGTCTTTTCCAACTTTAAAATAATACTCTATTGAAATGGATCTTCTAGATTTGTCAGTTTCTTTCCTATCTCTCGCTCTTTGCGTTTGTTTCAAATTACATAACATTTGTATATAAACGCGCTTCTCCTTCCAAGACATGCTCCAAAATTCTATAAATATTTGTTTTCTTTGATCTTCATTGATTGTATTGCACCTTAACCCCTTGTTGTTTCTAGATAGCTTGCAATTACATCTTACTTTCATTTGTCGTTTATTACGTTTGACGTCGTACTTCCAATTTCCATCATCCTCTTTCTTTCTTCCTAAATATGCTTTACCTTTTTCTCTTTTCTTTCGTTCTTCTGTTGTCGACCATGAATCTGTAATTCTATTTCTCTTTTTATCACTTTTTATTAATTCGTCTTCAGAACTTAAATGCTGAGATATTTCAATATCATCATTGTCTTCTTTAGCTTCTGCTGATTTCTCTTGTTCTAAATGAGGATTGATAATTGTATTACATACTTCAAGTTGACAACCAATTTCGACGCCAAAACATGAATTTTGCAAAATGTCCATGTTATCTCTGCTTTCTTCTAAATATTCTTCATCTATCTGTGAATTATTCTGACTTACTTTCGGGATGATTGTATTGAATACTACATGATGTGGATCTTTTTCGTCATTTATACAATTGTTTAGCAATTCTTTTGAATTTCCTTGTTCATCTACAACTATAATGGGTAAATTGCAAATATCTAATTTATCTGAATTTATTTGTTCTTTAATATGAAATAATATGGGCACCGACTGAGACGTAGAATCATTGTTATTATCAGTATGAATCTTATTCGAAGCTATATTTTGTCGATCCTCTTGATCCTTACTTAGTACATTAGATTTAGAATTTTTTGAAGGGTCTGAACTGCCTTGATTTTGTAAAAGTGCCAATTGGAGAATCTTTTCTGAGCGAATCATTGTGTACTGTAACAAAATATTAAAATTTCTAAACCTCGTAACTCCACAAAATTACATGATGATGAGATATAAAGAAACTCGTAACTCCATAAGTATAATATATCAACAAATACTTAATTATTACAAAAAT
Organism: Clivina fossor; assembly: GCA_963966155.1. Taxonomy (NCBI): domain Eukaryota; kingdom Metazoa; phylum Arthropoda; class Insecta; order Coleoptera; family Carabidae; genus Clivina; species Clivina fossor. Next base: position 114,820 of record CAWYQG010000516.1, read on the forward strand.
ATATAAAACGTTTTTATAATAATAAACTAATATTATGACTTACCTCAACACAGGAAACAGAATCCAAGCAATATAATTATTTCGTTACAAAAAAAAACAACAACGAAAAACAGACACATGAAAACTGTCAAGTAACAACATAGAATCTAGTGGAGTTACGAGGTTTTGTAACTTCTTACTTTTAACGTTGGAGATACGAGGATATTTTGTTATTTCTACCGTTATTGTAGAATTATTTTTGAGTTACGAGATTTTTACAGTACACAAGTTAAGCTCGTGGGCAATAGATGGTGCAAAAATCTCATTTTTGAAATTTGTTGGAGTTACGAGATTTTCTTGTGTCGCCGACGATATATATATATATATATATATATATATATATATATATATATATATATATATATATATTAAGGATTTTGTTGGGATTGGAAGTCTAACAGAATGTAGAATCAAAACTCAATTTATTGTAACGCAAGCTTTCGGAGGTTTCTTTTCTCCTTCTTCAGGCACCTGTTTTTTTACTACTTTGACTGCAAGGAAAAGTAGTAAAGCGTTTGGTACGGTGTCTGTAACATTTTCAAAAAAAAAAAAAAATTGTATAGAAATCCTTCATATAGCCTCTAGATGACGAATCTGAACTTAGTTTATGTGGGTGTATGGATGTGCGTCGTCAGCTCGCTCGCTCGCTCGCTCGCTCACTCGCTCGGTCGTCAGACCAAATTTTGTGATCGCAACTCCTTCTAGACGGTTCAACCGATTTTAATGAAATTTTCAGGATAAATTTGTCTGGTGCCCAAGATGGTCATGTGGTTTTGGTTTTTTCCAGTGATGCCAACTTTCCGAGAAAAAAATTACTAAAGTTTTTAAAAATTCATTGTGGCTACATTATTTATCCGATTTTGATCAAATTTTCAGGAAAGATTCCCCTAGTACCCACATACATTACGTAATTTTAATATAATACAGTGTTGCCAACTTTCCGAGAAAAAAATTACCAAAGTTTTTAAAAATTTATTACGGCCATGTTGTTTAACCGATTTTGTTCAAATTTTCACAAAAGATTCTTCTGGTATCCATATAAATTAGATAATTTCAACAAAGAACAGTGTTGCCAACTTTCTGAGAAAAAAATTACTAAAATTTTTAAAAATTTGTTACGGCCATGTTGTTCAACCGATTTTGTTCAAATTTTCACAAAAGATTCTTCTGGTATCCATATAAATTAGATAATTTCAACAAAATACAGTGTTGTCAACTTTCTGAGAAAAAAATTACTAAATTTTTTAAAAATGTATTACGGCCATGTTGTTTAATCGATTTTGTTAAAATTTTCACAAAAGATTCTTCTGGTATCCATATAAATTAGATAATTTCAAAAAAGTACAGTGTTGCCAACTTTCTGAGAAAAAAATTACTAAAATTTTTAAAAATTTATTATGACCACTTTATTTAACCGATTTATGTGATAATGTCAAAGTAGTCTATATATGGGTTTACCTATATACTTTTAATCTTGTTTATTAAAGAATTAATTTATTTAGTATTACAGAAAAATTATTATAAAATATCAATGTAATTATTGTTATACTCACAATGGCAGAGTATTCTGTGTAATTGAACCAATGATAAAATATTATAGAAAATTTGTCCAAAATTAATAATTAATAAAATACAATATAATTAATTGTCAAGATTAAAATATTCACAATTGTTCGTCCACAAGATAAAATAATTTTGTATTTTTGTTTGTAATATAAAATGATTTGTATTTTCAATTTCTTTGCTGCCATAATCTTTTGCCAGATATTATGAGTCGTCCGTAGAATTAAATAAGTTAAACAAAAATTTGAAATAAATTTTGTAGGATATTTTACTTAAAATGGTATTAAATTTTGTATTTTAATTGTAACTTGTAATTTATCACTAGTATTATGTTATTTATTTTTTTTAAATAATTAAATAAATATTTAAATTGAACGTTAAATTAGAAATTCAACGATTAAACGGAATAAATTCACTTTTGGTGTAAATTTTGCGATAAAAATAAAGGATAATAAATTTAAAATTCTACATGTTTTGTATTTATTATGAGTAACAAAACAAAAATATCATTTTATTACCACTTTGACTGCAAGGAAAAGTGGTATAGCGTTTGGTACGGTGTCTGTAACATTTTCATAAAAAAAAAAAAATTGTATAGAAATACTTCATATAGCCTCTAGATGACGAATCCGAACTTAGTTTATGTGGGTGTATAGGTGGGCGTCGTCAGCTCGCTCGCTCGCTCAGTTTTAAGTCAAAATTTTGTGGCCGCAACTCCTCCTAGACGGTTCAATCGATTTTAATGAAATTTTCAGGATAAATTTGTCTAGTACCAGAGATAGGGCCATGTGGTTTTATTTTTTCCAGTGATGCCAACTTTCCGAGAAAAAAATTACTAGTTTTTAAAAATTCATATTGGCTACGTTATTTATCCGATTTTGATCAAATATTCAGAAAAGATTGCCCTAATTCTCCCATAATTATATAATTTTATTAATAACCAGTGTTGCCAACTATCCGGAAAAAAAATTACTAAAGTTTTAGAAATTTATTATGGCCAAGTTATTTAACCGATTTTACTTAAATTTTCACAAAAGATTCTCCTAGTATTCATATAATTTATGTAATTTTAACAAACTATAGTGTTGCCAACTTTCCAAGAGAAAAATTACTAAAATTTAAAAAAATTTATTATGACCACTTTATTTAACCGATTTTAATCAAAGATGACGGAAAATGCAAAAAAGAAATGCGATTGTATCGCCAACTGTCACGGTAGGAGGTTTCACTTTTTGCGTCATTCGATAGAGCAAAAGAGGTGGACTGGTGGTCTGGACCACCCGGTATATATAAAGTGGTAAAATTATTTAATATATTTGCAAAAGGTTTCATAATTTAAATGTAACTTCCCTAATTGTGACAGAACATTTAGTAGCATTCAGTAAATTATTGAATGCAAATAGATCTTTATTATAAATAGACAAATATGTTTTTGTTTTATTTGTTCGTGAAATGTGCAAATTAGTCTTTTGTATATATATATATATATATATATATATATATATATATATATATATATATATGACGTATCTGGTTTCCGGGATTGGCTCCGCGTTGTCGGTTGTCGATTTTGATGACGACGTTTCGGCACAGTCTCATGTGCCATCTTCAGGTCTTCTCTGTAGTGCTTTTGCTCTGCTTCGAGTTATTCTTACTACAATAATAATAAAAAAAAAACACCCGAATTATGTATGTACACTATCACATCACCCACAGTAACTGAGTGCATCGTAGTAAAATAGTAGTAGTTTTTCAATAGCCAATTACATTATGCGATAGGGTTTCCAAAGCTCAGTTCGAAAATCATTCTACACATTTTTCGCTAAAACTTATACTTTCAGAGATATTTTACGTTTTACTCTCTTACGGAGAATAACATTGGGAAAAATCGTCTACTACAGTTTTAGGCACATTTTGTTCAATTAATCCATAAACTAAGCAACGAACGTGGCGAAAAGTATTTTTATGCCAAAGTACGTTACTCTCTGGCCTCCTAAATGCTGTATGCGGTAAACTAAGGAAAAATGCAAAATGGCCGAAAAAGTTCATAAAAACCACCCAAATTTTATGAAAAATATTTTCTTTTTAACTAACGATACACGCATGCTCACTACACCCAATGCATATCGCAACACTATAATAGCAATTTGATGACCAAGCAATTAAGATTTGACTTTCTTAATTCTTAACATTCGAACTTAATATTAAATTAAATTTAAAACAAAACTACTCTACTCAATAATTGATTGCATTCTGTTGCGAGTGTTTTTACTTCAAGTGTTTTCTCAAACGAGATACTAAGTTTTCGCAAGAAAACACTTAGGGTTTGCTAATTCAATTATTCCATTATTATTTTTTCTTTGACATACTTCCAATATTTTAGCTAATTTCAATGATAAATTTTAGGATGTGTATTTTGAACAATGCTGTCCGAACTTTTGTTGAAAAAAAAAAATAAAAATGTTTTATTCCTATTTCCTAGTATTTATGTGATAATGACGAAGTGGTCTACTACTGTAATATAGTAGTTTCTTTCTTTATTATTTAGAGAGATTTGGATAACTGTCTATATTGTTTGCGTATTTATGAGTATAAATAAAATATAATCTCACTGGCGAGAAGTTATTAAAATAAAATAATTTCCCTTAAACCACAAAATAATTATAAAAAGCTAAATACGTATTTCGAAAACTAAACTTACAACATCAGTAGCAAAAATTAAAGCAAAAGTTTTAATTAGTGATCTAAGGTTACACGGGTACTTAACGTACCTAGTGGTACGAACACAAAGAACTCATTTTTCTTTAACCACTGGGTACGTTGAGTATCTGTCTAACCTTAGATCAATAATTAAGACTTTAGTTTTAACTTTTGCTACTGATGATGAAAGCTTAACTTTAGAAATAGGTATTTAGGTCGTTTTTAAATTAATTTGTAATTTATGTGAAATTATTTTATTTAATTTATGAGATGTTTCTCATAAATTAAATAAAATAATTTTATTATTGTCTGGATAATTTCAGGAATTTTTAAATATATTGAAAACTAAATACGTCTTTCTGCTTAACGGGTAACGAGATATCAACCCCCTTCCGCTGAGAAGAGGAGGAATTAGGAGAGTTTTGTAGTTTTGTCCAAAAAACAGTATATTTTTGAGCGGCGGGTTGAGCTACATATAATATATATATATATATATATATATTGTGACGGAGAAAATCGGATGTTAAATATTTCAAAGTACTTACCGTACACACCTGAAACAAATTGGGGGTGCCTCGGCCCTCGATGGGGTTGGGGGAGAGCTGGGATGGGTAGGTTCGTTCTTAAAGATTGTTGGAAATCGAATTCAAGTTAATTTTGAACAATTATGTTGTAAAAGAAAAAAATAAATTCTGGTGGGCGCCAGCTAGATTGAATCAAAAGGGTGGAAGCGAATCTAACAACTACTTCTAAAAAGGAAGGAAGGAATCTTAGAAAATTTACATAAATCTAATTAATGAAATTTAATGTAACTAATTATGCAACTCAAATAATTATGAATTATAAAAATTATAACAAAATAAATAATTAAAGATTTTTTTTCTAATTAATGAAATTTAATGTAACTTATTATGCAACACAAATAATTATAAATTATAAAAAATTATAACAAAATAAATAATTAAAGATTATTGAAGCTAACGTACAATAAAATACTAAAGGCATCAAATAGCAGACATACAAAATTAATGAAGTTAATTTACAATTATAAATACGGAAAATACTGTTAACAAAATGACTAGTTACTCTTCTTACGACACGATTACTGGACGAAGGCGAGAATACCTGCGAACGACCTTGGATTCCTGTTCGGATCAATCGACGTGGCGATCGACTCAATTTCATGCAACCTGAAGTTTCAAATTTGCCTGCGACCTCGTAAACTCAAGAAAAACCAAAAATTAAACGGTCGCTTATGACACGGTAAAAACTCAAGTGAACCAGTATCAAAGCGGAAATAATCCAACTGAAAACATAAAATCTCGAATATCCACTCAGGAACATGCAAGGAAGATTACACGAAGTAGCCTGGCCTTATAACAAAATACAACACTGTACCAACAGCAAAAATAATTACACAGCCTTGGTGGGCTTTCGCGAAACTTAAATTTATCTAAATAAATTATTAGGGCTTGCTTTGGCACCCAGAAAGCCCAAATTGCTTTAAATATTACACAAACATGCGTAAATAAAAATTTGACAGACACGTGGTCTGCTTGCCAATTCAAACCTTAATAAATCACAATAAATGATTCTTAAATGCTCAAAAATATAGCTTACCATGAAATGCGATATTTAAATTTTCGAATAAAATTCAAATAATCTTCAAATAATCAAAAACGATAAAAACACTTAACAAAAATTATCTCATAAAAAAATACGTCCGACACGTTCCAACGCCACACCAAGAGAGAGAGAACCTGTCTCTTCCCCCTCGACCTGCCGGCTTTCACCACTTGATTCAAAAAAACTTTCAATTAATTTCTAAGAACGCAATATTAAATAAATTTAAAAATACTGAACTTTAAATCAAATAAAATAAATAATTTTCGTAATTAATTAAACAAATTATTTTCTATATTTAAATTCTCAACAAAATATCTCATCAGCTGTCATACCTGGCCTTCGCAAGGTCACGCGCTGTTGACAGATGCATTCGAATTTCATAACCTGATCACAATTAATTTATTTAATAATAAATACAATCAAAATAGCCAAATGGGTAAGTTCTATAATGATTTATATGATATTTACTGAACTAAAATAACTTATTTTATTTTCTTTTAGCAACACAAAATCCCAGCGAATTGTGGTTAGGATTGGAAATTCAAGCAGGAATTTGGACAAAAGTTTCGGAATGACAAAAATCATATTCGCGTCACGTGAAACGTGACAATATATATATATATATATATATATATATATATATATATATATATATATATATATATATATATATATATATATATATATATATATATACTGGGTGTCCCATTTTAATCCGCCACTAGCAATAACTTTAAAATCGTGCATCGGACAAAAAAATGTTACGGATGAAAAGTAAATGGTTTCGAGGGAGACATCTGATGCAGGGACCCTTGCTGCCCCCAGACTTCCTGGGGGGCGGGAACGGGGGGCAACTTTGAAATCTTAAATTGAATTCTCTATTTTTTATTGCAGATTCGGATAGACCATTAAAAAGTATGTAAATTTAATTGTGAGACTTTTTTTATCTTTGATAGATGGCGCTGCAAACAGCATTTTTTCTCAGTTTATCACTCTTAAATTTGAAAAAAAAGGTGTAACTAAGTACGATATTTAAGTTCTTTTCAGTTCTTTGGGTGGAGGGGGGGCAAGGGTCATCAGTTACCCCCCTCGAAACCATTAACTTTAAGTTAATGGTTTCGAGTGGGATAACTTTAAGTTAATGGTTTCGAGGGGATATCTGATTCAGTGACCCTTTCCCCCCCACCTCCCACAGAACTGAAAAGAACTTGAATATCGTACTTAGAACTTAGTTACCTTTTTTTTCAAATTGAAGACTAATAAACTGAGAAAAAAATGCTGTTTACAGCGCCATCTATCAAAGATAAAAAAAAGTCTCAAAATAGAATTTACATACTTTTTAATTGTCTATCCGAATCTGTAATAAAAAATTGGGAATTCCATTTAAGATTTCAAAGTTACCCCCCGTTCCCGCCCCCCAAGGGGTTCGGGGAGAATAAGAGGAAGAAAAATAGGAAAACAAAGTCAAATCTTTAATACTACGTCACTGGTATTATAAAATTTTCTTACAGGAGTTGCATATGCATTGGTAGAATGGGCATGCGCGTATCGATTTGTTCGCATCAATTTGTTCGGATCAATACCGAGAGAGACAGCTGGTGCGTGCTGAGTCTCAGTCTCAGTTCGAATTTCGTAGCGAACGAACGAGCTTTCAGCTGTTCTTGTAATAAGCCAATGAGTTTTTTGCTGTATTGGTGGTTATCATATATGGTTTTTCGTTTGTCTTCAGTTGAAAGAGAAGAAAAAGGTAAGTTTACATTTCATAAGTAGTTATTTTTATTTTACTACATCATTTTCTTATGCACTTACTCAGGACAGCTTTGTGATATTTATTCACTGTAAAAAATATATCTTAAATTTATGTAATTATACACAAGGTCTTAACAGTAGAAATATAATATCTTAAAAATTTACTGGGATAATTTACGTAATATTACAATTTTTTTTATGAAAAATTACATTCATCAAATATATACATATTTTTTTTTTATTAATCCTTAATGACCGTAGCTTCATGGCTTTTAGTCAGAATATAAACTTTTTCACTTTTTTCAAAGTGTATTTTAACGAATTTTGACAACACAAACATCCATGCCCCAAGCGGGATTCGAACGCGGGCCCGCACCGGCACGAGCGGTTTCAGACACAATGATAGACACGTCCTAAACCGCTCGGCCAAGCCGGCCGGCATTCATCAAATATATAAAATTACATAATTTTATTACAACAAAAATTTATTTTAATTAATATTACATAAAATACTATCAGTATTTTCAAATACTTTTTCCCGAAAGTTTTTAATCAAATTTTGACTATAAAACTTTACTTTACGGTTATGTAATCGATTTTCTTCAAATTTACATACCGTTAATTTTGCACATTTTATGAATAAAAATCACAAAATTTTAGTGCGGAAATGATATTTACAATATTAAAACTAATTTTGAAATTTCGTTTTCAAAACTGCTGCTATATTTTTCCATGTTTACATAACTACTAACAAAAACATGTACAATGTACATTCAAAACAACTAAAAATTCTTCACGTTGCTTTAATTTTACTAAACATTAACAAATCAAGCTTTTTACCTGACCTATCCTGCTATGAGCGTCACCACATATGTCTAGTACAACCAATTCATCTTTACGTATAACCAATACGTTAAAAACGAGTTTTCAAAATAACTTTTAACATTGTGAATATCATTTCCGCACTCAAATTTTACTATTTATATTCATATAATATACAAAATTAACGGTATGTAATGTTTAAAGAAAATCTATAACATAAAGGTAAAGTTTAGTTTAGTCAAAATATTAAATAATTTTAATTAAAATCGAAAATTTTAAAACCTATTAAACAATTCATTTAATTATCAACCGTTCTTTTTCTAATATATTTTATAACGAAAAAATTATATTAACAAAAATTGTTTAAAATTTATAAAAAATAAAACTTTAATGTTTTTCTCAATGTCACCATATTACTTAAAAAATCACTCAATTTCGCTAGATATGTTATTCTCTATATAATTTTATGATTATCGATCGTCTTCTATGAATTGTACTTTTTCTTCCGTAAATTTTGTTTTAATTCGAAATTAAATGGGACATATTTTCTAAAATATCAAGATTATTTATTTTATATATATATATATATATATATATATATATATATATATATAAATTTGTATTGTTCTAATTGAAAATTACTCATTAAATTCAATTAAGTAATTTTCGGAAAAAAAATTACTAAACTATATTTAAACAATATAGTATTTTAAGTTTTTGCCTCCTGAATTTTCATAAACACATAAACCAATTATAAATTATATAATTATTATAATTATAAACCAATTGTAATAACAAGAAAAAGTGTTACAAACTTTTCAGAATGGGAGTGTATTCAATAAGCTATACTTATAAATTATTTGCTTTACCATTTAAATAAAACAGAAAAATAAAAATTAGAAAAACAAAATTTATGAACAAAATTTGTTTTTCCACTGGTATTTACACAAAATGTAGTGACGATTGTTCTGTGCTTTCGGACATCGTCAGACTAAATGCAATGGCATGTTATGTATACCTATATTTTTTTTTTGATATATTTAATAACGGTAAATTGGTTACATCTAGTTGGGTTGTTGGTAACTTGGTAACTTTCCTAATTTCGAAAATCTCTAATCCTTACACGCTTGTAATTTAAAATGGCATTTGGCATATTTCGTTCGGTAGAAAGTGGCAAATTTAATAATATTATGTTGCCGCAGTCTAAACTGTAGCTTGCTAAGCGTACCCCCTAACAGTTACAGATAAATAGATTTTACCGGGGGAATGCTGTACGAGAGATAGTTTTATCAGTTTTATTTGATTTTGATATTTTTCATAAGACGAAATCCAATATTTCAGAAAAAAAAAACATTATTCATTTTTTCAAAGCTGCTTACCAACTATTTGTATTTTTTTTTAATGTGATATTTTTACGCCACTATAGTATAGAAGTAACTTATTTTTTTGTATTATTTCACGAAGATGCTGAGTACGAGACAATTATATAGGATGTGTTTAAGGAAATTTTGTACAATTCGCTTTATTGTATACAATGTGTTTTTAAGGATTATATTTGCAGTGTATATAAAATTTTTTATATAAGTATAATGTCTGTAATAAGTAATAAGTATAATATAATAGGAATACAGAATATGCATTGGGTCTCAAAATTATGTATACAGTGTGTTTAAAAAATGTATATACAAAATATCTAACAAATATTTTATTTATTATTTTACATTTAAGTACCGTTCTATAGAGCGCGCAGGTGCTCGCTCCTTTCATCATTTCAAATTTATATGAGTTGGAATTAACTGCACTATAATTTAGAATATATTCACTTTAATTTAGATCATATTCACTTTGATAAAAACAACCTGCACTATAAACAAATATATTGCACAAAAAAAAAATAATTCCACTATAATTAAATGTTTTCAGCTTTAAAAAAAATATTTTAACTTTGAAAAAACATAATGCACAAAAAAAAATTATCACTATAAAACGGATCCTTTCCACTATAAAAACGGATACTATCCATTTTGGGACTGTCAATCATTTAAGCCAGTCGATATCTATCATTTGCGCCGATGAGATAAGCGCCTATGTTGAATAATAACAACCTTTTTGTCATTCGTTCGACCTTGACCACGGCTTGTCAACAAGGTGTGTGTGTGTGTGTGTGTGTGTGTGTGTGTGTGTGTGTGTGTGTGTGTATGTGTACCACGTTATTTTCATTATAATACAAGAATATGTTTTATATTTTTTATAAATTTTACAATGTTTATACAGTAGCAAAATTGTTTATCTTTCTATTGTAATTTAAAATAAATTTTATGTATAACATTATCATTAACGATATCAAAGATGTTTGACGATTACATTTTATTGATTCATCGATCATATTGGTACGCAAATTTTTATTATAATTTTGTATTATGTACAATATATTTGTGTGTTTGCCGTTCGGAAAATACCTGTATTATTATGTTTCTTTAATGCGTGTCTGTATATGTTCTTTTTTAACTACCGTATATATGCATCGCAGTCTCGACACATTTTATTTGATAAATACCAGATAATTTGTTAACTTGGTGTTGTATTTTCTTCTGCTTCTTCTTCTTCGTCTTTATTATTATTAGTTCAGTAATTTCTTAAGCTTAGTTTCGTTTACTTTAATTGTTTTTATTTTATATTTATTTTATGAACTAGTTTTAATCTGTTTCATTCACGTATGTAATTTAGAAAATGTCAGCTGCGCTTAGGATTGAATTGTTCAATATATTTGCGTTGCATTAATAAAATAGACATCGTTTATAAGACACATTATACATTGTATAATACATTTATTTCTAACACACATTATATATTCGTATATAGAAAACAGGCAGTATATAAATTTGAAATTATGAAGCATAATTGTGAAATAATAATTCAATAGCCAATTTCATAATAAACATTTTAAGCTTTCAAAAAGATTTGTTTTATTGACAACAACAATCAATTTTACTATTATAAATGTGAAAAGTTGACAAAAAGCATTGTTTTATTTTTTCAACAATAATTATTATTCTAGTTTTAAAATAGATGCTTTTTGGTCTTTTTATAGTTGATTTTAGTTAAAGTATTTATTATGAAACCGGCCGTAAATATTCTTTAGGAAGATATATATATATATATATATATATATATATATATATATATATATTTATTTATTTATTTATTTATTTATTTGTTTCTTGTGATTATCAGTCAGGCAGAAATAAAACAACTCAATTCATTATGCAAGCTTTCAGAAATATTTTATTTCTTTCTTCAGGCCCTGTATTATAAGTATAACACATAAATAAAGAAAATATAATTGTAAAAAAAAATAACTTACAATGGCAGAGTTATCTGCAATGTACTAAGATACCATGTGATAGATTGTCTTAATTAATATATCAATGTTAATGTTATATTAATGTAACAAATTTAAAGTTGAAGTAATAAGATTATTACAACGTTTTGAAAGTTATTAAAAACAGAAATACAATAAATGGTAACAATATGAAGGTGTTGACAGTAAATAGATATAGAAATTCATATGTTGGTAACAACTTAACATTGACAATATAAACATTAAGATGATAAAACGATGTAAACATTAAAACTTAAAATATTTCTGAAAGCTTGCATAATGAATTGAGCTGTTTTATTTCTGCCTGACTGATAATCCCAAGAAACAAATAAATAAAAAAATTTCCAGTCACTAAACCAAATCTACATACATATATATATATAATATAATATAATATAATATAATATATATATATATATATATATATATATATATATATATAATTAATATAATAATTATAGTAATTAAATTAACTTGTGACTGGTAAAATATTTATGTAAGAAATTATTGGGTATATCAGTCCAATGTGAAAAGATTCTTAAATAAAACTCATTTAAGTTTCAAACGCAAGCTTTCGATTTATTTTAAATTTTTTTCATAGCAACTATAACATATGGAAAACAAAAGTCTTTGTGTATCAATTATCAATATAAAAGAACAAGTAAATATTTAAAAAAAAAGTTTAATTTAACTAATTAGTAAATAGTAAAATTATACTTACAAAATAACAGAGTTCTTTGTTATCTATATAATTATAAAAAAGAGTGTATGTCTGTTTGTCTGTTTGTCCTTTATGCATTACTACCCCATTCATGCAATCGCCATGAAACTTCGGGAAGTTGTTGAGTACACTCCCGGGAAGGTTCCCGGGGGCCCCCAGGGCTTCAGGAAAAATATTGGAATATGTGAAAGAAAATGATTCCAAATAAAATTGAAATTTTCGGAAGTGGTTGAGTACACTCCCGCGAAAGTTTCTGGGGAGCTGAGGGTCCCTCGTGCCCCCCAGGGTCCAGGATAAATATTAAAAAGTGTGAAAGAAAATGATTCCAAATAAATTTGAAACTTTGGGAAGTTGTTGAGTACATTCCCGTGAAGGTTTTTGGATCCCCAGGAAAAATATTGGAAAGTGTAAAAGAAAATGATTCCAAATAAATTGAAAATAATTATTATAAAATATTATTATTATTATTATTTTTAAAATAAAGGCAAGACAATGTTTGCCGGGTCAGCTTGTATTCCATAAAACATAAGTAAAAGATACAACAATTGTTTGTAAAATAAATGTTTGGTTAGTAAACCAAATGAATTATATATATATATATATATATATATATATATATATATATATATATATACCGGGTGTTCGTTCGTTAAGTTCGTATGGGCGTTTAACATGCAAATTCGATAATTTGCGATATAGTACTTTCTCGAGTAAAATTCGGAGAAATAGGTATTTAGAATACTTTTTGATAGACAATAAAAAGTTCTATAATTTGGTTTTAGTTTTAATTTGCTAGCATGTGCCGGTTGGGCGCTAGAATTTACTTTTGATTTTTTGGTTTTTATTTTTTCTCAAAAACTGTGAGGTCTAGGAAAATTCAAAAATGTTTTTTAGAATATTCAATAATTTTTCCTGCAAAATCAGAATGAGGTAGAGAAAAAAAAGTTACTTAGCTATTATGTAGCTAAACTTTAACAAATTGTGTTTTTTATATATTAATATGCATTTTGTCTCAAAATCAGATATAATACATGTCATTATATTATTACGTATCATTGAAATAGTTTAGATGGTATTATATTCAATATTTTATTAGATACATTGTAAATTCATATATACACACACACATTTATATATATATATATATATATATATATATATATATATATATATACAGGGTGTTCGTTCGCTTGGTTGATATAGGGCAATAACATGGGATTTCGATAATATGCAGAATACTACTTTCTGAAGTAAAATTCGAAAAAATACTTAGAATACTTTTCGATAAGGAATAAAAAGTTATATAATTTGGTTTAAGTCTTAATTTGCTAGCATGTACCGTTTGGGCGTTAGAATTTTTTTTAAATATTTTTTAGAATTTTCTAGCTATTATGTAGCTAATTTTTTTCTCAATTTTACTGAATTTTTTCAGATTTTTTTGAGCAAATTTTGAAGAAAGTCTTTTATTCGAAATAAGACTTTCTTCAAAATATTTGGCATAAAAACACTTTTTTTTTCAAGAATTTTAAAATAAAAAAAAATTGGCAAAGATCGGTTGAAAATTGCCGAAATTAGAATTTTTGTTGCATTGTTCTGAAAAACAGCTTTTCCAAGCGCTTATAACTAAACGTCAAATACTTGAATTTGAACGGTTCTTTGAAAAAATGTAGCATTTTTAATGTGGGCATAAAAGCACAAAATTACGGCTCGGTCAAATAAAATCTTGATACATGTTTAGGCCATTTTATGAAAAAAGTCCAAAAAAATGGCATTTTTGAGCGCTCGATGCACCCTCTAGATCAGTGATCGGCAACAGGCGGACCGCGGTCCGTATCCGGACCGCGGAAGGTCGGAACTTGAACCGCCAGATATTGTTAAATAACTTACCTACCTATTCAATTAAATTAATATTTTTATATAACTAGTTTTAGTAGATAAATACATAGCTGTTGCTATGTTGTGTTGTGTAGCCTATTGTGTATTAAATAATTACTTAAATCAGTCAAAATAAAAATTTAAAACTAGTAAGTATTCTGAGTTTTTTTTCTCGACGTCAATAAAAATGTTCAATAGTATCCGGACCCCACTTAAAATTACTTGCCGACCTCTGCTCTAGATTTTGTTTAATATTCGAATCGGCCGACGAATATTTTTATATATATATATATATATATATATATATATATATATATATATATATATATATATATATATATATATAGAATATGTAAATACTTAATAAGATATTACCTGATAGTCTTAAATTTTAGGTCGACTTTTGGAGATCACAAACTACGACCAAGCGAGCTGACGCCGCACACACATTCACACGCGCGCGCGCACCCACACACACACACACACACACATACACCGCTCTCATAAACTCTCGCGGATTTGTCTGATCTAGAGGCTCTATATAAAGTATTTTTATATCAATTCTTTTTTTGAAAATATTATAGACACCGTACCGATGACTCACTATACCACATTTTCCTTGAAGGTAAAGGCGATTAAAATTGTTATTTAAATCAAATGTAATTAAAATCAGCCCGACTCTGGTATTTAATGAATTCTAATATTTTTTTTTCCTTAAATTAGAAATACAATAACTAACTATGTTTATACATCTTTATAAAATATAATAATTGAAAACTTATTACGAAAAAATTGTGTATTAATTTTTTTGTTTTCAGAAATTATTCGTTCATCTCGGCAGGCAAGACTCTAATTAGCAAACAGCGGACCCCTCTTCCTCGTATTCCCGACAAAACTTTCAGCTTCACTAACAATACAAAAAGGTAAGCAGAGCTAGTATTTTCTCCACAAATTCGATGTTTTTTTTAAAAAAAGTAAAACATGTCAAATAGAAATAAATCTTATCTTATACTCCAATAAAACATTTTATAGAATGCTTCACATAAATGTAGAGCATTATTACATTTCAAATTGCTAGCTTTCTTGACTTATTTTCTTTTTTTAATTGTTTATGTTTGTGATTACATTTTATTTTGCCCGTAATTTTATTACAATTAATTAGATAAAATTTTGTAAATAATTTGTTAAAAGTATAAAGGCTGTTCACTGGTAATTTGCCAGATTATAATATAATCTGGCAAATTATATTATATTTATGATATACTGAGTGCGCTGTTGTTAAGCTTATAATACACGATGAAGTTTTTCTGCACAGAAAATCTGTAAAACGGTTTTGTACAGTTTTGCTTTGCAGAATAAAATGGATGAAATTTATACGTATTCCACGATACATATTTACTGTAAAGAAAAATCTAGCTAAGCACATGCGCATTTAATTATTTTAAACTGTCAGCAATCTGCCAAAATGATTAATTTGGTTATGTATATATGTATGAATGTATGAAACATGGAAAATCATTTAGAAAATATATATTTACTTGGTTATGCTGCTGCATTACTTACATTGATAGCAAATAATAATTTGAAAACTTACAAAAAAGAAACAAAAAAAGAAAATTTGGATTTTTTTAAATTTTTTTTGAAAAATTTTAAAATTTTTTTAATTAGTTGACATTGTTCAGTTACAATTTATAATTTTGATATAATTTTAACTTTCGACATAACTAATTGCATTGTTTTTAATTATTTATTAAATTTATTTATTTGTTTTTAATTATTGACTGTCTTGTGATTTTATATTAAGTGAAGTTTTGTTGTTATTTAAAAAAAAAATGTTATTACATTGAATTGAAGATGATATCAGAAGTTAAATTAAACCATTTTTAAACATTTATACCATTTAATAACAATAGCATTTAAGTCTTTAATCATACATTGCTTCCCTGAAGAAGCCACGAATGCTGGCGAAATATTGGACTAGTAATAAATTGATAAAAATTTGAATGCTAGCATTTTTATAATTTAAAAATCCATTACCGTATCCCGTTACAATCGTTATATATATATATATATATATATATATATATATATATATATATATATATATATATACGATATACCGGGTGTAGAAATGAAATGTGAACCATAGGGATTTCAATGTTATTTTTTAAATACGGCTGTATCTCTTTCCCTATTGACTTTAGAGCAAATATTTAAATACAAAACTTGTTCAAAATGTGAAAATGCATGGTATAAAGTCATTTTTTTTACATAAATATTAATATTTTACGATATACAGGGTTAACCACTAAAAAATGAGCTATAACATTGGGAAACGGGAATGATATCGAAAAATGCGGAATAATGAGTTCTATAATTCGGTGAAAAAATCATTGTTCTACGATACTTCGTTTAGGAGAAAAAAACTGATTTTCGAAAAAAATGCCAATGGTCCCCCCTTATCAACTGTTCGAAAAATCAGAAAAAGGTGAATAAAAAATTAAAGAAAAACAGGAAAAAAAAGTGTCTGGTACAAAAAGTAGGATAAAAGAGTAGACAACGAAAGCCAGTGTTAAAATATCCAAAATCTTTTTTTTTTTAAACAAAACACAGGGGTACCCCCTTACGAAATTTTTCAAAAATCAGTTTTTAATTTTTTTCTCCTAAACGAAGTATCGTAGAACAATTATTTTTTCACAGAATTATAGAACTCATTATTCCGCATTTTTCGATACCATTCCCGTTTCCCAATGTTATAACTCATTTTTTAGTGGTTAACCCTGTATATCGTAAAATATTAATATTTATGTAAGAAAATTGACTTTATACCATGCATTTTCACATTCTGAACAAGTTTTGTATTTAAATATTTGCTCTAAAGTCAATAGGGAAAGAGATACAGCCGTATTTAAAAAATAACATTGAAATCCCTATGGTTCACATTTCATTTCTACACCCGGTATATATATATATATATATATAAATAATAATAATAATAATAATAATAATAATAATATATATATATATATATATATATATATACATATATAATTATTATATTTAGAATTTATTTAATACCAATTGCAAATATTTGTTATTAATTTTTTTACATATTTATTTGTATTTTATAGTTACTTGCTTATAATAGTGTCAATTTTGAAATATTAATGTAAACAATAAAATATGCAAAACGTAAACTGTATAGAACACTGTACAGAAACTGGACACTGCATGAAACACTGCATCGCATCTTATGGGTTCTTGAAACTGCATAGTTTCTGTACAGAAAATGGATCGTTAGGCTTTAATCTTAACCAAATTTTGTGTCAATATCAAACCAACCTATATTTATACGTTTCATCTGAATGGATGATTTATTTTTCTTTTTTCTTTAACAACCTTAGGTCTTTTTTTTAATATGTATTTGGTATGCATCTTGTAGAGAACGCACATATTAATTAATTAATTCAAAAAGTAATTATATGGCTAGAGAAAATGATGATAATAATAATGTAATGGAAAATTAATTTAATATTTTCTTTGTTTTTTTAATCTTAGGTAAGCCGGAAGAGAAACGTAGTTTCATTCTGAAGAAAATCAATGCCTATTTCCATCGAGGTATTGATGCGTCTGAAGTGCTGCCAGTGGTACGACTATTTGTCTTCCGGTGCCGAAAATCAAGCAGTCATTCGGGAAGAAGATCACAAATTACTGGCGGAATCTCACAAATTTCCATTTGATGATGTAGCGGCTGGTTGTACTAAACAAATTCAATTCAACGACAGTCATTCATCACAGAATCTGTGGCTATCGTCAATTGATTTGTCCGATTGGCGTGAAGTGCAAATAGTTGGGCAGGAAAGACCAGTTATCGGCACATTGCGAAGAAAAACATCCGAGCCAGATACTTGCAAATGACTGCAGCTTCCAACAAAATATTGCAAGTTCATCGCAACAGACGTATCTGCTAGTTGTATATCGTTTAATATTTCTAATACTTTCTTATGGTTCATGTTTTGCTTTAGTTTATATATATATATATATATATATATATATATATATATATTTCTGAAGTATCTGAGAGATTAAATCGTAAAAGTAATATTATTTTATTTGGAGTTAATGAAGCTGCTGGAGATAGTAAACAAAATCGTCAAGTTAATGAAGACAAATTTGTTCAAGATTTCATTCATAATATCAATGAGTCTGTGGATTTAAAAAATTTAAAAATAATGCGTTTAGGTAAATTTGACAAGAATAAAAAACGACCACTAAAAATAACAATGAAAAACGATTCAGATGTTTTGAGCATTATTAGGAACGCCAAAAAAATTTAATCATTTCCTCAATATGCTGGAGTAACCGCATCTTTCGATAGAACTAAAAAACAAATCGAATATTATCGAGACAAGAAAATGGTGAAAAGTATTTAGGCATCAAATATATTAACGGCATTCCTACTATTGTAAATTTAAACTAAAAAAGCCCAACAATGTACAAAATTTAAGTGATAATGATGTCATTCGTGTTTATTATCAAAACGTCAGAGGTCTTAATACTAAAATTAAAAATGTTTATAGCGTGTGCTCGAGTAAAGACGTCGATATATTTTGTTTTAGTGAAACTTGGCTGAACGAAAATGTGAGTAGTGAGGAATTATTTAATGACAATTATACAGTGTATAGATGTGACAGAAGACTAGCTGAGACTGGTTTGTCAACTGGTGGAGGAGTTCTGATTGCAATCAATTCAAAACTAAGGTCAATAAAAGTTGACATAGACTTAAGGGGAGGTTCTTCTATAATTTTTTTAAAAAATCGATTTTTTTTATTGCATAAATCGAATGCTATAACTGTCTAGAATATGTGGGT
This sequence comes from Clivina fossor, assembly GCA_963966155.1. Taxonomy (NCBI): domain Eukaryota; kingdom Metazoa; phylum Arthropoda; class Insecta; order Coleoptera; family Carabidae; genus Clivina; species Clivina fossor. The sequence goes on from CAWYQG010000516.1 coordinate 134,168, forward strand.
AAAATGATTAGGTGATTCGTGAATTAGTTCCGTCGCTACACGGCTTTGAACGGACCGATGTCCTGAGCGGTGACGGGCGCTCAGGCAGCAAATTCGCCGCGCGCTCCTCAACGGAATCGCGGATTGATTGTAAGTTGATCATTTGAATTCTTCAAAACTGTTCTCGATTTTTTGTTCAATCTTCTCGAGAATCCTTGTGGTCAAAATTTCATAAAAATTGATTAAGATCAATTTTTGGCCGCCATGTTGGATCCGCCATTTTGAAATTTTTAAATCTGACCTCAAATTCGTGTTCAGCGACCCCAAAAACCTATAAATTCACTTATTCTTGGACAAATTGATCAAGTAACTCAAATTGTACAAGAAAAAACCGTTTTCAAAACTTTAAACGCGTTTTATACGAAACTACATTTTTCGAATCCACGGGCATTGTAGCTTGTGAATCGTTTAACCAATCAACTTCGCGTTTTGTCCTCCTGAAAGGAAACAAAATCCTCGGGCAACTCAACCTATAAAATTGCAACATTTTGATCATTAACGATTTTTTACAGCAGGCCAAATTGGAAAAATCATGCGAAAAAACAATACCTTATTTTCAAGTGGCCGCCATTTTATTTCTATAACGAATTTTTTCATGTTTTTTAGGTAGAGATGCCTCTATGAAATATAATCTTTAAGGTCGTTTTGGTTTCATGCTTCTAGGTGACGAATTGCGACCTGTATCGTGCCCGTGGATAAGTTTTGTTTTTACAACATCGTTTCCCGGAACCGTCATTTTGGACGACATTTTTAAATATCCGAAACTAAAAAAATTTTGTTTTGTAAGGGTAAGTTTATGTTCGAGCTGCGATAAGCGATAAGAGCGACGATACTAGCGAAGCAAAGAAAATGATGTCATTATTTTATATGCAAGTGTTTATATTGGAGCGACGAGTTGAGACACGCTTGGCAGCCGAGCAACGATAAGAGCGGCGATAATTGTACTGCCTATTTTCTTTGCTTTTATCAGGTGTGGTTAGAATGGATGTCGACAGCTTAATTAGTGAAATATTTGTTAGATTTGTTGGGAAGATAAATTGTGATGGATTTTCATGAATGATATGTTATTTTGTAGATGAATTTATTCTGAACAGGATGTTGTATAAGATTTAGTTGGGTTATTTTTTTAGAATGAATTAAAACGGAAAATGAACATGTCTCTATTTGTAACCTCTAAATTTGTAATCTCTAAATTTAGATATGAAAAATGTATAATAATAGTGATAGTATAATAATAATAATAAAGTAATAGCAGTATAATAATAATTATTGTAATTGTAAAATAAACATTGAAATTTCTTTAAATTTGTAACCTCTAAATTTAGTAATGAAAAATGTATAATAATAATAATAAAGTAATAGCAGTATAATAATAATAATTGTAATTGTAAAATAAATTTCTAATTAATTGGTTTGATTTAATGAAATGTCACTTGCAAAGCAGAGATCGTCGCTATTGTTGAAGCTCCACTGTAAACTGCATATCATAGAAATGAATTTTGCGCTGCTCTTGTCGCTGCTCTCATCGCTGCTCTCATCATTTATCGCAGCTCCAACATAAACTTACCCTAAGTCATTTCAGTTCCTCAAAAAAAATTGTCAAATATCAGGTACTTTTGGTACAATTATAAAAGAACCTCCCCTTAAGTTACGAAAATATATATAGCACCGATATTGTATGCTGTAAAATATTCAATAATTTAATTTCTTATTATTTAGTTGTTATATATATACCCCCCAGTATCAACAACTTGATTTTTGATTCAATTCTTGAATTTATAAGTACTTTAGATTTTATCATTAATAATAATTACATTATAATTGGAGATTTCAATGTGTCAAATTTTAATGAATCAGTATTGGATCAAAAGTCAAGTATTATGTCAAATATTATTGATTTCATTAATGGTTTTCAAGCAAATTATGTTGCAAATAATAATAATAGATTGATGGATTTAGTAATTACTAATTCAAATATAATTGTATCAAAATCAGATTAGAACATTGTTGTATCAGATAAACATCATCCACCACTTGACATTACATTGCATATTCAAGCCAATAGTCAAAAGTTCTTTCCTGCAAATATTATTTAGAACAAATTTAATTTCAAAAAAGCAGATTTTTCTGCATTATACAGTGAAATGCTGAATGTTAATTGGGATGAGGTATTAAAGCACGATAATGTAGATAATGCATGTAGAATTTTTTATAAGATTTTATTTAACTGTATCTCTAAGTATGTTCCTTACTACAGAAATAAATCGAAAAATAGAAATTTTCCACCATGGTTTACAAAAGCAATTATTAAACAAATTTTTGATAAGGAAAAATATTTTAATCAATATAAAAAATGCGGGAATGTAGTATATCACGAACAATATAAAATGCTTAGAAAAATAGTTAAATTTCAAATAGAGGAGTCTTTCAATTTATACAATCAAAATATGGAGGCAAACATTGCAAATAATCCACAAACTTTTTGGAACTATACATATAAGAACCAAATCGGGAAATTCGAGAATACTAGGTTGCATGAAATTAAATAACAATATTATTGATAATCAGCAAGAAATTGTTGAGAGTTTTGCATCATATTTTGAAAGTGTATTTGTCTCCTCCAGTTTTAATTCTAACTTAAATTGCAATAATCAAAAACAAACAGATTATAGATGTATTGTAATGGATACACTTTCTGAAGAAAATATTTTTAAAGCTAGTAAAAAGCTAAAGAATAAATCTACTGCTGGTACAGATCAAATACCATCGTTTCTGGTCAGGGACTGTATTCACGCATTATTATAACCATTATTACATATTTTTAATCTAACTTGTAAGACACAAACATTTCCTACCATATGGAAATCTGCTAAAGTAATACCGGTACTAAAGAAAGGTGATAAAAGCCAAATAGAAAACTATCGGGCTGTGTCCATTCTATGTAATTTTGCCAAACTTTTTGAGATTATTTTACATGAACATATCTTTAACAATGTTAGGAATCATCTTTCAGTTGATTAACATGGGTTTTTTGAAGGCAGATCTACAGTATCTAATTTAGCTATTTTTCTAAATATCTGTGTGAGTCTTTGGACAATGGTGAGCAAGTTGATTGTATCTATACTGATTTTCAGAACGCTTTTGATCGCGTTGATCATGCTGTATTGTTGAATAAATTAGACAAAATTGGTTTACACCATAATTTATTAAAGTTAATCAAATCTTATTTAACAGGTAGATCGCAATTTGTCTGCTATAATGATTTTCATTCACGTAAATATTTCATTCAATCTGGGGTACCTCAAGGATCGAATCTTGCACCATTATTATTCTTAATCTTTACTGATGATCTCTGTAGTTGCATTTCAATAAATTAATTGTTATTTGCTGATGACTTGAAAATATTTTTAACTATTACTTCCACTGATGATTGCAATAAATTACAAAATGAAATTGATATTTTACACAACTGGTGTAATAATAACAATTTGAATCTAAACATTGATAAATGTGAAGTAGTTTCTTTCAGTAAAAAAGTAAATAACATTGATTACAAATAATATAATATCAATAATATCGATTGAAAAAGATCAAATTTAGTGCGAGATCTTGGAGTATGGTTTGATAATAAATTAGCTTTCAAAACGCATACAAAAGAAATAATAGCAAGCTCAAATAAAATTTTCGGTTTTATAATTCGCTCAGCTAGAGATTTTAAAAATGTAAATACAATTAAATCACTATATTATAGTTTGGTGCGTTCCAAATTGGAATATGCCTCTTTAATATGGTATCCTCTTTACATGATAACAATGTTACAGGCATCGAAGCGGTTCAGAGACGCTTCCTAAAATATCTGTACTTTAAACAAAATAATACTTATCCTATGAGAGGTACTCCACAAAGTGATTTGTTGGAATTATTTAACATGGAATCATTGGCTGACATACGAACTACGGAATCTATAAATTTTTTGTTAAAAATTATTGGTAACAAAGTTGACACGTCTGTTTTATTAAGCAAAATTAATTTCCTAGTTCCATTCTAGTTGCAACACGATCTGCCATTACATTTTATTGTAGTGGCTACAGAACTAATATGCTCAGAAAAGCTCCTATTTCTGTAATGTGTAACAATTTCAATTGTTTGATGCATCATTTTGATTTCGATATATTTAAACAATAATTTCAATGTTTCCGTATGTTATAAATAACACACATAGTATGTATATTTTTCTATTTTTAAAATTGTTTTTTATGTTTTATTATTATGTATTAAGTCTACACAATGTAGTAACATATATATTTTTCAATAATATTGTCGTGTAATTGGTTGTACACTGTTGCGCAATGAATAAATATTATTATTATGTGTGTTTTATTTTCACAGGTTTTACCTGGTATTTGTTACTATGTCGCACTCATATGCAAACCATGCATCTTAGAATTTGGCAATAAATATAAATATATACAATTATACACTATAGCAGTACTTTTCTTAAAATATGAGATGTGCCTAATAAAACGCTTTTCTTTTCTTATTATTATTATTATTATTATTTTATAACAGAAACAGGGAAGGCTTGAAATTAAAATTATTATTAGGCATTTTGTTTGATATCATAACCTTGTAGAGAAGGACATAACTTTGTGAAAATTATTCAAAAATTGTAATAGAATTCCATAATCTTGTAAAAAATATTAAAACATTGTGATAAATAGCATAACATAGTGAAAAATATCATAATCTTGTGAAAAATATTAAAAAATTGCAATAAATGTCATAATTTTGTAAAAATATTAATAAAATTTAATAAAGTCGTATTAATAAAACCTTGTCGAAAATAACATAAACTTGTAAAAAGTATCATAATCTTGGGAAAAAAATCAAAAATTGTAATGAAATGTCTTAATTTTGGTAAAAATATTAATATAACCTTATGAAAAATATCATAACTTTGTGAAAAATAACATAGCTCTTTGTAGAATATTAAAAAAAATTATAAGAAAATGTTTTAGTTTTGTGAAAAATCTTAAAATTTTGTAATATATATATATATATATATATATATATATATATGTATATTTATATATATATATATATATATATATATATATATATATATATGTATGTATATTTATATATATATATATATATATATATGTATATTTATATATATATATATATATATATATATATATATATATATATATATTATGACGATAACGTAAGTGAATTTATTTAATAAAAGTAATAACTTTGTAATCCTACCGTTACGTGACTACATAGCCACGGGCTAGCTGTTGAATAGCGGGAGCAATTATAATTATAGCAATTTTTATTATAAAAAAACTTAAATTAATGTATACGTTAGATAGTATATTTGTTTGTTACATACATATTCTGAATGTTTATCCAGTATCGAAATTTGATGCATTGTATCACATGGTGTATAAAAATAAATTGTAACAATTACTCTGTTAGTTTTGTAAGTATAATTATGTTATATTTAAATTTGTTTTTTGTTATGTGTTTTTATAATACTTTGTTACATTTTCTAATGGTTCATATTTTGACAAAAATTTTGACAATTAATATTATTTTACTAACAAAAATTAGATTATACATAGTGTACAATATATTGTTCATATTTTCCAGAAGCCTGATGAAGGATTAAAATAAATCCGAAAGCTTGCTTAATTAAACTTAAATGAGTTTTACTTAATCATCGTTTTCCAAATTGACTGCAAAACCCATTATCCAATTACTTAAAAATTATTACCAGTCATTACCTATACCTTCGTATATATATATATATATATATATATATATATATATATATATATATATATATATATATATATATATTGTGACAATTAAGATGAATTTAAAATTTATGTTGTTGGTTAAATTTTATCAAAGTGTTCAAATTTTTGAAATATTTTGTTCATCTGATTTTAACCTACCTGCCACATCAATTTGTCCGGGCTCTTGAGGTTTGGGGGAGAGCGGGGTCGTAGATTCAAGGTGATAGGAACCGTTGATTAATATATGATGTTACTTAATTGGATGGGCACCAGGAAAGCGGATCTTCGAAGCAAAATGAGACGCTTTACCAAATCTCAAAAAGGAACTTAACGGGATAGGTATTGTTTTCGTCTTTTCGAGAATTTGTTTCGGAAATGAAATAACTTAATTAAATAAAAATATACCTGATGATGGTTGAAAACGTAATGTGGTTATATTGATGATTTTATTCGCTACAGAGTTACTTGTTCTCTTTCAATACAAAGAAATGTATGTCATTCGTGATCGTGTATCTAGACAGATTGTTTGACGTCTGCTGGTTAGCGGGTGGTCTAGCTAAAGTAGATCTTCTTCTGAGCTTTCGTAGACGCTGAGGGGACGCCAGTACGCATTACGCAGTAGCGGCGTGGTAGTTGATGAAGACTGCCAGAAAATGGTCGCTCTCGAGATCTGATTATGCCCAGTTGGCGTTCGTACGTTCAGAATAAATCGTTCAGTCACTACTTCGTGCTCGATTTGTATAATGGTATATCTCATTCAGCGGCTGATCCAAAATTTGGTTTCCAAGATAGACTGATGCTGCTAATAAGACTGAATCCCACTCAGACGTCCTTGAAAGTCACAGACTGGTCCCTAAACATAAGAGGGTACAGCAGAATAATCCGAACTAACAAATGTGATATAATCAAACAAATCGAACTTGAAACAAAAGTTGATACACTTGAAATTACAGAGGAATACAAACATACAATCATCAATATAACCGAATGGTACAAAATTAAAGATCATTACACAACTCAAATAAAGGACTTAAGTGAACTTAACGTATTCTATCAGGAATGTGATAGCGTGATGCAAGGAAAATTCGACAGTACGCAACTAAATATACTACACACGATTCCAAACAAAATAAGTTAACTTTACCTAGTTAAATGTCCTGATTAATCATTAATTAACAGTTCAATATTAAATTATAATTACAGAGTAACATATTGGCTTTACAAAAAAATAGTTGCCTTTGCTTTGCTAATGGCATGTGCGGCGAAAGTCTTTCGTTGCTATGGTCTAGACTACAAGTCGAAACTACGCGAGCAATGTCTCCGAAAGAAAGCTGTGGTACGTTCCAAACTCAAAACTAATAAAACAGGCTTCTTGCCTCAAACATAATAGAACGTTATCCACAATATCACAAAAAAATTATCTCTACGAAGACGGCCGACTATCAAAATGGACCTTAATCCGAGCCGAATTACGCACGCAGAATAATGACGCTACGCTTCAATCAACTCACGCACACAGGTTCAATACATCATCCACAGCAGCCCAATGACGTCACAATTTCAACATGCAAGTTACCATGATGGGATTGCACTTGGAATAATTGACAACACAACACATAAACTACAATACATGGTAGTATGTAGGAAAACAGAGTTACTAATAAATGGATAAAAAAAGACAAAATATGATTGGCACAACGGCCCAGGGAAACCGGATTCGACAGGGTTCGTCGAATCGGGACAGTCGCGAAATTGTTTTCAAAACAATTGATTATAAATCAAAATCTTAGAAAATTTTCTCATAAAAAAACTAATTTAAAATCTTAATCGATTATAAATCAAAGCATTAGAAAATTTCTTCTATAAAAATAATTCGAACTACAAATTATTTTCTCATCAAATATCTTATTAAAAGAATTAAAAATATTGTTCATTAATCCAAATGAATAATGACACAATAATAACTAAACAGATTTGAATAACATGACTGAGAATATATTGATACCGATTCGGATGTGAGGTGGCAGGTAAGGGACCCATCAAATCGATGGATATTGCTTGCCATGGCGATGAAATATTTTTTTCTTTGCCCATACGTCCGATAGGCGGACGTTGTTCAACTTTCTGAGCTAAACAAGTTTTACAACGTTGTACAAAATGAGCGACAGATGAGTGTAAATGCGGCCAATAATATCGTTCAGCGATACGCGCAGCTGTTTTAAAAATACCGAGATGTGCGGCGGTTGGCACATTATGACATTGCTCAATAATCGCTTTACGCTCGCAACGGGGAACTACAATTTTCCACGGTGACAGATTAGCCGGTAATTCATAGGAATGATTTCGTAATTTGAAAATTATATTATTTTCAACACGCCAATCAGGAAAAGAAATAGGTTGTTCGATAATACGTTGCCGTAACGAGATATACCATTTGTCCGTGGTATCAGCATAACTTTCAATAACAGCGACTTCTAAGGGCGCACGAGATAACGCGTCTGGTAGTTCATTTGTCTTACCAGGACGATGAATAAGCTCGAAATCAAATTGTTGTAACTTTACTGCCCAACGAGCAAGTTTACCTGTTGGTTCTGACATTCGCATTAACCATAATAACGAATAATGGTCCGTAATGACTGTAAAATGTAAACCTTCCACGTAAGGTCGGAATTTATCTATAGCGAAAACTACAGCGAGACATTCGCGTTCCGTAACAGAATAATTACGTTCCGCTTTATTAAGCGTGCGACTAATATAAGAAATAGCATGTTCAGAGCCGTCTGCGTCTTCCTGCGTTAATACAGCGCCTAGACCAAAATTAGATGCATCGGTATACATCCGAAATTTGCGGATAGGAACAGAATAATCCGGACTAACGAGTACTGGAGACGATACGAGTGCTTCTTTGAGCTTACAGAACGCGGTTTCGGCCGAGCTGTTCCATACAACAGCCATTTTCTTTTTCTTACCCTTCGTAAGATCAGAAATAGGAGCAGAAAGGGATGCGAAACTCGGAACGAAACGTCTGTACCACGAGGCTAAGCCGAGAAATCGCTTAATTTCGGTTACATTCGTCGGACGCGGAAACTGTTCAATCGCGGATACTTTTTCCGGATTAGTACGTAAGCCAAATTTATCAACTACAAAACCTAAGTAGTTCAGCGAGGGTCTACAAAATTTACATTTTTCAAAATTTACAGTGAAACCAGCTTTTTGAAAGCGATGTGAAACTTCTTTTAACGTAATTAAATGTTCTTCGAACGAATTTGTCGCAATAATACAATCGTCCAAATAAACGAAAACTTTCGGTTCAAGCTCGGGGCCAATGATTCTGTCCATCAGACGTTGTAATGTCTGACCAGCGTTACATAAACCAAACGGCATGCGTTGAAATTCAAATAAACCACGACCGGGTACTGAAAAAGCAGTCTTTTCACAAGAAGGAGCGGAAAGTGGAATTTGCCAAAAAGCACTTTTTAAATCGAGCGAAGTTAAATATTTCGCACCGCGAAGTTGATTAAGAATGTAGTCTACACGCGGTAGAGGATAAGCATCTTTTTTCGTAACAGAATTTACCTTTCGACCATCGAAACAAAAACGATATCTTCCGTCAGATTTCTTAACCATCAGAACGGGTGAACTCCACGCGGATGATGAGGGACGGATTACACCGAGTTCTAACATTTCATCTAACTCTTTATTCAAATGTCCACGCACGATTTCAGACAGGGGATATTGTCGTTGCTTAATCGGAAGCGCATCAGCAGTATCGATAATATGTTCGACTAAATGAGGTTTCCCGAGTCCTACTTTACCTAACTTTTCAAAATCCGCGATTAAACTATCGAGTGATTTTCTTTGAACATCCGATAATTCATCCGAACTAGCAATGCCAATACAAGACGCAACTTCAGGCGCAGCTGTCCACGAATTCGTTGCAAAATTAACAGAAATTCCAAACGATTTACAAAAATTTACTCCGAGAATCATCGTATGACGGATTGACGGGACGATAACGAAAGTGATCGTTCGCGTTTGCGACTGAGCAGTAATCGGTAAATGAACGGTGCCAAGTGAAGCTTGGGCCGTGCCGTCTGCTGTAACAATAGCAGCATGTTCTACTGGTAACAAGCTTATTTTTAAATCACGTAATAAGGAGAGGCCGCGATATCCAATAATAGAAACATTCGCGCCAGAATCTAACAATGCCGTAATAGATTTATTATACGTAGTAACAGTAATAAAAGGGCGATCATCGGAACCGGGATTTATTAATACAGGTGCAATTTCAGGGGTTTGTACAAAACGATGGATCGTATTTAACCAAGCGGTCCATTCTTTTCTATCAGCACTTAATCTGCCGAATTTTCGGGAGCTGACGAAACCGAAATGGCGTGTTCGTTTTTTGTCTGCCTTTCACAGCAGCGTTTGCATTTGCCAGCAGTTTGATCTTTCATTCCGCATTTGTAGCAGAAGATTTTACGTGGTTTAGTACAAGAATTAAAAGAATGCCCGTTTTCGTCGCAGTTCCAACATTTCATTCTAAACGAAGTGTTGTGCGGAGTAATTTCAGCAACATGAACGCGCGGCGGACGTCGATAAGCCATATCAGGTTCTAATAACGAATGGTTAGGGGACGGAGGATTCTTAAACGATGCTACGTTAAATTCAGTATCTTCAATACGTTTACACGTTCGAATTAAATCGCTAATAGTATCAAATGACTGTAGTGAGCAGAGACGTTGAAACCGTGGCTGTAGATTTTTTATTATTAATGAAACACGCGAAGATTCGTCTGGTCGATGTGACAAGCGAGAAAATAAATTCTCCATAATAGCAATGTAAATTTCTACACGTTCCGTTGGACCTTGTGTCCTTTGACGTATTTCATCCATTAAAGCTAGTTCGAAATTTGACGGCAGGAAGGTTTCCTTTAGTCGGCCAACTAATTCAGACCAAGTTTTGACACTTGGGCGCACCATACGGAGCCAGATCAAAGCATCTTTCGTGAATAACGAAGAAGCTTGTCTAAATAAAGTTTCATCCGATACACCGTAAGCATACGCAGCTTCGCTAATTCGCTCAATAAATTGATTAACACCCGATAAACCGTCGAATACAATATTCCAACGACTAACTTGCGTTCTTGAATCAAAATGGTTACTCGGAATCGGAATAAAATTTTGCGTTGACGTAGTAGGATACGAATTATTTAGTGATGGTACACGAGCGTCAGGAACAGGATTATCGCGTTGATTACGTGCAGTTAAATTATCATTCTCGCGATTTATAGTTGACGAATCGAATTGTATACGATTTAACAGAGTCGAAAATCCAGGATCTAGATAGGAAGGAGTGATCGAAGTATTTCGCAAGACAGAGGTTTCGTTCGATGAGCCAGCTGGTGGTGCGTCAGCTTCTGAATTCAAATTAATCAGATTCGCAGACGGATTGCCACGAATTGACTCACGAATTTGCGTGTGCATATTTTTTGTGACCGAAAGCAACTTGATGAGTTCTTGTTGATGGTTTAATGATAATAAGCAAATGCGATCTTGCAAGTAAAAAATTCTTGAATTCAACAGTTCATCATGTAGCTTACGTTCAGCGGGATTAAGAAATGGCAAAATCTTTAGCATACCCAATACTTCATGCAATTTTAACTGACATACTCTGGATTCGTTCACAGGAACAGGACTGCATTCAGGCCTTATCATTGACTGAACTCGTTCTTTCTCTAACTGTAGAAGTCCTTCTAGTACGATTCGCTTGCTGTTTAGTGATCCGGATTCGGAGACATTGCGTATTGATAACTCATGTTCAATTTCGTCCTCATACAGGTGCTCGATTCGATACGGAAGGTTCGCCATGTTACAAAGTATAATTAGTAATCAAAAATAACACAATATAATCCAAAATAATAAATAACACAAGATAATTCAAAATAATCAATAAACAAATAAATAGCCAACAAATAATATCAAAATAGCCAATATTACCAATAATATAATTCAAAACAATAAATTAAATACTGATAGCAAACAAATAGTATTAAAATAGCCAATATGAACGATAATAACTTATAATAACCATAAAAATTTTCGAACTCAAATTCTCGGAAAATTGAAAGGAAGGAAGGGATTTATTCGAAGACAAATTGTGACAGAACTAATCGAGGCCCACGTTGGCGTGACACTTATTATGTGTGGATACAAATCAATCAAGGCCCCACACGTTGGAGGCGCCACTTATTATGTGTGACAATTAAGATGAATTTAAAATTTATGTTGTTGGTTAAATTTTATCAGTGTTCAAATTTTTGAAATATTTTGTTCATCTGATTTTAACCTACCTGCCACATCAATTTGTCCGGGCTCTTGAGGTTTGGGGGAGAGCGGGGTCGTAGATTCAAGGTGATAGGAACCGTTGATTAATATATGATGTTACTTAATTGGATGGGCACCAGGAAAGCGGATCTTCGAAGCAAAATGAGACGCTTTACCAAATCTCAAAAAGGAACTTAACGGGATAGGTATTGTTTTCGTCTTTTCGAGAATTTGTTTCGGAAATGAAATAACTTAATTAAATAAAAATATACCTGATGATGGTTGAAAACGTAATGTGGTTATATTGATGATTTTATTCGCTACAGAGTTACTTGTTCTCTTTCAATACAAAGAAATGTATGTCATTCGTGATCGTGTATCTAGACAGATTGTTTGACGTCTGCTGGTTAGCGGGTGGTCTAGCTAAAGTAGATCTTCTTCTGAGCTTTCGTAGACGCTGAGGGGACGCCAGTACGCATTACGCAGTAGCGGCGTGGTAGTTGATGAAGACTGCCAGAAAATGGTCGCTCTCGAGATCTGATTATGCCCAGTTGGCGTTCGTACGTTCAGAATAAATCGTTCAGTCAATACTTCGTGCTCGATTTGTATAATGGTATATCTCATTCAGCGGCTGATCCAAAATTTGGTTTCCAAGATAGACTGATGCTGCTAATACGACTGAATCCCACTCAGACGTCCTTGAAAGTCACAGACTGGTCCCTAAACATAAGAGGGTACAGCAGAATAATCCGAACTAACAAATGTGATATAATCAAACAAATCGAACTTGAAACAAAAGTTGATACACTTGAAATTACAGAGGAATACAAACATACAATCATCAATATAACCGAATGGTACAAAATTAAAGATCATTACACAACTCAAATAAAGGACTTAAGTGAACTTAACGTATTCTATCAGGAATGTGATAGCGCGATGCAAGGAAAATTCGACAGTACGCAACTAAATATACTACACACGATTCCAAACAAAATAAGTTAACTTTACCTAGTTAAATGTCCTGATTAATCATTAATTAACAGTTCAATATTAAATTATAATTACAGAGTAACATATTGGCTTTACAAAAAAATAGTTGCCTTTGCTTTGCTAATGGCATGTGCGGCGAAAGTCTTTCGTTGCTATGGTCTAGACTACAAGTCGAAACTACGCGAGCAATGTCTCCGAAAGAAAGCTGTGGTACGTTCCAAACTCAAAACTAATAAAACAGGCTTCTTGCCTCAAACATAATAGAACGTTATCCACAATATCACAAAAAAATTATCTCTACGAAGACGGCCGACTATCAAAATGGACCTTAATCCGAGCCGAATTACGCACGCAGAATAATGACGCTACGCTTCAATCAACTCACGCACACAGGTTCAATACATCATCCACAGCAGCCCAATGACGTCACAATTTCAACATGCAAGTTACCATGATGGGATTGCACTTGGAATAATTGACAACACAACACATAAACTACAATACATGGTAGTATGTAGGAAAACAGAGTTACTAATAAATGGATAAAAAAAGACAAAATATGATTGGCACAACGGCCCAGGGAAACCGGATTCGACAGGGTTCGTCGAATCGGGACAGTCGCGAAATTGTTTTCAAAACAATTGATTATAAATCAAAATCTTAGAAAATTTTCTCATAAAAAAACTAATTTAAAATTTTAATCGATTATAAATCAAAGCATTAGAAAATTTCTTCTATAAAAATAATTCGAACTACAAATTATTTTCTCATCAAATATCTTATTAAAAGAATTAAAAATATTGTTCATTAATCCAAATGAATAATGACACAATAATAACTAAACAGATTTGAATAACATGACTGAATAAATCGTAAGTCATTGATCAAGGTCAAGTGAATTTAAAATGAATCAAAAGGAAAACAATTTGATCTAGATTTAGATTCAAATTTTCACAATTATCGCTTACCTACTTTCGTTCAGACATGCCAAATTCCAATCGTTGCCAATCACGTGGACGATATTACAACGCAATTACTAGCGTTCGAATAAAATATGCTCTCCAACCAAAAATAAAATATTCACACCGGAATCATAAATTTTCTAACGTTATAATTACTAAAACTTGAATATTCTAAATATTCACACAATAAAATCTCGCGTTCGCATTGAAAACAATTTCAGTGCCGGTAACATGAACAGAAATGTCCGCTACGAGGGATAGCTCATGCAAGAGAGTTTGTCGAAGCGACCTTGTCGAAGAGAGGTTGGTTCGGGCAGAGCTGGTTCGGGAAGAGAGCGAGCTCACGCCAAGCGCACATATTTATGGAATCTCCCCACTCACCAGGCGTGACGCGGAAATGACGAATTCTAACAAATTTTATTCCGCTTATTTCGATGTTACTAATAATGTTGTTCATTGATATAATAATTAAATATTCTAAAACAATTACTGAATTTAGAAAATACAATATACTTTGCGGACATAAAATATTCAGCAATATGTCAGTAATGCCATCTCTTGTGGTTCACAGGAATCTCATGACAGTTGTCAAAATATTTATAAGTTCTAAATTAATGATATTGAAATCATAAATCTGCTCGATTCAACTATTAAAGACACCGAAATAATATAAAAGTAATACGGATATAATAATTGCGATATCCATCAGTTCCATATTGAGGTTAGGCCGATGTAATCGTTCGTAAGCGGAAATATTTTAACTTTCAAACAAGTGACAATGTCAAATTGTCACAATATATATATATATATATATATATATATATATATATATGCAATGCTTGTCAAAATCATATTAAACACATTAAATAAATCTACAAAAAAAAAAGTTTTTAAGTTTCAATATTTTCGAGAAGTTTTCAAATAAAAAAAATTCTGTTTCCGTTACAAGAAATATTTGCTTGTATTTTAGATTAATGTTATTATCTTATTACTGATATTCTTGGAAAATATTACGTTTCTTTTAGCTAGTTTTAAGAATATTCGTTCATCTTATACAGTTGGAATAAAAATAAATGGCATTTGGCTATTTACTAAATCGGTAGTCTCTCAGACGCCACATGGCGTATTATTATGTCAAAAACATAAAAAGTCACATGAAGAGTTAAGACTACTAAAGACTACTAATTAAACTATTTTTGATGTTTAAAAATAACAATTGTTTTTTAATTTTTGAAAATGTCTTGTAATATTGTATATTACCAAAGGGAATATAATATAGGAAGAGAGTCAGCCTTATGGAAATTTGAGTATATTATGCAGTTGTAAGCCGCTATGGGGTGGTCACTCTCAATCCTGGCGGTCTGTCATGAACTAAATTTTTTAGTCCTCTGTTAGTTGACAATTGAACTAAAATGAACTAAATAACCTCTGATGACCTCAATTTCTACAAAATATTTTGTGAATGAAATAGTCCAAAAAAAAATGAATCAACATAGATAAACATCTGCTTATCTCTAGTAAAGTAATATCACCAGTTTTAACCTTTTTTGACAATTTTTTTTTTTGTTGTTTTACAATACACAAAATTTTAGTAATATTTTGTTTAGTTACAACCAATTACAACTTACAACGGCTCCACGTGGAAAAAAATATTAAAAATTAATTTTGGGGTAATTTGTTGGTACTTGTTAAAAGGTTTATTTTGATATAAACAAAGCATATAATGCAATATTTTTTAGAAAATTGCCTCATTATAGCATTATTTAATAAAATATCTAAAAGTATTTCCAGAAAAAGCAAAATTTAATATAAAATGGCGTTTAAAAATTATTTTAGAAATTTTAATTGAGATTAAATTTTGAGTACTACTATAATATTTAAAAATTATTATTTTTTTTAGTTTATAGTAATTGAAGCATAAATAATTCATAAGATTTCATTTATTAAGAAAGATCTAACTATTCATTATTATAACAATTTTTATCATTACCAGTCGTTTTCCTCAGAATCATAAAGTTTTTAATGCAAAGTTGTTTTAATTTCGATAAATTAATATATTTTGTAAAAATAACTACATAATTAATATACTTTAATAATACTAAAAATATTGAGATTTTGTATTATTTATATTATTATTAATATACCTACTTTATTTTAAAGAAAATTATATTTGAATTAAATTAACAATAAGTCAGAATTTAGTACTTCATATTTATTTTACTATTCATTTAAATCAATAATATCAACATAAGTTGAAATTATTTAACTATTAACAAAGGAAATATAGTATTATTATCTTTGATATTAGTTATTTTTGTTTTGAAGCAGCCTATATTTTTTAATTAATTTTATTTTAATTTTATTTTTTATTTTTATTTTATTTAATTAAATGAATTTGAAGAACTAAATTTTGAGTTACTTTGATACAAATATAAAATTAGTTATTTTTGGAAATTATATTAATTTAATTACAACTTTGAAACAAAATTTAGCATGTTTTTAAAAAAAAAGTTTAATCTAAAGTAAACGACTGTTAATGATAAAATTTGATATAAATTAAAAAAAAAATGTTATATTTTTACATACCGGAAATACAATTATAGGTATATTTTGTTTGCATCAAAATAAACTTTTTAACAAGTACCATCAATTACCTTAAATTACCTATTTGATAAATTTATTGATAATATTTTTTTATATATGGAACCATTTCAAATAAACAAAATAATATTACTAAAAATATATAATGTTTTATGTGAATGACACTAGAGTTGGTTGTCTGGATAGGAATGTTTAGAGAAAACTAATTTGGGAATAGTGAAAACAGTTCGTGCTACACCCTATTGGGTAAATGGTATGATTGTGTATGTATTTATGTGTGTATAATTAAAAATAATTTGAAAAATTTTTCACCCCCCGTTGTTTTAATAGCTAACACATGTGCATCTTCTTGACTACATTTTTGCCTTTTCGTTGAAAACAATTGAACTTAGAATTGTGCAAATCTCATCCCTATATTATATTCTCTTTGATATTACAAACTGTGGAATGTATAGTTTCAATAATTTTATTTCGTTAAAAATAATTAAAACATCGTTTTAAATTTTTGAAATTAATTTATAGGAGTATCTATAAAGGTTAACATTTCTTATTATGTAACAGTTTTAAATCAGCAAGAGACAAAATATTATTTTATTTTATAACATAATTTCATATTAAAAAATAATTTGTTTATAGCTTAAAAAAAATAAATAAAAATTATCGAACTTGTAAAACTCAATGAAATTAGTCAATTAAAGAAACCATTCAAAAAACTTTCATCTCTATACTGGGTGTCCCATTTTAATCCGCCACCTGCAATAACTTTAAAATCGTGCATCGGACAAAAAAATTTTACGGATAAAAAGTAAATGGTTTTGAGGGGGACATCTGATGCAGAGACCCTTGTCCCATCCGGGCCCCCTGGGGGGCGGGAAATGGGGGCAACTTTGAAATCTTAAATGGAACACCCTATTTTTTATTGTAGATTCTGATAAGCCATTAAAAAGTATGTAAATTTTATTTTAAGACTTTTGGTTTATTTTTGATAGATGGCGCTGCAAACAGCATTTTTTTTCTCAGTTTATCAGTTTTCAATTTGAAAAAAAAGGTGTAACTAAGTACGATATTCAAGTTCTTTTCAGTTCTTTGGGAAGAGGGGGGGGGGCAAGGGTCACTGAATCAGATATCCCCTCGAAGCCATTAACTTAAAGTTGTACCCCTCGAAACCATTAACTTAAAGTTAATGGTTTCGAGGAAGATATTTGATGCAGTGACCCTTGCTCCCCCTCTTCCCAAAGAACTGAAAAAATCTTGAATATCGTACTTAGTTACACTTTTTTTTTCAAATTGAAGATTGATAAACTGAGAAAAAAAATGCTGTTTGCAGCGCCATCTATCAAAGATAAAAAAAAAAGTTTTGAAATAAAATTTACATACTTTTTAATGGCCTATCAGAATCTACAATAAAAAATAGGGTGTTCCATTTAAGATTTCAAAGTTGCCCCCCTTTCCCGCCCCTCAGGGGGTCCAGAGGGGGCAAGAGTCTCTGCATCAGATGTCCCCCTCGAAACCATTTACTTTTTATCCGAAACATTTTTTTGTCCGATGCACGATTTTAAAGTTATTGCAGGTGGCGGATTAAAATGGGACACCCAGTATAAAGCAGGAAAATATTTAGTATAATTTTGGTTGAATTTGAAAATTTGAAATTATATTTATCCTAATGATTTGATGAATTATCAAAGGAAGAAGTCTTAATTTATTTTAAACTTTTATAGAATTTGTTCTATTGTAATTGAAGTATTTATTGTAAAATACATATGTGTGCATGTGCATATATAAATAAATATAAATGTATAATAAAATACAAATTCTTGTAATAAGTGTTACATTTATTAAATTAAGAAACATGTACATATTTATATTAACATTACTATTAAAATTATATATTTATAACTAAATTAAAAATATATGTTTAAAATTTGCATTACAAGAAAATCCATATTCAAAAAAATTATTATTAAAAATTGATAAAAAAAATCACTTAAAGAATATTCATTAATTCTATAAAAGAAATATAGCAAATACTGTTCTCAAACTGACGAAAAAATCATTCTGTATTATTTTCATTTTGTATGTCTGTCTAAATTCGTGTATTTTAATAATAATTCATGTTGTGAAACTTGTGTTAACAATCCATAATTATTAGAAAAATTTGCCATAACTATTATGATAAATATAAATTGCAATCTGGTGTTGCCTTTTTTTGAATCAGGAATAGTTTCACAATTAAAACCCATAACGAATTTACGTGAAGAGGAAGTATATAGTATTAGCAATATGAACGCCCACCATATTAACATATATTTCGGAAGCATTGTTGCATTATTTTTTCTATAAATTTCGCATCCATTATTTACATTGTTAATGCATCAATATATATATATATATATATATATATATATATATAAAACATTTTATAGTTTCAAACCAGAATTATTTTCTCTTTATACAAATATAAAACAAATTTCATATCAATAAATAGAAAATTTATTGTCATAGCTAACAAGTTAATTAGTAGCTGGCTAATGGACTTGCATCCAAAGCCAATAATCAAAAAAAAAAAAAAAAAAAACAAGTTAATGAATGGTTTTATAATTTTACTCATATAATTAATTTGACATAAAATTTCAAATAAATATGTTATATAAAGTTCAATTTTAACTTGAATAGCAAATACTCTTCATTGATTTGATTTATAAATAAATACAATTTAATTTTATATTTAAAATTTTTTACTTTTGCTAATATTAATTTTCGGTTGAATTTCTAGACCAATTTTATATTGATTATGTGTACATACAGTGCGATATTTTTATCTCTGAACATATGAACTGAATTACATGTAAATTTCCTATGTTCAATTTTAAAAAAAACACATCGGACGCATAGAGACATCCCTGACAGTTATGCAACCAATCATACGTAATATGATGTTTATTTGAATAAAAAATAAAATATTTAACAGAATATGGTCATTTATTGTAAATTGCTGAACACTTAAATTTATAAATAATAATAATAATAGATAATACTATACGTTTTTAAACAGATTTCTTGAAATAATGCGAATAGTTTAATGTTTTCTAAATATTTTGTTGAAAGTAACTCATTTTTTTTTATATATTTTTTTTTGTATATCAAATACATATTTAAGATCACCAAATATAATTTATTCAACTTTATGATTTTATTAATTAATTAAATTGAGAGTTTTATTATTTGTCATTAGGTTTGTTAACTTAATATTTTATCAAAATATATATATTTTTAATTCTATAATACATTTGTCAATAAATTTTAAATTATATTAGAATTTTAAAATAGTTTTTGAATAAATTTACTATATATAAATATAGAAAAAAAGCAATGGTAAAAATCGAAATTCGCTTATTTTTTCTATACAATTTTTCTATACAATTTTTTTTTTTTAGTATTACAGACACCGTATCAAACGCTACATGTCAATTTGCTAAAAATATAAACAAAACAAATGAAAACCTTATTGTAATTTTTAGCAAGAATCGTTTTACTTAGTTTATTCATTCGTTTAGTAAAATAAAATGACGTAGGTATATGTCAATTTTTGACCTAAAAGTTTCTTTTATATTTTGTAAATTATACATAGAATAAGAATGACATCGTCAAAATATTCAGGTAAAACATATACTTCTAATCTTGTTAACAATAATAACTACTTAGGTTTCAGGTTAGTTTTTCTTTTTTACTAGAACAATTAGCACATTTATTTTAATTTGACATATGTTCAACATGTAGTTTTAGCAACGGTAAAATACTAATTGGATAAGTATAAGTGAACAGTTATTCCGTATTTAAATGATCTCTTAATCCGAAATCCTGATTATTATATGTTTCATTCGTCCAAATCTCTTCTTATTATTCTTGTCCTTACCTCGAGTATAGCGAAGATATTTATAAAGATCACGATGTCCGAATCGGACAGAGTTACTCACGTTGCTTCGTCCGAATTTCATGAAATTATTGTCCAAATTTTGAGGATTATTCAAATCCAAAACTGATCTCCTGTTGCGCATAAAGTCTTCATCTATGTTTCTGGAATATTCTTCCTCGTCGTCTTTTTCTTTGTTATCTTGTGATGAACGTTCTTTAATTATGGAATCATTGAACGATTCCCTTCGGCAGAAACAATGAATGGTGTGAGCGTTTGAGGTGGTAATTAGATAGTCATTTGCTAACAAGACTAAAACAATCCACATCCACATTTTTGATTGAATTCCGATTCTGGAAAAATAAAATCATCTTATTATTTTTATTTATTAAGAATGACAAACTAAAAATTATTGTAATATACAAATAGAGATATAAAAATTAATAACTTACTTACTGATTAATTGAAAAAAAAAAACGAAAATTAAAAATCATATAAACAAAAAAAAAATATAACTATATAACATAGTGAAAGAATCTTTCAGAACTCATTATATTTAAATAAATCAGCTTTACTTTCTAGTTCTGTATTATTATTTATTAAAAATGGAGGTTTCGACAAACTCAACGTACGTCTTCACCAGAAAAAAAGATACAAATGACATTTTCAGTAAATAACAGAACATATAGTAACAAGTTACTAGGTAACAAAATTAGATCATAAAATTTATAAATTTTTAATTAATGGAAATTAAATTTTATTTAAATCAGTGCCTTCATAATGATTGATGTTATTCTTTTAAAATTTTAATTAATTTATAATTTAAAAGATTCGAACTCAGAACTTTTTGATTACTAGACTATGTTCAAATGCCGATCAGGTAATATGAAATTTTCATTTAATAATATAAATGTTTAAAATTAATATTGATATTTATTAGTATGCGTATGTAAAATAATGCCGTGAAGCGTCAAAATTTATCATATTTATGTATTTTATTTATAAATAAAAAATTATATACTATGACGACTCCATTACAAAAGTAATTAATTTTATTTTTATAGAATAAATCATATTGATATATTATAAGCTATGTTAACAATATAATTTAATGTTATTATTCATTATTATTATACATAAAAGACTTATAATTTGGAATTAAATTTTATATTGCTAACTAGAAAAACATTTTAATATTGTGTAATTGCTTCATTAATATCTAAACAAAAGCGGTTATAAAATATTTTTAGAAATTCGTGTAAATATAATATTTAAAAAAAATTATCTTTATTCTAAAAATAAATATTATTTTGTAATAATTATTCGATTATCTTGAGCGAATGTCTAATGAATGTTTGGTTAGAAGAATTTATATGAATAATTTTAAAAGTATACGTTTGCAGGTGGATGTAGTTGTAGTGGTGGAATTGAGAGAGAGAGTGGCTTGCGTGAGCAAAAGTTTCCAAGTAGTAGGAATAGAACTACATGTATGACAGAATGCTAGTATAAATGTGGATGAAGTTAAAATTGCTAGTCTGGATAGGGATGTTTGGAGAAAGCTGATTTTGGGATAGTGGAGAGAGTTTGTGCCACACTCTTTTGGGTACATGGCGTGATTGTGTATATATGTATATATAAATATACATTTTCTTCTAAAGTAAATTTAACAAGCGTTTATGAAACGGGGCCTTAAATTTACAAAGTTTTTAATAAATTTTTTTCTCTAATAAGTAAATTTTGTGTATATTAACCTATAAATGTATGAACTATGTAAGGTTCCTAAAAATGTATTTGGTTATTAAATAAATTATTTTTAGGCTATAGAATTAATGTATTTTAAAAATATATTAACATTTAAAAATCATATATTTTTTCAGTTCTATCTGTAAAATATCACATGCTCTACGTCTAAACAATAAGAAATTTTGAAATACTTTTTATATTTTGCATGAAAATATAAATAATAATATAAAAAACAAAAAAAAAACAAGAAAATTAAAAATTATAATTTAATATTTACTCAACTCGATAAAAAAATTACAGAAATCTAAATGAAATTTTCGTTACAAAAAATATAAATGAAAAAAATGACCGTTTTTGTCTTATAATAATCGATTAACATTTATTTTTATGAACAAAGAAATGTTTAATATCGAAAAATATGAAGTAGAAAATACGTTGAATTTATAAACATTTATTTCAACATCTAAATGTTCAAGATAGTTTCGTTAGTAAATATTAATTTAAATTTAAAAATTGCAAAATTACTTTAAAACAAATTAAATGTTGCACGAATTTTGAATTTTATAAATATTTTATAAAATTTTTTTTGTTTTTCCAAGGCAAAATGTAATATTGTATATTTGTTTTAATTAATCACAAAATTGTGAGAATTAAATATGAAATAAAAAAAAGTATATTTTTTAATATTTATATGAAAAGATTATTAATTATTAACAAGACTGCAAATTGTTTCATAATTAAAATATGTAATGTTGCTAAATTAACTAATAAAATAATATAATATTTTATGATATTTTCATATTTTCAATATATATGTTCTCCATACAAATTTTTGTTATAAATTAAACTTATTTTTATTTTGCAATTTTAATCGTTAAAATGAAAATCAATCTCTAAGTAAAATTTTATTATTCATTTCATACGTTTTGATAAATTTGTAATTTTATTGTGGAAATTTTAATAGATATTTTAAAAAATTTTCCCATTTAATTTTTTTTTTTATAATGTAAAACAAACCATTCTAAATATTATTTGTCATTTAATAATAAATATAGCATAAAATAACATAAGTATTTGTAAGTATAAAGATTTTAATAAAATGTTTCATTATAAAAAAACAATCTAGTGAAAATTAATAGAAAAATATATATAATAATTTATATTATGTTAAACGGTTTAACACCCATTAGGTAGTATTAATAAAACTAAATATTAATAAATTTCATATATCTTTTCCAATTAAGTGAACTAAATATATTTAAGTTAAATTTTATTTTATACTTATCTTTTTTAAAAATAGTTTAATTAAATTAGAGTTGTACAGGAATAAATCCATATTCATACAAAACTATAATTTCAGTAAATAAAATATTATGTAAAACTTGAATTTTAACAGAACCTTAATGTACATATGTTTTAACATTAATTATTAAAACTATGCATCTTTCATTCTGAAAAAGGACTGAATCCGAAAATGCGCATAAATTTGTTTTATAAGTACTTGCAAAACTCATAACTATGTACATACAAAATTTTTATTCTATTATTATCTAATATTACACCTTGAAAGTTATTGTTTGCTAAAATATCAACCTATATTTCATTTATTATTTATTTTATAATAATTTAAAAAATAATTGATAAAAATTCAAATTTTATTTTAAAAAGTTGTAAAATATTGAAAATAATAATTCACTGGTAAAAATAATGTAATTTTTCTTTGAGATAAAAATGTAACTTATATTTATTTAATAATTTCTTTATTTAAAATTTTAGATCAACATTTTGATATAATATATAAAATAACATTTTAATATTTGTAATGCAAATCCGAACATTAAAATATGATGATAATTACAAAATTAATTTAAATAAAACGATAATTTTAATTGATATTTAATATTATTAGATCATTTAATTATATTAAAATAATAATTTCATTCGTTATTAATATTTCTTTAAATAAATGTAAAAATTAAAGCAACAATTTTAATATAAAATTTAAACTTGCATAATAAAAATGTTTTATTTATCATAAAATATTTTCTTTTAAACGTTAGTAAAAAATTATCAAAATAATTCAAATTTTTTATACTTTTTTGAAAATTATAATCATTTTTAATTATATTTAAATTGATTTTTCGATTAATTAGTAATAATTCCTTGAACAAAATTAAAAATACATTTTAAAATTTTGTAAAATAAACCTTTCCAAGTTAACAGTTAAGAGAAATATATTATAAATTATTATGATATTAATTTATTAATATAAATAATATATATATATAAAAATATTATAATAAAGTTATAAAAACTGAGAACCTAATATTTCTTTAATACTCCAAATTTTTAGAGTAATTATTGTATAAAATTTATTTTTTTTCAAATTTGTGAATAATTTAATTTAATTAGGTAAATTTTAAAATTGAAATGGCAATCACTTTGACTACTTAATTCAACAAAATTAATTAAAACAAAAATAAAATTTAAGGAGAACAATTATAAAAGATAAAACAATTGAACTAACCTCGACAAAACACAACGCAAATCTCGTATATCGACACAAAATAAATTCACAAACTTTTCGTACGCCTAAAATTTTTTAAAACCTGTTTCTCCCGCAATCAGATCGTAAGTTTGGTTGCCTGTAGCACTGTAGCAGTTACTATGAGATCAATTAATGTGCAACATTTACCTATATACAGTATCTGTGACAGTACAGTAGCACGTGACTCAAATAACCATCAGATTGTGGTAGGGTCATCTCGACGCTAATTGGCCGGCACTGAGTGGACGACGCTATTTTGCTGACGCTGATTGGCCGACGCTTATATATATATATATATATATACAGAATGTAACAGAATAACTATTCCTAATTTTAACTGGAGTATCTTGGACTCAGAATATGAAGATTTAATGCAAATCACTGAGATAAAATGTGGCTCGTTACTGAGCTACAGGTGTTTTATATAAAAATTTAAAAACGATTTTTGCCCAGTACTTTAAAACTATTTGACGTATCCTTATCATACTTGGCAGGAAATGTAGGTACCGTACACCATACTAAATTATGTTAAACAAAAGTTTCTGGCTACTGCCAGTGGCGTACAACAGGGGCAAGTGAGAGGTTGATCCTTCCTAAATTCTACGCCACTGGCGGAATTGTCATTTTAGCACAATTTTTCGATTCTCCAATACTTGCTGTGTAAAAAACATACTCTTCCTTTGTAACGATAAAGTCACTGTTTTTCGAGATATTTAAAGTTAAACATAAGCTGCACCCTTAGGATTTTTTCAAAATTTGCTCAAAAAAATCTGAAAAAATTTAGTAAAATAGAGAAAAAAATTAGCTACATAATAACTAAGTAACTTTTTTTTCTAACTCATTCTGATTTGGCTGTAAAAATTATGATTAATGCAATTAATGCAATTTAATTTAATTAAAATTAGGAATAGTTATTCTGTTACACATATATACAGGATGATTTGTAATTAATTGGAAATATTTTAACTGGAGTGTCCTGGGCTCAGAATATGAAGATTTGACCCAAATCACTGAGATAAAATGTGGCTCCTTACTGAGCTACAGGGTGTTTTATATAAAAATTTAAAAACGATTTTTGCCCAGTACTTTAAAACTATTTGACGTATCCTTATCATTCTTGGCAGGAAGTATAAGTACCGTACACCATACTAAATTATGTTAAATAAAAGTTTCTGGCTACTGCCAGTGGCGTACAACAGGGGCAAGTGAGAGGTTAATTCTTCCTAAATTCTACGCCACTGGCGGAATTGTCATTTTAGCACAATTTTTCGATTCTCCAATACTTGCTGTGTAAAAAACATACTTTTCCTTTGTAACGATAAAGTCACTGTTTTTCGAGATATTTAAAGTTAAACATAAGCTGCACTCTTGGGATTTTTTCAAAATTTGCTCAAAAAAATCTGGAAAAATTCAGTAAAATAGAGAAAAAAATTAGCTACATAATAACTAAGTAACTTTTTTCTCTAACTTATTCTGATTTGGCTGTAAAAATTATTGAAAATAAAAAAAATAAAATGCAAAAAATATTAATTTTCAATAATTTTTCCAGCTAAACCAGAATGAGTTAGAGAAAAAGTTACTTAGTTATTATGTAGCTAATTTTTTTCTCTATTTTACTGAATTTTTTCAGATTTTTTTAGCAAATTTTGAAAAAATCCCAAGGGTGCAGCTTATGTTTAACTTTAAATATCTCGAAAAACAGTGACTTTATCGTTACAAAGGAAGAGTATGTTTTTTACACAGCAAGTATTGGAGAATCGAAAAATTGTGCTAAAATGACAATTCCGCCAGTGGCGTAGAATTTAGGAAGGATCAACCTCTCACTTGCCCCTGTTGTACGCCACTGGCAGTAGCCAGAAACTTTTATTTAACATAATTTAGTATGGTGTACGGTACCTACATTTCCTGCCAAGTATGATAAGGATACGTCAAATAGTTTTAAAGTACTGGGCAAAAATCGTTTTTAAATTTTTATATAAAACACCCTGTAGGTCAGTAAGGACTTAAGGAGCCACATTTTATCTCAGTGATTTGCACTAAATCTTCATATTCTGAGTCCAGGATACTCCAGTTAAAATTAGGAATAGTTATTCTGTTACACCTGTATATATACAGAGCGAGTGTAAAGTTTGGAACTATCGCAATAAATCTTTTATTAAACGTTTTTGAAAAAAATCCTCGAACACGTCAATTTTTATCTTAAATGAGACATATTTTACTGTAATCGTCACTTAAAGATTGTCTTTTGTTTTTGAGTTATGA
Organism: Clivina fossor; assembly: GCA_963966155.1. Classification (NCBI taxonomy): domain Eukaryota; kingdom Metazoa; phylum Arthropoda; class Insecta; order Coleoptera; family Carabidae; genus Clivina; species Clivina fossor. The sequence goes on from CAWYQG010000516.1 coordinate 161,359, forward strand.
AGTAAGCGATAATTTTTTTAAATGGAAACCTATATTTTTTATTATAGATTTTGGTAGTACTTTTTATTCCGTTTCCAACCATATAAAACTTTAAATATGTTACATTTGAAAAAAATTGAGAAAAATAATCTTAAAATTTAAATATTAAAAACTAATTAAATTGGCAAAATGAATCTAGTTATTAGTATATAAAACAAAAAACATTAGCTACAACTGTCAGAATTATGCAATTTATAAATTTTACAATAAAATAAGTGTTATTATTTTGCTTTTTCCAAATTTAAAAAACTATTTTATTAATAAAAATTGTATAATTGAGCGAAAAACAGAGAAAAAGCAAAATAATAACACTTATTTTATTTTGACATTTATAAATTGTATAATTCTGACAGTTGTAGCTAATGTTTTTTTTGTTTTATACACTAATAACTAGATTCATTTTGCCAATTTAATTAATTTTGAATATTTAAACTTTAAGATTATTTTTCTCAATTTTTTTCAAATGTAACATATTTAAAATTTTATATGGTTGGAAACGGAATAAAAAGTACTACCAAAATCTATAATAAAAAATATAGGTTTCCATTTAAAAAAATTATCGCTTACTTTATAACTCAAAAACAAAAGACAATCTTTAAGTGACGATTACAGTAAAATATGTCTCATTTAATATAAAAATTAACGTGTTCGAGGATTTTTTTCAAAAAAGTTTAATAAAAGATTTATTGCGATAGTTCCAAACTTTACACTCGCTCTGTATATATACCCGGTGTTCGTTCGTTAAGTTTGTATGGGCGTTTAACTTGTAGTTTCGATAATTTGCGATATACTTCTTTCTCGAGTAAAATTCGGAAAAATACATAGAGTACTTTTCGATAGGGCATTTTATGCTTTGATTTTAGTCTTAATTTGCTAGCGTGTGCCGTTTAGGCGCTAGAACTTTTTTTCGATTTTTTGGTTTTTATTTTTTTTTCTCAAAAATTATGAGGTGTAGGATAATAAGCGTAGCATGAAAAAATGCGGAACAAGGAGTACGATAATTGAGTGAAGAAACCATTATTCTAGGATGCATCGTTTAGTAGAAAAAAATTAAAAACTTAATTTTTGAAAATTTGTCAGCTACCCTTGGGATTTTTTCAAAATAAGACTTTCTTCAGATTTGTGAATATATATATATATATATATATATATATATATATATATATATTTGCACTACCGATAAAACCAATAGATATATCAGTAGGTAATAGTTAATTTTCATTAAAAAAAATTAATTAAATATTGTCAAGCTGTAGTTGATAAATAAGTCAAATAATTATTATATTCATTCATGGAATTGAAACAGTGGCAAAAATAATAGTAATAATATTATTTATTTCTTTTTATCCTTTAAATGGATTTAGAAACAATCAAGAATACAACTCCATACATAAAATAAAAAGTACAAAAATATAATAAATTCTTATTATAATTTAATAAATGTGGAAGTAGCCATTTTAGATCATAAAGAAATAATAACCAACAAAAATAAGATTATTGTTGATACATATTATTTAAAATAATGTAATCGTTATTTATAGGGTGGTAGCAAGTTTGTACGTAGTCGGCCCGACTAAACCTAATTGGAACTTAACGCTAATTAGAACTAGTGTAAATGCTACCACTCATCATAATTTGTGCACTAAATTTAATAAAAGAAAATCGGTAAGTGTATCAATTGAAAAGATAACTTTTCGAAATTTTACAGTTATGCGCAAATTTAAATCTTAATGATATAAATCCACTATAATTTTAAAGAAAATTTATATATGTTTCGGATGTGAATACCTCAATTTGATCAACTTTTAGTACAAATCGGCCCACTGCAAAAAATAGTTTACTGTAGTTTATCTGTGGCTTTACAAATATTTCGCAAGAGAAGAATTTTTCGAAAAAATATTTAATAAAAGTTGTCATAAAACTTATAGCTAACAACATGTATATCAATTTTTTTTTACAAACCTTAATAAATTTTTATCATTGTTCATAATTACGGCAATTTATCACTTAACGCAAAATTGTCAGCGTGATATGACATGCTACTTTCTCTTCCAATAATAAATAACTGTTATGTTAATAAATTCAAATATTATTATAAACGTTTGGTTAAAAAAATGCTTACGTGCATGAATGTTTCCAAGTAGCAGAAATAGAAGAGCATCTATGAGAGGTTTTATGAATGTGGATGAAGCTAAAATTGCTTTTCTGAATAGGCATGTTTGGAGAAAACTAACTTCGGGATAGTGAAAAGAGTTTGTGCTACATCCATTTTAGTACATGGCGTGATTGTGTATGTATCTATAAGTACAAGTTTATATTTAAAATTCTGAATGTTGAAATATTAATTGAAAAAAATTTGTCAAACCAGCAATCTCTCGATCTGCGATTGAATGCCTTAAATGTTAGACTACAGGTAACTATGTCAGTTTTGAGAATAATTTCATTTAAATATTGGTTTATTTTAAATGCAAGTAACGTCATCGCAGTGTCTTTGCTACCAAGATTAGACTTGGAGCAATAAAATATCTTTGTTTAAAAGTAAATGCAATTTTTTCCTGATGAGTTATTAATAAATATGAACACAGAACTACAATCTAAAGCCGTTTTACTTTATATACTTAAGTGAAGTTTTCAATAAAAGTGCTTATAAATAGTTTGAAATACATGTCAAATAGTATTTCTAAAAGAAATTATAAATGCAAACTAATATTTTGTCAAGTAAATGTTTGATATTTCGACAAATTTATATGTTATTTATTTTATTTACAAAATAATCTGATAATAATAACAAAATACAATTTGTTAATATTATCTACTACATATGTTTAATTTTCTAATTGGTACAATATCCATAAGAAATTGCTCTTAGACAAAAAAAAATCAATATGCACTATCTAACCACTATGTTTAGTGGTAGTCACAAAAATATATAACTTATAAAGTGCAAACATATATTTTATATTTTTAAAATTTTGCTAAATGAGTAAATTATAGATTCGAAATAATTTTTTTTTAATAAAAATTCTTGACATATTAGTATATTTTATAATACTTAACACAATAAATACGTATTGAAAAGAAAAAAAAACAATAAACCGAAACAAATTGTTAAAATTAACTTTTATCATCGAAAAATTGAAAAATACAAACAAATTTCTTCGAAATAAATCAAAATTTCAACCTTCACGCAACTGTGATCACCAGTTGCAATGATATTTAAAAGGATATGCAACTACTTTAAATGTGATATAAGATTGTATAAAAACAAACAAGAAAACTTATGTACTGCATATTTTTATTATATTTAATTAATATTGACTGTTTGCCTTTGGATTACAATCAATTTTACGAAATAAATGATTTCTATTTTAATAAAAAGAAAAACTTCTACAGTAAAACAGTGTTCAATAAAAGTGTTCTTTTTTATTACTAAAATTTTTATAGTCCGCATCAAGCGAGAAATTTAATTATTATTTGCTTTTGGAAAATACTCACTATATTACATCCGGTTTTTACCGATTTTTAATTGGATTATTAAGAAAAAATAGCCTTTTTGTATTCAAACTAGAACCACTGAAATATAGTAATAACTGGAACGCGCACTGGCCGCTCAAATGCGAGCCGAGAGAGATAGCGATATACGGGGATTCGCGTCTTTGTCGTATAGTCCGTTCAAAGAGTTTCTATTGGCGTAGCATTGCTACTACATGATAACTTAGATAGCTATGAAAAAAAAGAATATTGAAAAAATGTCAAATTAATATATCAAAAATGATAAAAATACCTTTTATAGAGCAATTCCCCAATAAAATCTCGTTACGTATCGTTTAGCCGATGCATTTAGCTACAATTTAATATGCAACAACATAAGATTGTCGCATTTTTACCGCAAGAAATCGCATTTGAATTTCAAATGCGCAGAAGTGTAAGACAGTGATAGAGATCCCCGTATCTCCTATCTCTCTCGGCTCGCATTGGCGCTACTAGAACACATAGGCAGTGCACATTCCAGTTATTACTATATTTCAGTGACTAGAACTCTATGTTTAATGTAATTATAAAATATTCACATGCATATAACATTAACAATTAATATACTATCTAGAAAAAATATGCTGTTGCTCAACATGAGTAATAAGTCTTCCTGATATAAAATTCGAACACATCATTAAGACAACAACAGTGAAAGCACTGATTTAAAAAAAATTTGGCTTCCTTTAATTAAAAATTAATAAAATTTTATGATCTAGTTACTTATTAGTTACCTAGTAACTTGTTTCTATGTTCTGCTTATATATATATATATATATATATATATATATATATATATATATATATGTGACGTTGATAGGGTAATAACATTCTCATTATATCATAAAGTGTAAGAATTAACAAATTAACCAAAAGAGGTGAAATGTGATGATCCCGGCGGATTCACGTGCGTTCACCCTCAAGTATACAATTCTATTCTCCCCCTGTTTTTCATTCTCGTCTTTTCATCTTTTGTATATTACATTCCCCACACGTATCCCCCAATTCCATCCAAGCAATGATAAGGCTTGTCATTTCATCTCACACCCAACGATTAAGTTATTGTTACGAGAAGTCGTTTATTTTTGTTTTCATAAACAAACTATGCATGATTATTCAGCAGCTGCGATATATATATATATATATATATATATATATACAATATACATATATCTCGCGAGTACGGTTTGTTTGATGACGTTAACTTTTTAACAATAAAGTTGAAAAAACCTTCAAAAACGTAAAAAACCGTGATTTCAAAAAATGATAACTCATCTAGACCTAACGCAAACCCATTACTCGCATGTTTAACTTGTATTATATTCATCTGGGTACAAAATATTACAAGCACGACTTGATCCGATGCCTGTAAGACAAGTTTTTGGGCGATTATCTTAAAAAAAAATGGCTAAAAATGGCCACACCCTTTTGGGTACATGGTGTGATTGTGTATATACGAGTATGTATGTATGTATGTATGTATGTATGTATGTATGTAAAATTTAACTTCAAAAATTCAATTTTAAATTGAAATTTAGTGTTTTACTACAAAACTTTTAAAAAATTCTGTTTGATCATTGTGTTTTTATTATAAACAATAATTGAGTTAAAATTATAATAATTAACAAGCAATCCCAAAGCAGTGGTAAAATGTTAAACTCACACCAAGATTTAAATAAAAAAGTTTTCAACTACTGAACTGATATCAACTGTATGATCAACTGTTGACCAAAAAATTAATAATCGATTTATTATTACAATAAACAATTAGCTGTGTTAAAACTGTTTCCTTAAATCTGTCATTGTAATTCAGTTAATGTTAAATACGTTTGTTTTGTTAACGTATGCATACAATGCTACGTGCTAGATGCATTTATAACATATATGTATATTAACCGTTAGAGTGCGGAGAAGCGCGATAGCGCTGCATTCGTTCCTTGCGAAAAGTGCGATGCAGCGCTATCGCGCCGTTATGTTTAGTGTGAGTTTGTCCGATGGCTGGTGTACAAATGTTCTTACTACCCGCGCTTTTTGTAACGACTGGTGTTTTTTTTACAAATCAGAATTATTTTAATTTGATTTTGCACTTTTTTTACATGCCACATACTATGATTTCGGATGTGGATTCTATGCATAGTGACTCGACGGAGAATGAGATGTCGGATACAAGTAGTGATGACAGTAGTGTTATTACGTATCGAAGAAAAAGACTAAGAGTAGAAAGTGAGTCTTCTGACTCTTCTGCTTTTTCAGGAATGGAGGAAATGCTGACATTTACCAATATTCCTCCGACAAAACAGTTTTCCAAACTAACGAATAATTTTTTCGAGACGCCTGGACCAACATAATTGTTGAGATTTTTTTTTATAAATTTAATTTTTGTAAGAATATTTTTAATAGATATAAAGATTATTAATTGTTATTTATATCACATTCCTATAGTTTAATACTTTATCTGTATAATAAAAAAAGAATTATTAACATTGGTTGATATTTGTCCAAGATAGAGCATTTTTTGTACACCACTTTGTTTATTTCTGAATTATTCAAAATAGCCATAGCACTTTAGACACAGTATCTTTAAAAACGCATAGCACTCAAACGGTTAAATAAAATTGTTTTTGTCGCTTGTTGCTTGTCCGTTTCACAATTGCGACTGACGTCACAATCGATCGTATGAAAAATCACAAATATCTTTAATACGTTCTCTTTCTTAATGTTTGGGATGGCCTGTATAATTGCTATGTTCAGATACATAGCGCGAATACAAAAATTGTTGAATTTAATATTGAATTTATTCGTTTAATTCAACATACTTACTGTAACTGACTGTTTTAAAAGTTACATTATGTATGTTTAATTAATAATTCAGTAATAAATTTAATATTATTAATTGATTTATATAAAATGAAAGCTAATGTATTTTTAACTGGTTCTATTTTCTACAAAAACGATCTTAAAAATATCGAAAAATATATGAGATATAATATAGTATCCTATGTAGAATAATAGATATTTTTTTGAATTATTTCGATTTTTGAGAATTGGGAATTCCTTTATACAAGAAAATGACTGTTTTTTCTTTTTTGTTCAAACTACAAAATCGACATATCTAAAAAATTTTATATATGATTTATAAATTATATTATACTATTACAATTTTTTTTCTATTTCGTTATTGATTTTACAAATTTTAATAAATACATTTTTTGCAGAATAGTGCTGCCACACTCGGCAAATTTGAAAACTAAATGTTGAAACTTGTATCACAACCATAGATCATATATATATATAAAATGGATACAGTCACAGAGCTTGTACCTGTTTACAACATATTTTCGACATACTGAATTGTAGATATCCTTTTCTAGTTCACGTATGTTGTATAACTTTATCTCTCTTTAGGTTCGCATTTTGCTTGTATGTAACACATTAGGCACGACATACGTAATAATTAATGTTTTCTTTTTTTGGTTAAAAAATAAAATTGTGAATTATATTATGGAAATTTTTTTAGATGTAAATAATTTCAAATTATATTTTCTTTTTTTTTTTATTAAATAATTTCATGTACAAAAATTACATATTTTGTTTTTATTGGACATGTGTTACATATTTAATTATTTTTAAATAACATATACATATATTTGAACTAATATGAAATATATAATAATTACGTAATTATGAAAATTTATAGAAATTTTTATATATTTATTATATTTTCTATATCATTATTGTCAGGTTGCAATATATAAATAGCCATGATTTCTAAATGGTACAATGCGTATATTTTATTTACATAATTAACAGATATAACAGATGTATGATGAAAACATATAAAAGGATAAAACTACTTTGTTAAATTTTACAAAAATATAATAAAATTAATTGTATATAGACATCATGCATCACATATAGAAATAAAACTATTATTGATTTTTAAACAAAACAAGTTTTGTATACTTCTGTCGAATAAAATGAGATGATCTCATCATTTTAGCTTCATGATGAAGTCTTATATCTAAATATATATGGCATATTAATTTTATTAACTGGATTCGATGATTGTCCAGCAAGTCTTGCGATAAAATATGCTCATTCATTTTATTATCACAAAATAAATTAGCAGAATTTCGTAAAATAATACAAATTAAAAATTGTTTAATATTTTTGGTTATAAATATTTTTTCTTTATAGTTTCAAAATATTTGTTCAATAATTTGACATAATTTAGGTAAACAATTACAAAATTTTTATCCAAAAAATAATATTCTAACTAAAGCAGGAGTTTACAAATTAACATGTAACGATTGTAACAATTTTTATATCGGCGTTACAACCAGAAATTTAAACATTAGATATCAAGAACATATTAAAAACATAACTAATTCGGCTTACGGAAGACACTTACACGAAAACAATCATACTTCGGACACTAACAACATACAAATATTACAGACTACACATAATAATAAGGAATTACTATTATACGAACAACTACATATCTACAGACACAACAATGACGAACCGAACAACATACTTAACGACATTACAGAAACCGGCAACCATCTTTTTAAACTAGTATGCTAAATTTTTGATTTCGGCGCTTATTATCTCATTGCATCAGCTGATTCATTTCTTCTTATTCTAAATACAACCAACATGTTTATCGGTAATTATGTTATACGAACTTAACAACTCACAACAACATTCACGCTTCACAAGGTCATACAAAACAGATAAAACTACGCAATTTTCATAACAGATTTCAATCTCAAAAATTTTTATATTTCATCGTCGAATTCATATCAACAAGTACATTTCATGTTTCAAAACATAACAAAATATAATATAAAAATTATTAAAAAGTTTTTACGAAGCAATATCTACAACATATTTCGTTACAATTATAATCTACACAGAACACATGGTCCAATACAACATTATATATTTCTAGCTATTATTAACGGTATGTTTTTGTTCATATTTCAATATAATTATATTATTTTATTATTTTAAATTCTGACATATGTATAAATTAATACATTAACCAAATAACATAGTTTATAACCTGTTATACACTAATTTTGTATTACATTGTATATAAGTTTTATATTTATGAAATCTACTAGAATTGTAATAAATAAATTATTTTGCAGTTGGTCTGATGACGGCTTAAGATAAGCCGAAACCGGTAACCAGAAATCATTCTAATAAAATAAAGTAACACTACAAAATATCTACATATTTATTAACCTTTACAATTAATCAATTCAATAGTCAGACGTACCAACCTAACACAAATACGTTGCAAATAAATATATACCTACAATTTTTTTTAACACGATCTTAAAATTTGATCAATAATTATAACTTATGTATGATATTGTAAATAAATACTTTTCTTAGTAATCTTTAAGCTTTCACGGCCGGAATCCATTAAATTTATAGAATTTTCTGGACTGATATGCTGTGTTCGATCTATCTTCGTCACAGACGTTTTGCCATACATCGTAGATGGCATTCTTGGTGATTGGTCACCAAGGAGTATGTCATCTACGACGTCTACGTCTGCGATGAGGATAGATCGACCACGGCATACCAGCCCAGACAATTCTATAACTTCAATGAAAATATTTATGTTAAATTCATTTGGTTATCCACAAATATGTTTCTGCTTGAACGAAATGTGTCATATTTTACAAAGTAAACCTGACGGGAAATTTTTATTAAGTATTAAGTTTAAACCGGTTAATCTTTTATTTATTTTTTTTGGTGAAATTTTTACCAACTAAAACCGTAATCGGAACCGAAAATAATTATTCATAATAAACCAGTAATTTCTAACCAAATTACTAAAAACTGGTTTTGAAATTACTAAATAAAATTTGAAATAAATCATTTATTTCTCTTTCATAAATTTTAAAAATAAGTAAAATAGTTCCTTAACTCTTGTTATTTGTATTATATAACATAAGGATGTATGAAATATGACAATTTGAAAATGGTTCGCTTTTTTTAACTTTAATTTATTAAAATAAAACAGCTTTAGGTTGTACTGTTGTATTAATATTTATTAATAATCGACGTTTCGATGAACTCAACATTTGTCCTCATTAGAATAGAAGATACAAATGATATTTATATTAAATAAACAGAAGATAGAAACAAGTTACTAGGTAACAAATACGTAACTAGATCACAAAATTTTATAAATTTTCAGTTAAAAGAAGCCAAATTTTATTTAAATCATTGATGTTATCTTGATGATGGGTCTTGCAATTATTACAGTATCTTCAAATTTTACATCATGAAGTTATTCCAACTCATGTGGAGCAACAGCAGATTTATCTAGATAGAATATTAATTATTGATGTTATATGCATATCAATATTTTATGTATAATTTATAATTACATTACGCATAGAGTTCAAGTTTGTATACAAAAAAGCAATTTTTTTCGCTGAATAACCCAATTAAAAATCGGTAAAAACCAGATGTAATATCAGTAACCCCGATCGATGTATTTTAATTTTTAGACAAACAGGAAATAGTGATTATTTTCAAAAAAAATCAATAATAATTAAATTTCCCGCTTGATGTGGACAGTGAAAATTCTAGAAATAAAAAAAAAACACTTATAGTGAACACTGATTTGCTGTTGAACGAGCAGAATTGTTTTTTTTATTAAAGTAGAGATCATTTATTTCGTGAAATTGATTGTAATCCAAAGACAAACAGTCTTTAATTATAAGAAAAATATGCGGTACATAAGTTTTTCTGATTTATTCTTACACAATCTTACATCACATGTAAATTAATTGCATTTTCTTTTAAATGTCATTACAAATGGTGATCACAGTATCGTGAAGGTTAAAATTTTGATTTTTTCGAAGAAATTTGTTTGTATTTTACAAAGTTTCGATGATTAACGTCAATTTTAACAATTTATTTTTGTTTGTGGTTTAATTTTTGTTTCATACGTATTTTACGTGTTCAGTATTCTAAAATATAATAATGTATCATGTTTTTTATTTAAGAAAAAAATTTATATTTCAAATCTATAATTTATTCATCTAGCAAAACTTTAAAAATATAAAATTTAAGTTTGCACTTTATAAGTTATATAAAATATATTAGTGTGACTAATACTAAACATAGTAGTTAGATAGTGCAAATTGTATTTTTTTTTTGTCTAATAACACTTTCTTATGAGTGTTATACCAATTAGAAAATTAAGCATATGTGGTAAAATGAAGTAGATAATTAACAAAATATATTTTGTTATTATTATATGATGATTTTAAAATAAAAATAATAATAAAGGACATATAAATTTGTCGAAATATCAAACATTTACTTAAAAACTGTTAGTTTGTATTTATAATTTCTTTTAGAAATGTAGCTAACTATTTGACATGTATTTCAAACTATTTATAAGGACTTTTATTGAAAACTTCACGTATATAACGTAAACGGCTTTAGGTTGTAGTTCTGTATTAATATTTATTAATAGTCGACGTTTCGACGAACTCAACATATGTCGACATCAGGAGAAAAGACATTTATATTTACTTTTTTATTTTTTATTTTATTTTATTGCTCCAAGTCTAATCTTGGTAGCAAAGAGTCACTTGCATTAAAAATAAACAAATAGTTAAATTTATTTTCAAAACTGGCATAGTTACCTGTAGTCTAACAAGTAAGGTATTCGATCGCAGATCGAGAGATTGCTGGTATGACAAAAAAATTTCAATTAATACTTAAATATAAACTTGTACACAATCACGCTATGTACCCAAATGGATGTGGCACATACTCATTTCACTTCCCGAAGTTAGTTTTCTCCAAACATTCTTATTCAAACATATGCATTTATATTTCTTCTACTTGGAAACATTTGTTCACGCAAGTCACTCTCTCAATAATTTATTATACTATATCATTTACTCAAAAGACGTCCCACTGGCAAACGTATACCTTTAAAATCATTCACAGATATTCTTTTAACCAAACATTTATAATAACCTAACCTAACCAAATGTTTATAATAATAATCGAATTCATTAACAAATCGTTATATTATTGGAAGAAGAAATAGCGTATTATATAACGTTGACAATTTTATGTTAAGTGATAAATTGCCGTAATTATGGAAAGTGATAAAAATTTATTAAGTTGTATCAAGAAAAATTTAAAATGTATGTTGTTGTAACTTGCATGACAACTTTTATTAAATATTTTTTTCGAAATATTTTTATTTTTCGAAATATTTGTAAAGCTCATAAAAATGATATAAGTAAACTACTTCTTCCAGTGGACCGATTTGTACTAAAGGTTGATCAAATTGAGGTATTCACATCCGAAACTTACATATTTTATTTCTTTGAAATTATTCAGATAGACATCACGCTAAAAACAGTTGCTTTATGTCATAAAGAGATTAATTTGTGCTTAACTGAAAAATTTCGAAAACTTATTTTTCAATTGATATATCTATTTTCTTATATTAAATTTAGTGCACAATTTATAATGGGTGGTAGCATGCACACACTTGGTCGGCCCGGCTACTTTAAATTAGCGTTAAGTTCCTATTAGGTTTAGTCGGGACGACTAAGTGCAAACTTGCTACCACCCTGTAACTATCATATTATTTTAAATTATATGTATTAAAAATAATCATATTTTTGTTGGTTATGATTTCTTTATCAACTAAAATGGCTACTTCCACATTTATTAAATTCTAATAAGAATTTATTATATTTTTGTACTTTTGATTTTATGTATGGAATTGCATTCTTAATTTTTTCTATATCCATTTGAAGGATCAACAGAAATAAATAATATTATTACTATTAATTTTGCAGCTGTTTCAATTCCGTGATTGAATATATGTAATTATTTGACTTATTTGTCAACCAATTTTTCAAACTTTATTAACGAAAGTAAAAATGTAGCTAGAAAAATCATAGACTAGTAGATTCTTCTTTAAAACAAAAATCGTATAAATCATAGTTAGCTTATGATTGTCACATAGTGATTTAGAAAACAATAAATTATTCTTCTAATTGGTAATCCTGTTGATGTTTGAGTCAAGTGATACTATACTACTATAATAGGGATTTAATGTTAAGATCTCAGCGCCATTGCGGATAAAATTCGAAGCTTCGCGGGAGACATTCGGCAGTTGCGTTAATGTTAATGTATGTGGAAAAGTGAAGTATAATACATATATTTATTGAAGAAATTGTAAGTACCCATTTATAATCACATGATATTATCGATTATTAATATTTGATGTAATGTTTTTAATATCATTTTACTCATATGTGCTTTTATCTACATAGTAAACATTAATTTTATTTTTAGGTTATAATGAATCAAGTGAGATTTTCTTTTGTAGATTATTACCAATACATTAAAGGAAATGAAAATTCCAGAGTTGTGTACGAAGGGGAAGAAGTACATAACGCTGGACATATAATTTTATGTGGCATTTTAAATAATAGTTCATCCAATGAACATATCCCATTATATGGATTATGTTTACAAACATTAGCACTACAATCATACAGAATAACAGGCTCAAGAATTTATGAAATATTTACTTATAAAAAAGAAAATTGGTCACTGAAATGCAGTAAATATTTTTTCCCCAAAGTAGTAAATAATAAATATGTTCGCCATGGTTTACAACAAGAACCAAATGCCCGGAAACTCTTTGCGGAAAGAACTGCTTATAAAGTACTAGAATTTGGATTGGTTGTGTCATCCTCGAACCCCTGGCTAGGTTATTCCCCAGACGGAATTATTTATAATAATTTGAATAGACAGTTTGCTTTATTGGAGATAAAATGTCCATTTGCAGGTAAATTTATTACAATATTAATTATGCAATTTTTAATTTCTTTAATATTAAATTACCAGGATCTACTGCAAGTGTAGGAGACATACTTATATCTCTACCATATTTACAATTTGAAGACGGGAAATATTTTTATGCACAGATACAATTGGGAATGGCTTTACTTAATTTAGATTTATGTTACTTTGTATTATATTGTTCATTTGACAAAAGTTTAGTAATTTTAGATGTTCAATTTAATTATGAATATGCAAAACGATTAGTTTTTAAAACAAAAGAAAAATATTTTAAATATATGTTGCATACAGTTGTGTGATTCGAAATAAAATGCAAAATAGAATTTATAATTGTTTTATTTACAAAACTGTAATAAATTTATCATGTGACAAAATTGGTGCAGATAAGTTAGTAATTGCACAAGCTATCGTAAAAATACAGTCAATGTACGGTACTAAACCTACAGTTTTCTTCTATCCACCAAATCCGTGCTGTTTTTAACTTCCGAACTTATTTTTAACTTTTACTTTTGAGTTGTCACATGGAAATTTAAAGAAACTCAAACCCGGTTGTCTTTTTTCCATGAATTGCACATAGGCACACAACAATAGGCATTTGCTATTAGAAAAGTCGAATTTTAAAACAAGATTGACACAAACGTACTCAAAAGACTTCAAAACTGCTTGCTGACAGCTAGCATACAATGCAAGTAATGTCTCCCGCGAAGCTTCAAAAATACGCCACCAGAGTACGTATCGCTTAGCTGGATATCCCTATAGGTAACTGTCGCGCTTTTAACAATCTCATAGTAACCGCGCCTGTAGTGTAGGCAACCAAACTTGTGCACTGATTGTTCTTGTTGGATTTTAGACGTAGGAAAAATGGTTTCATTAAATTTAATTTTTGTTTTAATTAGTTTTGTTGAATTAGGGAGTCAAAGTGATTGCTTTAAAAATTTGACTTATTAAATATAATTGTTCAGAAATTTGAAAAAAAAAACCACTTTTTACTACTTTGACTGCAAGGAAAAAGTAGTATAGCGTTTGGTACGGTGTCTGTAACATCTTCAAAAAAAAAAAATTGTGTATAGGAATCCTTCATATAGCCCCTAGATGACGAATCTGAACTTAGTTTATGTGGGTCGTAAGTCAAAATTTTGTGGCCGCAACTCCTCCTAGACGGTTCAACCGATTTTAATGAAATTTTCAGGATAAATTTGTCTAGTGCCCAAGATGGTCATGTGGTTTTGTTTTTTTCCAGTGATGCCAACTTTCCGAGAAAAAAATTACTAAAGTTTTTAAAAATTCATATTGGCTACGTTATTTATCCGATTTTGATCAAATTTTCAGAAAAGATTCCCCTAGTGCCCACATAAATTTCGTAATTTTAATAAAATACAGTGTTGCCAACTTTCCGAGAGAAAAATTACTAAAGTTTTTAAAAATTCATTGTGGCTACATTATTTATCCGATTTTGATCAAATTTTCAGAAAAGATTTCCCTAGTGCCCACATAAATTTAAATTTATAAATTTCGTAATTTTAATAAAATACAGTGTTGCCAACTTTCCGAGAGAAAAATTACTAAAGTTTTTAAAAATTCATTGTGGCTACATTATTTATCCGATTTTGATCAAATTTTCAGAAAAGATTTCCCTAGTGCCCACATAAATTTCGTAATTTTAATAAAATACAGTGTTGCCAACTTTCTGAGAAAAAAATTACTAAAATTTTAAAAAATTTATTACGGCCATGTTGTTTAACCGATTTTGTTCAAATTTTCACAAAAGATTCTTCTGGTATCCATATAAATTAGATAATTTCAACAAAGTACAGTGTTGCCAATTTTCTGAGAAAAAAAATTACTAAAATTTTTAAAAATTTGTTATCACCACTTTATTTAACGGATTTTGATCAAATTTTCACTAAAGATTCTCCTGGTGCCCGCATAAGTTATGAAATTTTAACAAAATACAGTGTTGCCATCTTACCGAGAAAAGAATTACTAAAATTTAGAAAAATTCATTGTGGCTACATTATTCATCCGATTTTGATCAAATTTTCATAAAAGTTTCTCCTAGTGCTCACATAAATTATAATTTTATTAAGATACAGTGTTGCCAACTTTCCGAAAAAAAATAATTAATAATTTTCTAAAAATTTGTTATGCCCGCATTATTTATCCGATTTTAATGAAATTTTTACAGAAGATACCCTTAGCGCCTATAATATTATATATTAGCAAAATACAATGTTGCCAACTTTCGATGAAAAAATTTTTTATTCCTATTTCTTATCATTTATGTGATAATGTCAAAGTAGTCTATATATGGGTTTACCCATATACTTCTAATCTTGTTATACTATTACTGAGAAAAGTAATAATTTCAAATGAAAGAATATTTTAAGAAAATATTAGGTTCTTAGTTTTTAACATTTTATTATAATATTTTTTTATCTACATATTATTTATATTAATAAATTTATATAATAATAATTTTTAATTTATATAGAAGATTTCTTTTAAATATTTAACTTATATAAGTATATATAATACTGAAAAATTATATAATTTTAAACGCTTCTATATTATTTTAAAAAGACGTAATGGTTAATTTTGCAAAGCTTTAAAATATATTTTTAATTTTGTTCAAAGAATTATTAATAATTAATCGAAAAGTGCATTTACTTAAAAATTTCATAACAGTATCAAGATATTTAAATAATTTTAAAACAATTAAAAATAAATATGATTTTCAAAATTTTTGCAATATGTTGCTAGTATTTAAAGAATATAATTTATGATAAATAAAACATTTTCATTATGCAATTTTGAATTTTATATTAAAATTCTTGCTTAAATTTTTACATTTAATCAAAGAAATATTAATGGCAAATAAAATTATTATATTAATATTTTCAATGATCTAATAATATTAAATATCAAGCAAAATTACCGCTTATTTTAATTGAGTTTTGTAATTATCAAATTTTAATGTTCGAATTTGCATTACTAATATAAATCGTTATAATATTATATCAAAATGTTGATATAAAATTATAAATAATGAGATTATTAAATTAATATTAGTTACATTTTTATTTCAAATAAAAATTACGTTATTTTTTAAATAAATTATTAATTTCAAAATAAAGCAATTTTTTTAAATAAAATTTTAATTTTTATAAATTTTTTTGAAATAATTATAAAATATATTATATATTAGATAAAAAAAAATAGAATAAAATTTTTGTATGTAGGTATGAGTTTTGCAAGTGTTCATAAAACTAATTTATTTCGTTTCTTCGGATACAGTCTTTTTTCCGAATGAAGGATGCACAGTTTTATTAATTAGTTAAAACATATGGTAGGGTTCTGTCAACATTCAAATTTACATAATCTTTATGATGTAATAAAATAAAATGTAATATAAATATATTGTAGTATACTTAATTGGAAAAGATATATGAAATTTATAAATATTAGTTTTATTAACACTATCTAACGGCTTTCTAAAACGTTTATGATAATATAAAATCTATATATATATATAATTAATTTAATCTGTATGCAGTCGGTATGCAGTCATCAATTTAAGGAAAGGAAATTAATTTATACACATATTCCTTTTTTGCATCTGTTAATATTATTTTATTGCTTCAATTTTTCATCGATATTTCGAACCGGTTTTTGGTTCTTCTTCAGGATGTCGCAATGTTTAATATAAATTTGTAATTCTTTTTATAACAAAGTAAGGTCATTTGTTCTCATGAAATGTGTTGCTCTCAAACTAATTTTAACTTTAAAATATAGAAAAAACAAAAATATTTTTACCATGATATATATCAGATATGTCAAAATTATAAAATCAATATTGTCAATTAATAAAATTATAAATAGTTGAAAAATAAAAACTTTTTTAAACTTGTTCTTGTCAAAAAAAAAATATTCTGTTTTTTTTTTGACATATCTGATATATCATGGCAATAAAATAATATTAACAGATGTAAAAAAGGAATATGTGTATATAAATTAATTTCCTTTCCTTAAATTGATGACTGCATACCTGACAAACAGATTAAATTAATTACTATCATACACAGTCGAAAAAAACGAAAAAATCAACATATATATATATATATATATATATATATATATATATATATATATATATATATATATATATATACATTATACATATATACCGGGTGTTCGTTCGATAAATTTGTATGGACGTTTAACATGCAAAGAAACAAAATAATTTGCGATATACTTCTTTCTCGAGTTAAATTCGGAGAAATACTTAGAATACTTTTTGATAGACAATAAAAAGTTCTATAATTTGGTTTTGTTTTAATTTGCTAGCAAAAACTATGAGGTCTAGGAAAAGAAGCATGATATGGAAAAATGCGGAATAATGAGTACGATAATTGAGTGTAGAAACCATTATTCTACGATGCATCGTTTAGTAGAAAAAAACTGAATTTTTGAAAATTTGACACGGTGGAATCCTTGGGATTTTTTCAAAAGAAGACTTCTTTCAAAATATGCTTTAAAAAATCTGAAAAAATTCAGTAAAATAAAGAAAAAAATTTGCTACATAATAACTAAATAACTTTTTTCTCTACCTCATTCTGGTTTGGCAGGAAAAATTATTGAAAATTCTAAAATGTTTTTTAAGATTTTCAATAATTTTTCCTGCAAAATCAGTATGAGTTAGAGAAAAAAGTTACTTAGCTATTATGCAGCTAAGTTTTTTCTCTATTTTACTGAAGTTTTTCAGATTTTTTAAAGCAAATTTTGAAAAAGCCTTATTTTGAAAAAATCCCAAGGGTACCTACCCGCAAGTCAAATTTTCAAAAATTCAGTTTTTAATTTTTTCCCTACTAATTTAATTATGCACTGAGAACATTTATATGTTCTTTTAATTTTTTTTTTTTAAATGTACCCTGTCACATATTTTTCATCCTCTTCATCTGCAATTGTCCGTTCCAAATGGTCGGTGGTTGGGGCAACCAATGAAGAGGATTCGTCCGGCTGCAGCTCTGTCGATTCTTCATTGTATTGAACAAAATTTTGCAATGAAGTCAAGGCACCGTCTGTCTCATCAGTTTCGCAATTGCTATTTATCGAATGTATCGACAAAAAATTGTTTATTAGTAATGCTTTGTACGAACCTGAAAATGCTGTGCAAGACGGATTCGTATTACAGACACCATGACTCCTGTGTCTAACGGCACTGTTGACAATAAAGATAATATGCTTGTCCTGCTTGGCAAAGCAAATATTTTCTTTAATAATTTGTATGCTTTCGGACTTTGTTTATACAACGACAAAGCTAAGATTTTGTCTTGCATAGAGAAACGACGTCCCTTGGCTTGTTTTCTCTGATTTTTTATCTGACACAATACAAAACGAAAAGTTGTTTTATTTAATGACTTTGCCCAGTTTGCAAAAGAACCATCTTCGACAACTTTTTCAGCAGCAGTACATCTTTGTCTATATGATAATACTTTATTGCGAAGTGTTTTTACTTGCTTACGCAATGTATTCAATGGAATAAACGACTGCTGTATTTCTTTATTTGGTTTGGGCCGTTTTCCACCTAAAAACATACAATTTATTATATCAAAAAAAAAAAACAATAAAATATTTATATAATAAGCATTATATTCCACAACCAATATAATTTATAAAATACGCAAGAAAAAAAAACATAACATTTCTGTAAGCTAAAACCAGCATTACAGCTCGGTTTTCCTGATATTAATTAATAAAATATTAAAACAAAATAAAAATTATAAGCATTATAGGCTTCAATCCATAACCAAAATTTACCAAATGTTCTGAATGATTGATCAAATACTGTTTTTTATAGTTAGATATTTCTATAAAAAAATATCATTATTTTATTAATTCTTTATACTTAATAATAAATTTTTAAAACATACCGATTAAAACAACTGGAGATTCAAAATGCCAGTAATGGGTTTCGCAGCAGAAGCTACAGTATCTACAGCAACAGGCACTGGCGTATCTAGAACAAAAATATAAAAATAAATAAAATATACAAAAAATTAAAGTAAATTATAATTTATAAAATAATTTAAAAATATTTATAAGTACTAGAGTATTAACATTTTATAAAATCAAAATGTTTATGAAAAAAATCTAAAATAAATTTATCTTATTCTTTGAACACATATTCAAGTTATCAGATAAAGGCTCAGAATCCAAACTTTTCCTGGAAACTGATGGCTTTTCCAAAATACTGTCCGTAATGGATTCCGCAGCAGAAGCTACAGTATCTACAGCAACAGGCACTGGCGTATCTAGAACAAAAATATAAAAATAAATAATAAAATATACAAAAAAATTAAAGTAAATCATAATTTATAAAATATTATAAGTACTACTATTAACATTTTATAAAATGAAAACGTATATGTAAAAAAAAATCTAAAATAAATTCATCATATTCTTTGAAATATATTTAACAAGAAAACACATACCCAAGTTATCAGGTAAAGGCACAGAAGCCGTCAGAGGATAAGAAAATGAATTCTTTTCAGTAGGCTCTTCACTAAAACCAGGTAGATTTAGAGTCGGAACTTAATACTTCTGTAAAGGTTTAGTTTTAAGGCCACTCATACAAACAGGTAGAAAGTGGACACTGCATACACGACGACCCACCACTAATTTTGTAACAGGTAAATTATTTAAGGCAGAATTCCCAATACGTTGTAGCCAAATGTTACGAATTTTTTCGTTTTTCGGAAAACAGTGTAATTTTTTACTAGTTTTCGAGCAACCAGGTACACAGCACGCAGTTGGCATAGTAAATCCTTATTAACGAACCTGATTAAAAGCAAAAAAAAAGTTTTATAAAATAACAAAATAAACCAAAGTTATGATTTAAATAATGCGAAACAAAAAATATGGAAATATTATGTTTATATATTTACTATAACTATATTTATAGAACATACAATTATAAACAAACTCCAAAAATTATGTACATAACGCCCAGTCACATGAATATGTTTATAAGTTAAAGATAAATTAAAAATATAATAAAAATAATTATAAATAAAATTATAGATATAACCACGCGGTAGTCACATGGATATGTTTATAAGTTAAAGATAGGTTAAAAATATAATAAAAATAATTATAAACAAAATTATAGATATAACAACGTGGTAGTCACATAAATTCGTTTATAAATTAAACATTGATTTAAAATATATTTTTATATATATATATATATATATATAAGAAATTAATATTAAAAAAGTATATTTAAAGTATACATTACCTGACAAAAATATTTAAGAAATCGAAAATATGTAGAATTTCACTGTAACTTTACAACAATTGTTTACAAGTCAAGAAACAAAACAAAAATGCGTTTTCTTGTGGAAAAATGCAGAAATGTAGAATTTCACTGTAACTATACAACAATTTCTCACAAGTCAAGAAACAATACAATAATGGCTACCTTCTTATCAAAAAAAAATGCAGAAATGTCTCTCTTTCCCCCACTTCTTCAAAATTTGTTTACTGCGCATGTGCCATGTTCTTATTTAGCGATGATTACGCTCCAAGCGGTCGCTAACTACAACTAGAGAGTTGTACCCCAACTGGACAAACATGTTTGTCAATGTGAAGCACAGACCACATGTGAAGCATGGGCACTGAAAAACAGCTGCCTTCCCCCACTCGACGGACAAAATATTGATTTATCTCAAGCAGTGGCGTATCAATATTTATTTTTTTTGTGAAATAAAGAACACATTTTATTTATGAATATTATTTAGAATATAAGTATTGTTTTTAAAAAATGTTATTACAAAAATTTAATACCATTACTACTACCAAAGAGAATATAATAAGAAGAGGTCCAACTCCTATACAAAAGACAAAAAGTGGTATACAAATACTTATAGACTAGGGAATGTGACGGGTAAAGGCGATATTAGTTGATCGCTAGCGACACATGTGTTTAGTAGATAAAATAGCAGAAATACAAACCTTACTGTAGTTTTAAACCAGAAACTTTAGAATGAACTGAAATTTAAGAGTTTCTTAGAATTTATGACCTTTTTTTTTCCCTAGGAAAAAAAAATTTCTTGAGTGAATTCGTATTCTAAATTTTGTCCCTTTAATTTTTTTTTCATTTTTTTTAATTTTTCTTTCATTTTTAATAAAAATATTACTTTTTTTAAATTAATATTATTGCTGTTAAATATTAATAAAATAAAATAAATATTTTAATATTTTTAATAGATAATATGAATTAAATAATGAATGATGTGAATTTAAAAAGTATGTATAAAAATATCAGACAATATACTAAAACAAATAAACTGTATATAATGTTCATCATATATTTTTATACATAATATTTTAATAAAAAATATTATATTAAAATTTTCTAATAAGTACCACAACAAAATTTTAATGTGAATTTATAATTTATTATTACATTACAAATATATTGATATTGAAATAAATATTTTACTTATGTTGCAGATTTTTAAGCTTTCTAGTTTGTGGTAATAAACAAGATTATGATTCTAGTTTTAATATTAATTTAATTTTTATATTTATTAAAAAATCGATAATAAAATTTCTGTGCAGTGTACAACTTTCATGATTTAGCCATTCAGGATATTTTGTATTAATGCCAATATTAATATAATTTTTTATGTTTTGTTTTAAATTTTTACAAAATTTAAATATGGAAAATTTATTTTCAAAAATTTCTAATGATAAATTAATAATATTATAAAATTCCGAACTTGGTACTTGTAAAAATTGAATATTATTTTCTGATTTACCATAGTCTCTAAAAACTATTAATAAATCTACTTTATTATCTAATTTCTCATTATCTGGAAGAGATAATGCGTTTTTACAATTTTCACAATTAAATTTTTTCAAACAAATATGTAATAAATAGCCAGCAACATAAGCAACAGAACACTTTTCTAAACTATAATTTGAATCAGACATATTATCTACCATTTCAGATTCATTTTCTTCTATTTCGGATTGTAAACCGTCATTATTTTCTAAACTATAATGAGAATTTCTATTATCAGCTATATTTACATTATTTTCGGTTAAATTAATTAAATTATCATAATCTTCTTCACAATTTGGATTATCCGGTCTGTTCAACATACGAATAAAAATATTTTGCTGTAAAGCAATACGAAACTGTCTAACTGTCGGATTACAATTTGCACCGCCTCTATGACGAATG
Source organism: Clivina fossor (assembly GCA_963966155.1). Lineage (NCBI taxonomy): Eukaryota > Metazoa > Arthropoda > Insecta > Coleoptera > Carabidae > Clivina > Clivina fossor. The sequence goes on from CAWYQG010000516.1 coordinate 184,061, forward strand.
CAAGAAAATAAATTTTCGAGTGGATCTTGATTTAATCGCGATGTCAATAAAAATGACGTTTGTTCGTTTGCTAAATCATTCCACAAATTTAAAGTACCCGTAATCGTCTGAATTAATCCATCTATACAATATATTTTATTATTTATATTTCCTTTTTTATTATAAATTTTTAAAGATTTTACCCAATTTAAATTTTCTATTAATTCGTTTTTAACAAATGATTCCTTATCTGAAATTGCACATGATTGTGGATTTTTACTATTTGCAACTTTACTATTTAAATATATTGTTCATTTTCTGAACAAAATTAGCTGTGTTTAAAGCAGTAGCACTTGTCAACTGTTTCGTGGCTATAACGGTTTTTATCGCGGCAGCTACCCGATTGCTGAATATTTGTGTGGCTAGTTTAACCCTCATTTTTTGAAAATCATTGGGATTAATATGCTGATCTGTAATTCTACATAATGATTTAGCTAAGTTACTATTTTTATCAATTTTATAAGTATCTGCTATATCACTCCAAGTTACTTTATTTGCATCTACATATATATCATTATTCAGTAAAGTGTTTCTAACACATTTTACCAAATGTGGGGTGTCATATAAAGCATATACTTTTTTATTATTAACAAAAAAATAAGGATTATCTTTTGTTACATTTAAAGATTTAAATGCCGATCTATTATTTGACCCCTGGTCACATGTTATTACTCGAACTCTAAGACCTATATTTTTTAATTTAGAAATTATATCTGGAATAATATTTTTTAAATAAATTGATTTAATTGGACCTGATGTAATATAATAACATATTGGTAATTTCCAATTATTTAATAAACCACGGATCATAAATACTGATGCATGAGTACCATAAGAATTATTTTTAAAGTTATCGTAGCCTTCAATACAATCTAAATTCGTATTATAATCTAATCCGCGTTTGATACTCATTTCGTTTTAATTTACGAATTTGAGTATTTTGACTAATTATTTTTTTTTTTGTTTATCAATAATATTTTTTCGTTTACTTAAATTTGACTTTGATTTGAATTTTCATTCCGGTGACGGCATTTCTAATATTTGTTTTCCTATGTTAAAATCTGTAACAGCTACAGTTAAAGGAGTAAAAATTTCTTTTTGTTTTAAAGTGTCATTCTGTACCACAGGACTTATAATTCCATTTAACGAATTGGAAAAAGATTGTAAAATATTATTTTCAAATTTATTGCTTTGAATAGAGGAACATGTAGTATTTGAAATAGTAGGTAAAATATTAGTATCAATCTCCGAATATTGAATAGGTACTGCATCATGTACGAGTCTGTGACGAATTTCATTAATAAATGATTTATTTGAAAAATGATTTTCACATAATAAACAACGACTTAATTTTTTTTCTGATACATTAAAAAGTAAATATTACCACTATTTATAATCCATTTTTCGCATTTTTTCGCATCTTTTACAGGAAAAGTATAAAAATGAATATTAGGATTATTTTTTCTAGATAAAGAACATTTAAAATATACACATGTACCAAGTGACACGGACATATTTGTAAAATAGTAAAATATAAAAAAAAATTTAAATTGAAAAATAAATTTTTTAAAATAAGAAAATATATTAATGATATATAAAATTAAATTCTAAATATAACGTGAAACTGAATAATATATTGTAATTCCACAAAGCATCAGAATTTTCTTGCTTACAATCGGTATAATCCAATGAATCAATATTCCGAAAGTTGAGTCAATTGCGGTATGACGGCGTTTAATGCACACGCAAATTAATATGTAGTATAGCACTAATTGCACAAAAAACACAATAATTTTAATAGCACAAATAAACGCACTTCACAACGCAATAGGTCAACAAAGAATGTGCGATGATAGTTAAAGAGCAAATTTAACACCAATTTTTAAAAAAAATGCATTTTACAAGACCAAACTAATATCGGTTTTATACCTCCTAACTATAGGGATGAGATTTGCACAATTCTAAGTTCAATTGTTTTCAACGAAAAGGCAAAAATGTAGTCAAGAAGATGCACATGTGTTAGCTATTAAAACAACGGGGGGTGAAAAATTTTTCAAATTTTTTTTTAATTATACACACATAAATACATACACAATCATACCATTTACCCAATAGGGTGTAGCACGAACTGTTTTCACTATTTCCAAATTAGTTTTCTCTAAACATTCCTATCCAGACAACCAACTCTAGTGTCATTCACATAATACATTATATATTTTTAGTAATATTATTTTGTTTATTTGCAATGGTTCCATATATAAAAAAATATTATCAATAAATTTATCAAATAGGTAATTTAAGGTAATTGATGGTACTTGATAAAAAATTTATTTTGATACAAACAAAATATATAATAATATTTCCGGTATATAAAAATATAACATATTTTTTTTTTAATTTATATCAAATTTTATCATTAACAGTCGTTTACTTTAGATTAAACTTTTTCTTTAAAACATGTTAAATTTTGTTTCAAAGTTGTTGTAATTAAATTAATATAATTTCCAAAAATAACTAATTTTATATTTGTATCAAAGCAAATCAAAGTAACTCAAAATTTAGTTCTTTAAATTCATTTAATTAAATAAAATAGAAATAAAAAATAAAATTAAATAAAAAATATAGGCTGCTTCAAAACAAAAATAACTAATATCAATGATAATAATACTATATTTCCTTTGCTAATATTAATAAGAGTTAAATAATTTCAACTTATGTTGATATTATTGATTTAAATGAATAGTAAAATAAATATGAAGTAGTAAATTCTGACTTTTTGTTTATTTAATTCAAATATAATTTTCTTTAAAATAAAGTAGGTATATTAATAATAATATAAAAAATACAAAATCTCAATATTTTGAGTATTATTAAAGTATATTAATTATGTAGTTATTTTTACGAAATATATTCATTTATCGAAATTAAAACAACTTTGTATTAAAATTTACTTTATGATTCTGAAGAAAACGACTGGTAATGATAAAAATTGTTATAATAATGAATAGTTAGATCTTTCTTAATAAATGAAATCTTATGAATTATTTATGTTTCAATTACTATAAACTACCAAAAAAATAATAATTTTTAAATATTATAGTAGCACTTAAAATTTAATCTCAATTAAAATTTCTAAAATAATTTTTAAACGCCATTTCATATTAAATTTTGTTTTTTCTGGAAATACTTTTAGATATTTTATTAAATAATGCTATAATGAGGCAATTTTCTAAAAAATATTGCATCATATGTTTTATTTATATCAAAATAAACCTTTTAACAAGTACCAACAAATTACCCAAAAATAATTTTTTCATATTTTTTTCTACGTGGAGCCGTTGTAAGTTGTAATTGGTTGTAACTAAACAAAATATTACTAAAATTTTGTGTATAGTAAAATAGCAAAAAAAAAATTGTCAAAAAAGGTTAAAACTGGTGATATTACTTTACTAGAGATAAGCAGATGTTTATCTATGTTGGTTGATTTTTTTTTTTGGACTATGTCATTCACAAAATATTTTGTAGAAATTGATTAGTTTGTTTATTGGCCATCGGAGGTTATTTTAGTTCATTTTAGTTCAATTGTCAACTAACAGAGGACTAAAAAATTTAGTTCATGACAGACCGCCAGGATTGACAGTGGCGACCCCATAGCGGCCGACAACTGCATAATATACTCAAATTTCCATAAGGCTGACTCTCTTCCTATACTATATTCTCTTTGCTACTACAAAAATATCGAAATTAATACTTAAATTTTCGGCAAAAGATGATAAACTTATACATCTTTCAAAAATTTTAACCCTAAATTTTTGGTTATTATTAAAATTCTCATATATTATTTTGTATATAAGTATGATATTTCTGTTTAAACCTAAAATTCTAACTTCAAAATAAATAAACAGCAACCACGGTCATTGTGGTGAAATTCATCTAAGAAATAATAACGCAAAAATTAAGATGATTTTATTTAATTAAAATGAAAAATAATAAATAATTATATATATTTGTAAAGTATTTTTATTCGTATTACATTTACATATGAAATATGATGTTTAACAAACACAAATATAACAAGATTAGAAGTATATGGATAAACCCATATATAGACTACTTTGACATTTCTCGGAAAGTTGGCAACACTGTATTTTAATAATATTATAATTTATGTGGGCATTAGAAGATACTTTTCTGAAAATTTGATCAAAATCGAATAAATAATGTAGCCACAATGAATTTTTAAAAAATTTTGTGATTTTTTTCTCGATAAGTTGGCAACACTGTATTTTGTTAAAATTGCATAATTTATTTAGGCACTAAAAAATACTTTTATGAAAATTTGATTAAAATCGGTTAAATAAAATGGTCATAATAAATTTTTAAAAATTTTACTAATTTTTTTCTCGGAAAGTTGGCAACACTGTATTTTGTTAAAATTACATAAATTATATGAATACTAGGAGAATCTTTTGTGAAAATTTGAGTAAAATCGGTTGAATAACATGGCCATAATAAAAATTTTAAAACTTTAGTAATTTTTTTCTCGGAAAGTTGGCAACACTGAATATTAATAAAATTATGTAATTAATAGGAGCATTAGGGAAATCTTTTCTGAAAATTTGATCAAAATCGGATAAATAATGTAGCCACAATGAATTTTTAAAAACTTTAGTAATTTTTTTCTCGGAAAGTTGGCATCACTGGAAAAAACCAAAACCACATGACCATCTTGGGCACTAGGCAAATTTATCCTGAAAATTTCATTATAATCGGTTGAACCGTCTAGGAGGAGTTGCGATCACAAAATTTTGTCTGACGACCGAGCGAGCGAGCTGACGACGCACATCCATACACCCACATAAACTAAGTTCAGATTCGTCATCTAGAGGCTATATGAAGTATTTCTATACAAGTTTTTTTTTTTTTGAAAATGTTACAGACACCGTACCAAATACTATACTACTTTTTCCTTGCAGTCAAAGTAGTAAAAATAACATAATAATTTATGAACAGTTTATAAAAATAAAGAGAGACCAATCTGCAGGGCGTAGTCACGACCGAACTCTAAACTTATGCGCGACTCACTGCCTGCCTATCGCTTCGCCCGGGCCTTTTTAGCCCGAGCCACGGCCCGAACCGTGCGGCTCTAACGGCTGTGTCGGCGCCAGCAACTTCGTTTGTTAATAGGGAATCGCGTGGCGCCGTCGCGATGTGGTGAATAATCCGGCCTGTAACGGCAGCCTCGGCGCCAGCATTCTCGATGTCGTCCAGCCGACGCCACAATATTTATAACTTACTGTTTTTTATTTGTTATATATATATATATATATATATATATATATATATATATAAATATATATATATATATATATATATATATAAATATATATATATATATATATATATATATATAAATATATATATATATATATATATATATATATATATATATATATATATATATATATATATAGGATGATATTGGGAACTGAAGTCTTACAGAATGGTGAAAACACTAACTCAATTCATTGTAGACAAGCTTTCGGAGATTGTTTTTCTCCTTCTTCAGGCCCTGGTTTAATACAAATATTTGTTAAATACATAGATAGTATGTTAATTTATATTAAGTACATGTAATGCGAACACTTAAATGGCAGAGTATTCTGTATATGAAAACAAAGAAATGATAAAATTTCGTTTTAAATAGTTGAAAATATAAGAAATATTGCTTATTAGAGTTTTTTTTGTACAACCACGTGTCAAATAGCATAAAAATTTATTTTGTATAATATAATGTTGGTATTAAATTATATGTTAAAAACTAGTACTTAGTGGCATCTGTTGTGTGTAATGTAAAAACAATATATTTATTTTTAGTTGTCATTAATATTACAACATGTAATGTATTATATTAAATGAAGCACTGATTGCTTAGATAATTACAAAATACATTTATTAATAATGCACGAGGTGTGCTATACAAGAAAAACATAAAGCTTACATATATATTAATATAGCATATTATACATGTTATTTGTTACATATAATAGATGGTACTGCTTGAAACAGGCGGTAAATATTGGTTTCCAGTTTATACGTAAATTTTAAATATTCATCAAATCCATTCAACACTTCTATTGAACCTTGTATTTCTTCTTGTTTAATGATGCAAATAATATCATCAACGTATTTTTTAATTAGTAATGGTTTAGTTTTAAATTTTTTCATACAATTATCTAACAAATAATCCATTACAAGCTGTGCAAATATGGGAATAGTTGTTGCACTCATTGGGGCCCCGAAATTTTGAAGGTATAATTTGTTTTTTACTGTTATGACGTTGCTGTTAAAAACAAAATCTACCAGTTCAATAAACATGTTGCATGGAATGTAGGTACATGATTGTATATTTGGCCAATAATGTTCTAATACTGTATGTAATAAATCCAAAGATATGTTGCCGAAAAGATTCTCAACATCAAAGCTAACCAGTACATGACCTTCCGGTACTATGATATTCTGTAATTGATCAGCTAGTTCAAAGGAGTTGTTAATGTAATAATCGTTATGTTTATTGTAAACTAGTGTTAATATATTTTTAATTAACAGTAAAATAGCAATATTTCGTAATTTTTACTGTGGTAATTAATGCAATATTACATTTTTTCTATCATACATTTATAGAATATATAAATTTACATCAATTTTTTACAGTGTAGTATTGCTAATAAATGGTAAAAACATATCAAATACATTCTGTCAAAACAAGAATAATTATTGATATTATAAGAAAACTTGCATATTTAAAACATCTATATATAATTTTTGTAATATATATATATATATATATATATATATATATATATATATATAAATATATATATATATATATATATATATATATATATATATATATTGATTTTTGAATAACATATTTTTATCGAAAAAAAAAAAAGTAATTTCGGGTTACATTAGTAAGGACAAATGAAAAATGTTTATAATTACAGTTAATAATCTAACGTTTCTAAACGATTTATTCATCACAATGAACTAATTTAAATTAGTTCGAATCTTGGCAAAGTCAATACATTTTTTCAATTTGTAACTAATTTAAATTAATTCATTGTGATGATTAAATCGTTTGGAAACGTTAGATTATTAACTGTAATTATTTATAACGTCGTCACCGAGTGTTTAAATCTTAAACATACTTAGTATAAAAATGTTTAATTTTGGTTTCAAAACATTTTTTTACTACGTAGAAGGAATCGGGTACAAAATAGATAAGTGTATGATGAGTGTAAAACTGAAAAAAAATATATGTGAATGATTTTGGAGGTATACGTTTGCACGAACTTCCGATAAATATTTTGTGTAGCAGGAATAGATTAGCTTGTCTGGATAGGAATGGTTGGAAAACAAACTAATTTCGGAATAGTGGAAAGAGTTTACGCCACATTATCAATTTACAAGACATTTTGAATTATTATTAAGCAAATATTTCCAATTCGTTATATTATTTTCTCGGTCAAATTAAATTGTGTTTTGTTTAATATAACTAATAACTAAAATCTGAAATAAATAACAATTTTAATACAATGAATTTATAGAATATTTTTTGGGCTGGTATACTGTGGTTGATCTATCCTCGTCGCAGACATTTTACCATACATCGTAGATGGCATCCTCAGTCTCAAAAAAATCCTATAAATTCAATGAATACCGGCAGTGAAAGCCTGAAGATTAATTACTTATTACATTTGATGAAACTATATAAATTAAGTAATTAATATTATATCTTATATAATTTAATAATATAATTACAAAAATGCAACTGAAAAATTTTCAAACTAAGTTCTGTCTAAATAATTTTTTCATGTTCACTTAGTGCGTCAATATTTTTAGCTATTTATTAAAATTATAATTTGTATAATACACTGTTCAGTGGCGTAGCCAAGGAGGTTAACCCCCCCCCCCCAAGAAACTGAACTACCAAAAACATACGTATATGAAATAAGTTATTTTACTTAAATTTTTTTAAAAATAATTTTTATTGCTCTTTATTTTTTATACACATTATAGTATTATCTTTATTGATTAATATTATATCATTTCTTTAGTAAACACGGGGGGGGGGGGGGGCATGACAAGTTTCTGGTTACGTCACTGACTCTGTTCATCCCGTTTTTTTTTTTTTGAATAATTTCCTTATTAAATTAACACTAAACGAAAACTCTGGTTGTGGAAATAATATAGTGTTCCCCCATAGAAATGTTTTTTTTTTGCGATTTACAGAACTGACTTTTCAGTTAAGTAAACAGTTCGTCAAGTTGGGTCGTAGTCGAGATGATGATGTGACGTTACCGGAGATATTCCCCTGTGATGATAATGATATAATTAGTGTTGCAGTTCGGAATCAAATACATTGATATTTAAAATCTGGAAATCAAGAAAACTCATACAAATGACATTTACAGTAAATAAACAGAACATAGAAACCAGTTACTAGACGTAACAAACAAGTAAGTAGATCATAGAAATAAAAATTTTATGATCTAGTTACTTATTTTGTTACCTGGTAACTTGTTTCTTGTTGAGTTTGTCGAAATGTCGATTATTAATAAATATTAATACAGAATTTAAACCTAAAGCCGTTTTATTTTAACATAATGAGTTTTAAAAGTTTTTTTACTACACTGTAAAAAAAAAAAATTTGCGAAATTACAGACAAATAGTGGTAATATTTTACTATAAAAATTTGTAATTTTATTTTACTATAAATATTCTGTATTTCTAGCTCAAAATTCTATAATTTTTACATAGTTCATAATAGTCACATAAAATAAGTAAAACTGACCTAATAAGTATGTAAAATTGCTTACTTTCTGCAAATTACATAATATGCTTAATGTAAAATTACGTATTGTTGCTCTAACTTCTTAAATTATGTAGAATTGCAGCTTGTATATTAATATCTGTAATAATCTATCAAAATAATGAAACTTATTGTTAGTACATAATTTTTTGTGTAATAAAACTAATAAAATTATGTAAATTTAAAAATTTATATAATTATACCAACAATAATATTACTATAAATTTACTAAAAAAAACTGTAATATTACATACATACCGGGTGTTCGTTCATTAAGTTCGTATGGGCGTTTAACATGCATTTTCGATAATTTGCGATATATTTCTTTCTCGAGTTAAATTCGGAGAAATATTTGGAATACTTTTCGATAGGGCATAAATAGTTCTATAATTTAGTTTTAGTTTTAATTTGCTAGCATGTGTCGTTTGGGCGCTAGAATTTTTTTTTCTAACTTATCTGATTTGGCAGGAAAAATTATTGAAAATTAAAATTTTTTGCATTTTAATTTATGTTTTCTTTCCTGTCAAACCAGTATGAGTAGAGAAAAAAGTTACATAGCTATTATGTAGCTAATTTTTTTTCTCTATTTTACTGAATTTTTTCAGATTTTTTTGAGCAAATTTTGAAAAAACTGTTATTTTGAAAAATTCCCAAGGGTATCCCCTCGTCAAATTTTTAGTTTTTAATTTTTTTCTACTAAACAATGCATCCTAGAATAATGGTTTCTTTACTCAATTATAGTACTCATTATTCCGCATTTTTTCATAACATGCTTATTTTCCTACACCACATAGTTTTTGAAAAAAAAAATAAAACCAAAAAATCAAAAAAAAATTGTAGTGCCCAAACGGCACATGTTAGCAAATTAAAACTAAAACTAAATTATAAAACTTTTTATGGTTTATCAAAAAGTATTTTAAGTATTTCTCCGAATTTAACTCGAGAAAGAAGTATATCGCAAATTATCGAAATTGCATGTTAAACGCCCATACGAACTTGACGAACGAACACCCGGTATGTACGTTTCTATTCCGTTGGTAATCTATCATATTACAATAATGTTTGTAATAGTTCTGATAATAAACAAACGAATTGAAATTCATTGGTAACAGAGTTGAATAGAGATTAGTAATCCAAAATGGAATAGATATTAATGAATGTAGAATTGTAACCAATAGATGGGTTGTTTGGTGACGCATATTTGATGATTTCCTGATTGAATATTCATTTAACTGGATTTTCAGCCTTCAGTTTCAACTTCAGTCATACGTTATACATGAATGAAATCATTAAATGATAATTATTGTTTTCATCTACTAGTATTGCTTTATCACAGTTTATCTCGTATTATTTTTATCGTGTTTGTCTTTGTTTGCTCGAATAATAATGTCGATTTTGTATGTAGCAAAACAATTATTCTTCTTCGCTAATAAACCATTATAAATTTTCAATTTGATTATGTATAAAATCTCTTTCAGTTTGCACAAAAATTTTGATCAAGCCAAACGCTTGACATATATTTAACACGATTTTATTAACTCGCTTTTGAACTAAGATCTCGATAAGCTGGAGATTTAAAACTTAGCTCAGAACTGGATAACAATGAAATATTAACTAATTAATTAATAATATTAGATATATTAAATCAAAATTAATTAATTCACTTAATTAATTATAATTATTAAATTATAATTGATTAAATTAATTAATTATAGTTAAAGTTATTATTTAAATAATTATTTTAAAACCTACCTAAAGTTACATAAACTTAACATATATTTTTTAAAATGTCAAAAAATCATTGTCCATATAATAAAGGTTTATTTTATTTTATTTATAAAAACATTTATTTATTTCTAATAAAAAATTTGTACCATATCCTTTTTGGGTACATGGCGTGATTGTGTATGTAAATTATGTAAATATAATATATAAATTCAATATAAATTTACGCGAAATTGAACAATAAAAATGTCACATTTATCAAGCAACTCCTGTAGATAAAACAAGAACTATACGTAAAATTGTACCAATTATTATTAATATTTATGGTATCACTCTTAACAATATTATTCGTGTAGAATTATTTAAACGATACGAAAATAACGGCCGTAACCATTAATAAAACGAGCTAACAATATTCGTGAAAAGGGCAAATTTTGTTTACGCCAATATCGTGCAAGAATTCGTGGGGTTCCGCGCGAAATTAAATTATCTATTTAATTCATTTGTCATAAATTCTATTAAGGGGGGAAATACATGTAACGACCTAAAAAAATAAGGTTTTTTAGAATTATTTTTTTGCTGAATGAAACAAGCTACAATGCTGTAGTTTCTTTTATTCTATGTGACATATAATCAACTACACTTATGAATTTCTTTAACTTTCTGTGACCTCTGGGTGATCTTGAAACCAATCTTAATTGATGTCGCGTTCGCTTTGCCCGGTCGATTGGCGGGAATTCCTGGAGCCGGAAATATTTTTTTTTTTGATTTTTAGTCACTGATCATGATTCTCTGATATATTTTGTTCTATGTGAATTACGAAAACTACAAAAAATACGGATATTTTATCATTTTAACTCATTGTGAAAAAAAAGGTCAAATTTTCAGCATTTTTTTTTACTTTAGACACCCCTAAAAATAATTTAATGTTAATATTTTCGTTATATCAGAATTTCATATAGAATAAAATTCTATTTCCTTTTAAACACACAAAGTTTCAACTCATTTGTATGAAAATTGCTCGACTTATCACGCCCGCCATTTGTAAAAAAAAGATTCGAAAAAAACTTATTTAAAGGCAGTGAACTCTACCCAAAATGGAAAGGAAATTTGCCTTGTGATCTTGTCTGCAAAAAATTTTATGCAACCCGCACATTTCATAGTTTATCTGTCTCTCTCGCTCTTCGATCAGTTCTCAAAATGTTATGTTTGGTAATTTTGTCTATTACTGCTAATTAATAAGTCTAATATAAAATTTTCTGTTTAAAAAATTGAAATAATATGACTTGCGTATATTTCAGCTTAATTTTAATTATGACGTTATTACTGATTTTGATTTTTATTGTTATAATTAGAGGATTTGTAAATATTAGATATTTTAAATATTGCTATCATAAATTAATTTAAATTTAAATAAACGTGCTTACTTTAAAATGTAGTTTAATTAATAGGAAGTATTCGGGACGACTTGCAAAATGATAATGAAATACGCATAGATAACTATTTGAGAATCACTGCTAATTATATTGTTATGTTTGCGCATGCGCAACTAGAGAGAGAAAATAGCTTTTAGAATAGGATAACCTACCCACATTGAGAGAGAGAAAATACCATTTAGAATAAGATAACCTACCCACAATGAGTTTTTAGTGACAGTTCTTGGTGCCAGCGCCTACAATGCTATTGAGATAGGAGTTGCCATTCCATTATGGTTTTCATTTCACTGTTTATAGGCGCCCGTTAACCAAAGCGGCTACCGAGGCGCAGGTAGAAAAATGCCTTTTTCTCAGTAAATACATTTCTGATCGGTTAGATATTTTGCTGGATAAATCTTCGATGTATAGGCAATTAATTTATTTAAAAAAAAAATCAAAAAAAAATTTTTTTTACATGTATCTCCCCCCTTAAAGTCGTCGGTTAGCCAAAGCGGCTACCAAAGCGTAGGTAGAAAAATGCCTTTTTCTCGGTAAATACATTTCTGATTGGTTAGATATTTTGCTGGATAAATCTTCGATGTATAAGCAATTATATCAGCAAAATCGAAAAAAAATATTTTTACATGTATTTCCCCCCTTAAGTGTTTTCATTCTCTTCTCTTCTCTTCTTTTGCACGCATCACGTAGAGAAAATTGAAAATGTTTGTTCGAAAAGTTCTCGAACTGATGCACTACAGACTACATGATCAACAAATAGAAATAATAATTAAGGTGAATTTTGAATTGCTTTCAACAATATTATGTTTACGAAGACATGTTGGTAATATTGCGAAGCTCTCAATTAGTTTTAATTCAATTAAAATATAGAGCTTGTTCGTTTGAAGCATATTGTTAATCAATGAGTGAGCAACATTTTAATTTTTTTTTAACGACCGTATATAATTAGAATTGAGACGGATAAAGAAAAAAGAAATCGAAATAAAGGTTTAGTATTTTTTTAATCATCTTAAAAATCATTCAGACTACATTATATTAAAATAAAACGGGTGTAGGTTATAGTTCTGTATTAATATTTATTAATAATCAAGGTTTCGACAAACTCAACTTATGTCTTCATCAGAAATAATCATTTAAATATAAAAAAAAATAATATATCACGTTTTTAACACAGAACTGTAACCTAAAGCCGTTTTATTTTAATATAATATAAATTTGCTTTATTGTTTTTATAAGAAAATGTTTACCGATATTTTTTTAATATAATATGTATTTTCTCGACTGTAAATTGGTAATAAGAATAAAACAACTACTCGGGCATCAGTCAATAGTTTTATTTTATTTTATTAAAATATGGTTCGATATTTCGACCTCACTGAGGCCACCATCAGGAACAATATTTATAGCAATTGTACCTACGAAAACATATATTTGGTATAATTTTTTCCCTGTTAATGTTATCATTTTTATATTATAGTACCATTACACTACACTTCATTGTAAGAACATTGTTTGACATTTTTTTAATTTCTAGTTTGTAAATCTGTTTCATTTAAAATCGTTGTCATTAGTTAAAATTTAATATAAATACGTCAATAATAAAAAAATAAATAAATAATAAATAATAATAAAAACAGGTTAAAAAATTACAATAAATTAGAAAACATATGATATATGAAACACACACACACATATACGAAAAAAAAATTACAATATTGAAAACATATGTTTTAGCTTGGTTTTGACTTGTGCTTTTATGCGACTCGCGCCAAATTGACTCGATGTTACTAGGGTACCTATATAGTATATAACAGGGGTGGGCACACATGAGGCCTAAGGGAGCCGCAATCCGGTTTTCAATATTCTATAAAGAGCCATACACAAATTTTTTTATTTAATATAATTGCATATTTTCACAAGTCACAATATGAAAACATAGAAAAAATATCATTGTAACATATAAATATAAAAATATAACAATGAAAAAGAAAATAATTATTTCAAAATTTTAGTAATAAAATTCAAATATAATAAAAATGAAATATAACAGAAATCTATATCATAAAAATATGTTTACTAATGTGTCGTAAATATGTCACTCATCCTCTAAATCTTTAATGGGAGCCGCACTTGACTCAGTGAAGAGCCGCATGCGGCTCTCGGAGCCGCATTTGCCCACCGTTGGTATATACTATATAATATAAGGGTATGGACATGGTCAAGGTCGCCGCCATTAGTCCGCCAAATATGTATAGAAGATATACAGGAGAAACATGAAATTTTCATTATTATCGCAAATAAAGTGGTTTATTATATTTTAATAGATACATAAATATACTTTAATTAATTATTTTTCATATTTATACAATAAAAAAGTATTTAAGTAATACACAGAACAAATAAATGTAAATATATTTTTCAATCTAAATATTTGCAAATACAAAAATACCAATTTTATAATTAATAATACTAGATAATTTTGATTTATTTTAAAATTTTTCATTTCCAGGAATTTTTAATCGTATAACAATTTCAATTTTTTAACTAACATTATTATCTTTTAATTTGTATTTAGATTATAATATAAAGTTTATTATAATAATTTCTAAAAATATTTATTCTATTTTTAAAAATATAAAAATATTACAACAAACACAAACGCACGATGAACGCTGTTAATTAAATAATAACAATGGGTATAATATATAAACAACATTGTTTTCTTCTAACTGGGTCTCGGGGGAAGTATTTTATAATAAACCTTTGTACTCCTCTATTGCTGCAACCCACTGCTGAACAACCGGGCATTCTCTATAAAAATAAAAAATAAATATTTTAAATTTTTAATAATAAAATTTTTGTACAATAATTATAATAATACAATTTATACCAAATACATAATATGATGACAAAATCGATATTGTAAGTTAAGAGAGGTTAAGATATCAAAATTTATATAACTTAAATTTTTCCAATTACCTAATCTTATTTTGTTGTTGTAAATGATTACTTATATATAAAATTAAATTAAACTTTTTTACACTTACCTTCAATATAAATGAAAATTATTTCTAAGGTGTATATGTCACTTATCACTACACTAATTAACAAAAAATAAGTTTTTGTCGATATTTTAAATATTTAATTCCGGTCTATACACTATTAATTATGTTAATATAAAATCTTAATATAACAAAACTGTTTATAACATTAAAAAACCTTAAAATATCTTCAAATAACAAGGATCAGCACATATATCACAACAAAAATTTGGAGGACCAATGGCGGACACAAGCGAAAATGAACCTTATTGATTTGACCACTACATGGCCATACCCTTATATTATATAGGTACCCTAGATGTTACCGGTTATTGCTGCCATCTATTTTTTTTTATTTTAAGTGGATGATATTTGTAAATATTTAAAATTACGACAGTTTTATATGTCGTATGACGTTCCCATAAATTTCGTTTAGGTGCTCTATATCTGTACGGTAATTGACAGTGTTATTATGTCGCCTTATTTTGAGCATTTCTAACATCATCCTTTTTTGTCTATTTGTTTGTTCATGTAGTATTTTTACCTCTTTAAAATTGAACATATGAGCCGTGTTCTGGTGGTGATCTGTGAGCGCAGATGATTTTTTAAACTATAGATTTTCTTCGTTGATAAAAATTTAACTGAACTAAAAATTTTAAATTTTTTTTATTATAATACGAGAATAATTAGTTCTGAAAGTTTTTTTTTTTCTATAGTATTAATGTTTTTGTTTCAACGCATGTATTATTTTTAAAATTAACAAAAATTACTATATTACCGAAAACTTTTTGGGTTATACAAATGTGTTCATTGCGAATGTGCGGTTTTCAAGTTTGTATTTTGTTGAAATTCTATTAAAATGGAAATATATGTCTTACGTAAAAATTTTCAAAATTAAAATATCATGTTACTTTTGTATGCTAAGCCTAAATTTAGGAAAAAATTTAACTAGTCATAGTTTTATAAGTTATGCACTACAATGCTTAAAATAAAATAACAAAAGTCTTTAAATTTATTGCTCTAAGGGTCTGTTTTGTGACCTATTGCAATTTGTACAATATTTATTGACGAACAACTTAAAAATAGCCTAACCAATTAAGTATTTTATTAATAAAATTTTAAAAAAAACTAGTTTTGAATAAATATTGTTATTAAAATTTATATATTTAAATCTAACATATATTTTTTATATATGAGAGAGTATCATGAATACGTATGAAGTTAGAGGTGCTTGCCAAGATAGGGAAATTTATAGAAAACTAAATTCAGCACACTTTTGAGTACATGGAGTGATTATGTGTGTATGAAATAAGCAGAAAATTTTCAAATCTATTTAGTTATTCAATTTGAATTAAGTAGTTTCAAGTCAAACATATTTAAAATAAATTTTTTTGTTTGTTGCAATTTCAATACATTATAATAAGTACTTGGTAAATCTGATCTTATGCCAATGCATATATTGTTTTAAAAATTAGATATTTTGTGAAAATATTGTTTACTTTATAATATATGCTTTCTTTACATTGAAAAATAATAATTCTTACAAACTTGGCTATGGTCAATACATATGATGATTTTTTATAACTCTATTAAAATAATCTCAACATGCCGAATTTATTCACTACCTTAACAATATTTTTCCATATTAAAATTAATTGGCTGGTTTTATAAATTAATTTAAATTAATTAAATAATAAAATTAGCATCACAGAAAATTATACTTTTATTTTTTTTACATACTTAGTCACAACAAAAAATAAAATTTAATAAGTATTTTATAAAAATTCATTATAAAAAAATCCAGTGTAAATTAATAGAATATATATGTATATATATATATATATATAATATTTTATATTAATAAATCTAAATATTTATAAATATCATATATCTTTTCCAATTAAGTGAACTACAATATATTTATGTTAAATTTTAATTTATACTTATCTTTTTTTAAAAAAAGTTAAATTAAATTAGAGTAATACTATAATTTCAGTAAATAAAATTTTATGTAAAAATTAGTTTTATTAAAACTTGCAACACTCATAACTAGACACAAATTTCTATTCTCTTATTATCTAATATTACACCTAGAATGTTATTGTTTGTTAAAAAATAAACCTATATTTTATTTATTATTTATTTTATAATTATTTCAATTATTGATAAAAATTGAAATTTTATTTTAAAAGTCGTAAAACATTAAAATAAATAATTCACTGGTAAAATTAATTAATTATTCTTTGAAATAAAAATATAACTGATATTAATTTAATAATCTCTTTATTTAAAATTTTATATCAACATTTTGATATAATATATAAAATAATATTTTAATATTTGTAATGCAAATCCGAACAGTAAAATTTGATGATAATTACAAAATTAATTTAAAAAACTGTAATTTTAATTGAAATATAATATTATTAGCTCATTTGAGTATATTAAAATAATAATTTTATTTGTCATTAATATTTCTTTAAATAAATGTAAAAATTAAAGCAACAATTTTAATATAAAACTCAAAATTGCATAATAAAAATGATTTATTTATCATACAATATATTTTTTTAAACAATAGCAAAAAATTATCAATATATTTCAAAATTTTTATACATTTTTTAAATCACAATCATTTTTAATTATATTTAAATTGATTTTTCGATTAATTAGTAATAATTCTTTGAACAAAATTAAAAATACATTTTAAAATTTGTAAAATAGACCGTTACATGTTTTAAAATTAATATAGATACGTTTAAAATTGTTTGTTTTTCAGTAATATATATATATATATATATATATATATATATATATATAAATATATATATATATAAATATATATATATATATATATATATATATATATATATATATATATATATATATATATATATATATACAGGGTGCGGCAGTTAAATCCGACAAATTTCAATTTGAATTTCCCGCCATATCGTAGCTCCGCTAGAGGTCGCGATTGGCGTCCTTAAAAGCCAGACGCATCTAGTAAACAGTTATAACCTAAAAATGGCCGAGATGCTACGTACAAGTGCGGAGTACAATCGAAGAGCCGCGATTATAGAAAGCCTTCGCGCTGGGCGTTCAGCGACCGAGATCATTCGATTCTTCGGGTACCCGATGTCGACAATTTATGATGTTGTGACGAAATACAATGCTTCGGAGAAGTCCGAGGAAGGTTTCGCAAACCCGGCGAGGAGTTCCCATTCGAGGGAACGCTTGTCACGAACTCCGGCGTGCGTGGAAAGGGCTCAGGAGCTGATTTCGGAGGACCCTGGACAATTAAAGGATGTTGTGGTACCGTGGATGGTAACTGTGGTACCGTGGATAGTAACTGTGGCCGCGGGCAGGGAATATGTATTTCAACAAGACGGTGCACCGGCTCACACGAGCCATTTAGTCCAAAACTGACTATCAGACAATGCGGAAATGTTCTCTTCCAAAGAGTTTTGGCCCCCGAATAGCCCGGATTTAAACCCCCTCGACTATTATATTTGGAGCGTTGTTGAACGGGGAACCAACAAGTCGCGGCACCCTAATATCGCGTCTCTACGCGCCGAAATAGAAGCAGAATTCGCCAATATGGACAGCGCTGCGTTACAGAGAGCGTGCGGGCGTTTCAGAACAAGGATGGAGGCGGTAATTTAGGCCAATGGCAGTTATATTGAGTAATTGTACTCCTAACAGGTTACACAAATATATTGACTAAAAATATTTTCTTTTACATTTGTACTTTGTGTCAAAAAATTATATTTTAAACACCCTGTATATATATATATATATATATATATATATATATATATATATATAATTATATATGACGCGCCCAGAACAAAATCGATGTAAAAAAACCTTGTTGAGCAAGAAGAAGTTAAAATTTTTATGAGGACAAAACTGATTCTAGTAGTATTATTTGAGTAAAAATGAAACACCCTAAGTTCTGCACAAGAATGCAATAACCAAAAGGTCTGGGCAAAAACGAATTAGGCATTTATGTCATTTTTACCCGGAACTTACATTTTTGTCCCTATCTCTCTACTAGAACAAACTACAAGTTGCAATGACATTACAACTATAACTATAGAAAGACAAAAAGAAGTTCAGGGTAAAAACGAATTAGACGTTTTTCCTCATACTAAATATTTAGTTCGTTTTTGATCTCAGGGCGTCATATATATATATATATATATATATATATATATATATATATATATATATATATATATATATATATATATATGTACTGGATTTGTTACGGGATTACGGTAAATGTAATTGATTATTAAAATGCAAACATCATATTTCAATCAATTTATTGTTTGGAACCAATATTTCGCCAATAGTTTTTTGGCTTCATCAGGGTTGACACTGAATAAAAGAGAAAGATACAAGAAAATTTACAATCACCCAAAATTAAAATTCAAAATTACATAGAATGTTTGACAATAAAAATTATTAATGTATAACTTACATGTATGATATGAAATGTATGATATTTTTGTAAAAATAAATAATTTTGGTTTTTATTATTCCATGTCTATTGCTAAAAAGTTTGTCTGTAGAATAAAATCTTTAAACTAGAAAAACCGTTTCTTTGTAAAATATTAAAATAATAAATTAATAACAATAAAACAATTAAAATTATAGTCGTAGAGTAAAAATATTAAATTAAACACAAAACACTGATTATTTTTATAAGATTATAAATTAAAAAAACTATGAACTAAGAAAATTTCTTATTAAGAAAATTTCAAAAAAACAGTTTGAATTTAAAAAACTTTTCAAGAACCGAAAACAAGTTATAACAACTGCAAACACCTTTTTTTTTTTGAAAATAAATCATAAACTAATCCATGCTGTATTGTATAACCGTAATGACATGAAGTTGTAATCAAACTATTAAAATAAATAAACTTAATATTATTAAAATTAATATAATATATATGACTTAAAGATAGACTGTTAAAAAAGCAAGGGTTTATTAAGATTGATTAAAAATTATTTTTTTATGATCTAAAGTCATTAAGTTGGAATAAGACGTCAAAGCGTTCCTCACGTCGTTTTTGTTATTAATAACCTCACTTTTATGTTTGGAGATATGATATGATTCTAGAGTCAGTCTTTTAAAATAATTACTTTCAGTCTCTAATATTATCGGATTACCATAATCTGCACGATGTTTCGTTTTCCGTAAGTGTAAGGCCAGACTGCACATTTTATTGGTTTTGGTCTGGTCACTGCGATGTTGTGTCAAACGGTGTTTTAGATTCTGAGATGAGGTTCCAATATAAATTTTTTTGCAGGAACACTGAATTGCGTAGACCGTGTTGATAATATTTGACGAAAGAGATTTATCTTTGACTTTCGTATGCAGAGTGGAGATGGTTTTTCTATTTTTTGCGGCAATCTTGATGTCTTTGTCTTTTTTAAAAAGAGCCGTAAGCTTATTCGAAAGATTTTTGATGTTGGTGAGAGCAATATATTTGGTGGGATTGTCATTAGATAAATCATTCGTATTGGTCTGAGTCCTACGATGGTTGTTGTTGTAGAAAAGTCTCCGAATCATTTGTACCGGATAACCATTTGACACAAGTAAGTTTTCAGCTATCTTTAAGTTTTTATTAACTAATGACACATGACTGATTTTATTAATTCGTGTTTTTAGATTTAGAACAATGTTAGTTTTCGTGCTGGTGCTATGATTAGACAAAAAATGAAGATATCGACCAGAGTGAAAAGTTTTTCTGTACCAATCTAATTTAATAACTTGGTCTGTTGATCTTATAATTTTGGTGTCAAGGAAAGGTACAGAATTTGAAGTTTCCTTTTCTATTGTGAATTGGATGTTATTATTATAGCTGTTAAAAGTGTCAAGTATTTCTTCATATCCTGTTTTAGGAATTGCTGTAACAATATCATCAACGTATTTATAGATAAATGGTAAGTGGAAAGACAGTTTTGGAATGCAGATGTCTAGAGCAAGATCCATAACGTATTGTGCAATGATTGGGCTAATAGTTGAGCCCATCGAACAGCCAAGTTGTTGTTGGTAAAATTCCCCATTGAAGGAAAATACATTGGATTTGTATATGAACGTAATAATATCTATAAAATTGTCAATTGGTATGTTGGTGTGTACAGTAATCAAGTCCCATTTATTGCGTATAGCTGTAATAGTTATGTCTAAATCTATGTTTGTAAAAAGACTGACAACATCTAAACTAATAAGTACATAATCATCAGGAAGCTGTATATCCTGTAACTTTTCAGATAGCTGGAATGAATCCTTTATAAAATAGCTGTTATTTTGGTCGTACGCCGCAGTTAGAATCTGAGTTAATAAATTGCCAAGAGGAGCTGTAGGAGTATTGATGTTTGCAATGATGGGCCGTAAAGCTAGAGGTTGTTTATGCACCTTAGGAAGGGCGTAGAATTTAGCAACAGTGCTATTATAAGTTGTTAATTCTTTAGCTTTGGTTTCAGTAATAAATTCTTTATCCTTTAACTCTTTTATAATTTTATTACTCTTGGTCTGAGTAGAACTGATCAAATCGGTTTTGACCTTTTTATAATATTTTGTATCATTTAATAGTTCTAGGCTCATCTTGGTGTACGAATCACGATCCATCGCTACAGTAATGTTCCCTTTGTCTGCATTAATAATAATTATTTCAGGGTGTTGGTGTAAAAAATTTTTAGTTTTGTAATATAATTGATTTAAGTCATCGTAAGACGTATTATTGTTGTAGAAGAAGTTAGTAATGATGTTGGTAGCTTTTGCACGTAAAACATCAGAGTCTAAGTTAGAATTGGCGATGGCTAATTCCGTTTCTGCTATAAGATGGGGAACCGAGACTTCTTTCTTGGTAAGATCGACAGAGAATTGTTTTCCGAGGGCAAGAAAATTTTGAATATCAGTAGGTATGTCAGTGTTAGAAATGTTATTAAACCAACCAATGTTCATTTTTGCGTTTCGTTCAATTAAATTTCATGATAATTTTTGTTTCAGTTGGCTTGACCTTGACAGTGGTATTTTTTCCAATATCAAAATTGTTTGTTTCATATGTTAAAAATTTGTTTATTTGTATCGACTATTTATATTTTTTTATTTGTATCGACTATTTATTTTTTTATTTACATGACTAATCAAAATTTCTTGTTACATACTTTTACATGTTTAATATGTACAAAAATAACTCTTATATTAATGAATTTTGATGGAGTATAAACTCTTCCGTTATTGTAAGTTCTATGTTTATGTAATTATTGTTATCTATGTGTTAATTGTAATCCATTGATATTTGTGTATTTTCTTGTTTCAAATTTGTAGAAGGCCTGAGGAAGGAAATATAATTTTTCGAAAGCTTGCCTACATAATAAAAATTGAGTTTTTGGCTTAAATCCCAAACTCCTGGCTGCAATACCATTATTTTGTATTACTAAATATATCTCAGCCATAATCTTCTATATCTATATATATATATATATATATATATATATATATCAGAGTATATCAAATATAAGCATGAAATAACTGATATTCTTTCATTGGCTGCATACCAAATAGGCGCGATTTCTTATAATCCCTTGCAACAGGAAAGGTGGGCGACAGGTACCAAAAACCGTGTCTTTTAGGCGCGGTACCCTTCTAATCCTCAGTCGCATGTCTCTTTTCAAATAGTTATATATTAAGCAGAATAAGTTTTGTACAACTAATATGTTACAAATACGCGCCGGTTACAAAATAATTGAATTATAATTTCTAATTTAGTTTGTGATGCATTTTTTCTGGTCTTATTTTAGTTTGTGCTACCTATATATTTGTTTTATTTCAATAATTTTTACTTTATAATATCTATATCATTTGTATGTTTTATTTTTGCAATTGTTATAGTCAAGATTTGATTATATTATCATACAATATATGATATTTATTTTTTCTACCATGATCTAATTTTAGTTTGTGCAATATATTTTTTTTATTTCGACAATGTTAATTTTTTTAATTACAATATTATTTGTATGTTGCTACACAATGTTTATTTTGTTTTTTGTTACTGACTAGAATTGGTTATATAATTACATAATATTAAATAACTGCGTTTATTTTTGCGAATGTACACATTTTTAATTGTAAATTTTTCCAATTCCTATTTTATACCTGACCTACAGACTATGTCTATACCTGAGCACTGATGGGGATTATAGCGGTTATTCGCGCCTATTTGGTATTGCGGATTAACGCTACCTGAAATCGCGCCCATTTAGCATGCACCGCTTTCATTACAACCATTAATTCTCACTTATATATATATATATATATATATATATATATATATATATATATATATATATATAAGTTAAATATGTAAAAGAAATATATTAAAATTATTATTATATTAATTTATTAGTATAAATAGTATGTATATAAATAAATATTATAATAAAATTAAAAAAACTGAGAACCAAATATTTTTTTAAAATATTCTTTTATTTGAAAATATAATTTAAAATTATTACTTCAACTTTTTACAGTAATTATTGTAAAAAAAATAGATTTTATAAAAATTTTGAATAATTAATTAATTAGTCAAATTTTAAAATTGAAAACTTTGACTCCCTAATTCAACAAGAATGAAATTCAATGAAAATAATATTAAAACAATTGAACTAACCTCGACAAAAGACATCAGAAACCTCGTATATCGACACATAATATAATCACACACTTTCGGTACGCCTACAATTTTACAAACCCGGTTTCCCCCTTAATCACAAGTTTGGTTGCCTGTGCCACAGACGCGGTTACTTTGACATCAAAGAAAGGGCAACAGTTACCTATATACAAATACAATACAGTTACCTGCTACAGTAGCACGTGACTCAAATAACAACCGGATTGTGGCGGGTTCATCTAGATGCTGATTGGCCGGCACTGATTGGTCGACGCTTGACGCCTTAATATTATTTGATACATATATATATATATATATATATATATTACACAACTGTTCTGATATATACTTATTGCCAATTAGAAAAATTTATTGTTTTCTAAAACACTATATTACATTCATAAGCTAACTATAAGTTATACGACTTTTGTTTTAAAGTAGTCTATGATTACTAGTATCATTTGAAAGTAAACATACCACGTTTGTTTATAAAAAAAGCTGTAAAAGTGTGTAACAAAATCACGAAAATGACAAGATGTGTTCAAAGAGTAGCAGTTGCATTAAGGTAAGTTAGTGGAAATCACTTTCCTTACTGATCTGAAAAGTCGAATCATAAATTCAAATGTGAAATAATCAGTTACAACGATTACAAAACACAAAGTGTGAACAAGAAACCATCTTTAAAACAAGATTAGAAGTATATGGGTAAACCCATATATAGACCACTTTGACATTTCTCGGAAAGTTGGCAACACTGTATTTTAATAATATTATAATTTATGTGGGTACTAGGAGAAACTTTTCAGAAAATTTGATCCAAATCGAATAAATAATATAGCCACAATGAATTTTTAAAAAAATTTGTGATTTTTTTCTCGATAAGTTGGCAACACTGTATTTTGTTAAAATTGCATAATTTATTTAGGCACTAGGAAAAACTTTTATGAAAATTTGATTAAAATCGGTTAAATAAAATGGTCATAATTAATTTTTTTAAATTTTACTAATTTTTTTCTCGGAAAGTTGGCAACACTGTATTTTGTTAAAATTACATAAATTATATTGAATACTAGGAGAATCTTTTGTGAAAATTTGAGTAAAATCGGTTGAATAACATGGCCACAATAAAATTTTTAAAAGTTTAGTAATTTTTTTCTCGGAAAGTTGGCAACACTGGATATTAATAAAATTATATAATTAATGGGAGCATTAGATAAATCTTTTCTGAAAATTTGATCAAAATCGGATAAATAACGTAGCCAATATGAATTTTTAAAAACTTTAGTAATTTTTTTCTCGGAAAGTTGGTATCACTGGAAAAAAACCAAAACCACATGACCATCTTGGTCACTAGCCAAATTTATCCTGAAAATTTCATTAAAATCGGTTGAACCGTCTAGGAGCAGTTGCGGCCACAAAATTTTGACTTACGACCGAGCGAGCGAGCGAGCGAGCTGACGACGCACATCCATACACCCATATAAACTAAGTTCAGATTCTTCATCTAGAGGCGCTATATGAAGGTTTTCTATACAATTTTTTTTTTTTTTTGAAAATGTTACAGACACCGTACCAACGCTATACAACTTTTTCCTTGCAGTCAAAGTGGTAAAAACAAACATGTTTTCGGCATTCGCGACCTCTAAATATTAACCAATTTTGCTCATATTATGGGAACCTTACAGATTTTAAACGAGCTACAACATACTAAAAGAGCAGCGCGAAATAAAAACTACGATATATATATATATATATATATATATATATATATATATATACAACACCTATATTTACTTAATTATTTAAATAAAGAAAATATTTTTAATATACTACGTTTTTAAAACGGACTAATATGTAAGAAAAATAAAAGTGTTTTCATACATTCAAATTTGAAAAACAAGTGGAAGTTAATGCATACATTAATAAAATTTGTGTGCACATACGCTCCTATTAATAATAAAAAAATATGGCATTTTTTCCAAAGAGATCTGATTAAATATCTCATACAATAATAAAAAATAAAATTTAAGATATATTTGGAAAATTATATGAAAATAGTAGTTTTATTACACGGATGGTCTATGAATAGAAACATTATGAATCAAATTTGATTGATACAGGAAACTTAATCTAAGGTAATTTGTAACTGAAATTTGTATAACCCGGATATATTGCACTATCCATTATCCTGATTATTGAAAGTCCTGTTCAGATAATAATTTGATTTCTAGTCGCAAGGGTTAAGGCATAAATTTACAGCAAGCATTAACCAGCCTTTGAGGTGCTATTATAATGTAAAGCTATTATCCTTTATCTGCTTATTAAGCGTATTGTGCAGTGGTGTGCGGTCCATATGTGCAGGGTGTGCACTGCACTCCTGGAAAAATTAAAATTGAGAGTGGCAATAATTTTCTGCACCTATGTAACTTAATATAACCAAATTTTTTATAATTCAACACATTCAGATAATGTGCCAATTCGTTTGTCTGTATTCCGGCAGAGCGTGCAGCCCTAAGTTCTGCACCTCGTAGCGCATTCATAAGCAGACGAACATAGGGAGTTTTGGCGTGTGCGCAGTAACGAGAAATCAGGCCTTATATGAGCCGTTAGGTGCAGGTATTTTGTTGCACACCATGAAGTTGTCCAGGCCGCCAGAATTCAGGCACTGAGCTGCGATAACCCTCCACTTTGACGCAAAGCAGAATATATTACAACAATGAGCCAATTCACTCGCTACCTATACATAATATTCGGAACTAGAAGAGCTTCTTGTGCAGCTCCTTGAGCTGCTCGTACGCATTCACAAACACCCGAACATACGGTGTTTTGGCCGATGTATGATATCGGGAACTCACGCGGTACAGTACTTTTCTTTAATTTGAAATTTGAAATAAATGTTTTCACTAATATCAAGGGACATTATTTAGTGTGATTTAAAATGGGTTATTTGTTAATTAACCATAGAAATATCTATGAAAGTGTAATATCTTTGTGACTAACTTTGATGATGTTTTATGATGATGTTTGAAATAATAGGCTGAAAAACAATTTTGTTGTGTCAGACAAAGAGTAAACGAATTTCAGTAGAACAATTTCAGTTAACAGTAGTAGATAAATGAATATTACTACAACGTAGCCTATCTAAAACACATCGCTATACTATCAACAAACACGAGTTACTATAAGTTACTGCAAAAATAGTTTTGAAATATTAACTTTAAATGTGTCTTACAGAAAGTACAGAAATTAACCTGTAAAACCATATGACCATACGATATATACTTATTGCCAATTAGAAAAATTTATTGTTTTCTAAAACACTATATTACATTCATAAGCTAACTATAAGTTATACGACTTTTGTTTTAAAGTAGTCTATGATTTTCTATCAGTGGCATGGGGTGGGTTATTAGGCAGGATGTGCAGAGAATAATAATAATAAAACAATAAAAGTATACATGCAACATGTGCAGACAGTTTTACTGCACGTAGACAAAATAGAACGAAGTGTTTCTTGTGTTCGGTTAGCTGATTGAATGAAATTTATTAGGAAATTTATTTTTGAACTTTTTAAAACATTTGGAATTTATAAGTTCAACTAATTTTAGGGAACTCAGATTTTCAAAAACAACGTGCAAAAATTTTCTTGAATATTATGACGATTATAGTGCTTTTTTTTAAAAAAAAAAAAAAAAAAAAACTGGTCATATGGTTTTACAGGTTAATTTCTGTACTTTCTGTAAGACACATTTAAAGTTAATATTTCAAAACTATTTTTGCAGTAACTTATAGTAACTCGTGTTTGTTGATAGTATAGCGATGTGTTTTAGATAGGCTACGTTGTAGTAATATTCATTTATCTACTACTGTTAACTGAAATTGTTCTACTGAAATTCGTTTACTCTTTGTCTGACACAACAAAATTGTTTTTCAGCCTATTATTTCAAACATCATCATAAAACATCATCAAAGTTAGTCACAAAGATATTACACTTTCATAGATATTTCTATGGTTAATTAACAAATAACCCATTTTAAATCACACTAAATAATGTCCCTTGATATTAGTGAAAACATTTATTTCAAATTTCAAATTAAAGAAAAGTACTGTACCGCGTGAGTTCCCGATATCATACATCGGCCAAAACACCGTATGTTCGGGTGTTTGTGAATGCGTACGAGCAGCTCAAGGAGCTGCACAAGAAGCTCTTCTAGTTCCGAATATTATGTATAGGTAGCGAGTGAATTGGCTCATTGTTGTAATATATTCTGCTTTGCGTCAAAGTGGAGGGTTATCGCAGCTCAGTGCCTGAATTCTGGCGGCCTGGACAACTTCATGGTGTGCAACAAAATACCTGCACCTAACGGCTCATATAAGGCCTGATTTCTCGTTACTGCGCACACGCCAAAACTCCCTATGTTCGTCTGCTTATGAATGCGCTACGAGGTGCAGAACTTAGGGCTGCACGCTCTGCCGGAATACAGACAAACGAATTGGCACATTATCTGAATGTGTTGAATTATAAAAAATTTGGTTATATTAAGTTACATAGGTGCAGAAAATTATTGCCACTCTCAATTTTAATTTTTCCAGGAGTGCAGTGCACACCCTGCACATATGGACCGCACACCACTGCACAATACGCTTAATAAGCAGATAAAGGATAATAGCTTTACATTATAATAGCACCTCAAAGGCTGGTTAATGCTTGCTGTAAATTTATGCCTTAACCCTTGCGACTAGAAATCAAATTATTATCTGAACAGGACTTTCAATAATCAGGATAATGGATAGTGCAATATATCCGGGTTATACAAATTTCAGTTACAAATTACCTTAGATTAAGTTTCCTGTATCAATCAAATTTGATTCATAATGTTTCTATTCATAGACCATCCGTGTAATAAAACTACTATTTTCATATAATTTTCCAAATATATCTTAAATTTTATTTTTTATTATTGTATGAGATATTTAATCAGATCTCTTTGGAAAAAATGCCATATTTTTTTATTATTAATAGGAGCGTATGTGCACACAAATTTTATTAATGTATGCATTAACTTCCACTTGTTTTTCAAATTTGAATGTATAAAAACACTTTTATTTTTCTTACATATTAGTCCGTTTTAAAAACGTAGTATATTAAAAATATTTTCTTTATTTAAATAATTAAGTAAATATAGGTGTTGTATATATATATATATATATATATATATATATATATATATATATATATCGTAGTTTTTATTTCGCGCTGCTCTTTTAGTATGTTGTAGCTCGTTTAAAATCTGTAAGGTTCCCATAATATGAGCAAAATTGGTTAATATTTAGAGGTCGCGAATGCCGAAAACATGTTTGTTTTTACCACTTTGACTGCAAGGAAAAAGTTGTATAGCGTTGGTACGGTGTCTGTAACATTTTCAAAAAAAAAAAAAAATTGTATAGAAAACCTTCATATAGCGCCTCTAGATGAAGAATCTGAACTTAGTTTATATGGGTGTATGGATGTGCGTCGTCAGCTCGCTCGCTCGCTCGCTCGGTCGTAAGTCAAAATTTTGTGGCCGCAACTCCTCCTAGACGGTTCAACCGATTTTAATGAAATTTTCAGGATAAATTTGGCTAGTGACCAAGATGGTCATGTGGTTTTGGTTTTTTTCCAGTGATACCAACTTTCCGAGAAAAAAATTACTAAAGTTTTTAAAAATTCATATTGGCTACGTTATTTATCCGATTTTGATCAAATTTTCAGAAAAGATTTATCTAATGCTCCCATTAATTATATAATTTTATTAATATCCAGTGTTGCCAACTTTCCGAGAAAAAAATTACTAAACTTTTAAAAATTTTATTGTGGCCATGTTATTCAACCGATTTTACTCAAATTTTCACAAAAGATTCTCCTAGTATTCAATATAATTTATGTAATTTTAACAAAATACAGTGTTGCCAACTTTCCGAGAAAAAAATTAGTAAAATTTAAAAAAATTAATTATGACCATTTTATTTAACCGATTTTAATCAAATTTTCATAAAAGTTTTTCCTAGTGCCTAAATAAATTATGCAATTTTAACAAAATACAGTGTTGCCAACTTATCGAGAAAAAAATCACAAATTTTTTTAAAAATTCATTGTTGCTATATTATTTATTCGATTTTGATCAAATTTTCTGAAAAGTTTCTCCTAGTACCCACATAAATTATAATATTATTAAAATACAGTGTTGCCAACTTTCCGAGAAATGTCAAAGTGGTCTATATATGGGTTTACCCATATACTTCTAATCTTGTTTTAAAGATGGTTTCTTGTTCACACTTTGTGTTTTGTAATCGTTGTAACTGATTATTTCACATTTGAATTTATGATTCGACTTTTCAGATCAGTAAGGAAAGTGATTTCCACTAACTTACCTTAATGCAACTGCTACTCTTTGAACACATCTTGTCATTTTCGTGATTTTGTAACACACTTTTACAGCTTTTTTTTATAAACAAACGTGGTATGTTTACTTTCAAATGATACTAGTATACGAGTTAATGCTTTTAAACACCCGACCATAACCTAAAGAAAAATTGCACATACACAGAATTTGGTATTTGTGTTTTTTGATAAAAATTATTGTGTTCCACTTTAATACCGTGCTTTATGACATTTTAAAGAAAATATGGTATATTATATATCACTTAATTATCATTTTAGTTTTCGGACAGGTTTTAAACATATTCATTTCTAATAAATGTTAATAAATAAATCAATATTACATAAGTTTCTAAACCGCATTTTTAGATTGTCTTACTGGAATACTTGCATCTTTGTATATAGCCTCAACTTCTTGTATTACTAATTTTGTATAAATTATATTCGTATTTTTCAACAAAACATGAAAATGACAACAAACTTAAACATGTCACAATAAAACTCATTCCGCATATTTTCTTAAATATTTCTACATCTATAAAACTAAAGAAAAATGTATCATCTTAAATATCTACATACATACATATATAATTACGCTATGTATCTAAATGAGTGTGGCACAAACTCTTTCCACTATCCCGAAATTAAATTTCTCCAAATATTCCTATCCAGATAAGCAACTCTAGTTTTTTAAGGTACCTATAATCATTGAGCAAATAAGTAATTTCTTTAATCAATAATATAATTTAAATTTATTAAATTTAAAACACTAAGTATAGATTAAAAACTTTAAAAAAACATAACTAGGTTATGACTATTATATGCATAAAATTAAAAAAAAAATTGTAGTTTAATTTAACACAAACTATTGAAATAATTTATAGTGTCATTTAAAAACTATGACATAAAATGTATTAAAAACATTCCATTTATTCATGCAATTTATAGTTTAATTATCACCTAAATAAAATTCATCTAAATTACAAATTGTCAACAGTAAAAAATCTAATAAATCATAATACACAGCACTCTTTGTCACACACAACGTGGAAAAATTATCATCTGCTTTCTTTTTTTATTCAGAAATGGTTGAAAATATTGAAAAATGATGCGTGATATTGGATAATATAATGTATGTGGATATACATACAAGAAGTGATCGCGTACGGAACAGAATACTATGTGATCAATACAGAATTGAAGAAAATATTACTAAATTACTGGAAATAACTTACTTAAAATGGTTTAAGAAAAGTGACTTGACGACTGAATGTAATGTATATATTGATGTAGATAAGTAGATGTGTATTTGGGTAGTTCATTATATAAGTATCGTCATTTTGATCGTGAAATTGAAAGGAAAGTTAATGTTAGTTGTAAGGTTAGAACATAAATGTTTTCGAAAAAGCACCCCGTTTGAGTATATACAATGCTGTTTTGGTGCCTACGTTAATGTATGGTAGTGAATGTTGGGTTTGACTGCAGAAACATAAAAGAAAAGTGATTGCCTCTGGCACCCTAATCGTGAAATAAAGCGTGATTTTATTTTCCTGAATAAAGCGAACTTAACTAAAGTGAAGGCGAAAGTAGACTGACGATGCAACTACGGAAAAAATACAAACTTTACTCAAACAATAAATCGTGACTTCTACGACAGTTACAGCAAAAACCAGCAGAAATCCCTTGAAGTGGCATGTGGTTAGCGAGGAACCCTAATACATAAATCTGTCACTAAATCAATTCTAATTGTTAGTTTCAGAAATATGTATCAGATTACTATTACGTCAATTACCACATGACTCAACACTGTCCTGTTACAAAATTATAGAATAAATGTTCGAATTAATAATATATACCGAATAACAGAGAAGGGAAAATACATCAAAATTGTATTGAATTACGTAAATATTTATTATATAGTTGATTTAATAAAGTTCATTATCGACAATTCAATAATTGTTTATGATATATTTCTATCTTGATTGTTTCGAATTGCATTCGAATCCAAAATGTACTTTGATATGCAGTTTGTCTTGGAATGTTTTCTGGTATGATTCAAAACACAATTTAAATTACTGTGCGTACTGTTGTTTAAACTTAAGTTATTGTCAGCAGTAGAACAGCAATGTTAGCTAATATGTGTAACAATAGAACTGCATTTATTTATTAAATATATTGTATATCACGAAAAACGAAGCCCGTTTAAGTATATACAAGCCTGTTTTGGTGCCTACGTTGATGTATAGGGTAGTGAATGTTGGGTTTGGTTGCAAAAGCATAAAAGAAAAATGACTGCTGTGGAAATGAGATTTTTACGTGAGGTATGTGGTGTATGTATCTTCAGTCCAAAATTTATAACTGATTGTGACAGTGGCGTAGCGAGGGGGGGGCAAGGGGGTCTATCATGCCCCGGGCGCCACTCTCAGAGGGGCGCCAAATGGTCCCCAAGACAAAGAGAATTTTCCGGAAAATTAAAATTATTAATTTTTTTTTTTTTTGTCATAATATAATTATTTTGAATCGTTATGTAAAAATATCGTAAAATTTAACATTATTTTGTTATTCTTCGAGCAAACCTAAAAATGCGAAGGCAATTTTTTGTCTTTGTCGGCATTTATTCGGTTCCACAACCCTGCTGTGAATAGGCAAGACCCTTTTTGCTAGCGTTTAGTCGGCCAGCTAGGTATCTGCTATTGTAAGTCACCAATAAAAGTAACACATCTGGAAACAATTTCCTCTGTTTTTGCGCATTTTATGTATTTCTTTATTAACTATAGTTAACTACTGCTAGAGATCTTCAGAAAAATTCTGTTATTTAAATAGTGGTCGCAAACAGAAGACTGCTTCAGATTCAATTATATATATTCAAAAATATGCATTTTGTCCCAAAGTTTTATTGCTTTGGGAACTGTTTATTTATTTCCGCTTGTTCTCTGGTACTCTTTAAGTCTGGGCACCCCACCCACCCCTCTATGGAAAATTGACCAATTAGATTATCTTCCTGGAGTAATAATTTTTTTCTATACGTGCCGATATGCTTATACTACGGAAACACAGACAAATGCTACTGCGATTGTAAAAGGTTATACATATACTTAACAATAAAATAAAATTGGAAATTGATCTGTTTGTCTAATGTTGTAAACCACAAATGTTTTTTAAATGGCAACCCTATTTTTGAACACGTTTTTATTAACTCGCTTTCCACCCTGTCTGTTTGTTTGTTTGTTTATTTGTTTGTCAGTTCGGAACAAATTTTGCAGTCGATTTTAAACCAACTTCCCAATGAGCTAGAGACTTGAAACTTTAAACATAGCTCAGAACTGGATGACAATGCAACATTAACTAATTAAATCATTAATAACGTCACGTATATATAATAAAATGCCTAAAAATATCACATTAAAAAAAATATAAATTAGTAGGTAGCTTTGAAAAAAATGAACGTTTTTTTTTGCCGAAATATTGAATTTTGTCTTTAAAAAATGTCAAAATCAAATAAAACCAAAATAAAATAAAAACCTCTCGCAAAATATTCCTGCACAAAAATCTATTTACTCAGCAGTTAATGTTTACGCTTATCTATAGTTTAGTGGGTGCTAAACATAATAGTGACATAATTAGTGACATTAGTGACATAAGTGCAATATAATAATCGCCACTTTCTACCATAATATTAATATTTAAAAAATATTTAAATAAAAAAAAATATTTTTAGGAGAAATTTTTCTAGTTTTTCTAGGAGAAATTATTTTTTTACTTTTTAGTCCGTTTTAAAAACGTGCTATATTGAAAATATTATTTTTTTTATTTAAATATTTTACTGCGTATTTTTAAAGTGCATATCAAATTATTCGTAACTGCCAAATTTCAAATTTTTATTATTATTTTTTTTAAATTTTTTTTATAAGAAATGAATGTAGGTTTAATTAGAAATGTTCAAAACGAGTTTCAATCCCGTTTAGGGTACTGTCAGATAGTGAATGGACTGCATTTTGAGCATTTATTGAAATATGTAAACTATTAATGTGATAGATGTTTCTTATTATTTTCCAACTAAAATTAATTTTCCGTTTAATTTTTTGTAAATGACAAGGAATAAAAATTTAAAATTTGGCAGTTACGAATAACTTGATATGTATTTTAAAAATACGCAATAAAAAACAGGGTCGCCATTTAAACAAATTAGTGATCACGTTGTATATCAAATTTGGGACTACAAAAAAAAAAAAATTAACGTAAAAATTTTTTTCTCTGTGTTTTGCCTAAATATTTTCTACGATTCAAGTTCCCTGTATCACTGATCTAACAAATAACATATCTGAACGTATGTTTATCTGTGCATGTATTAATACATAATATGTACTGAAATCCTGTTGAAAGCGTTAACGAAATTAAAATAAAATAGTTTTTTCTTCCTGCTAAAAAGTTTTGCAAAAATGAGTTATGTCATGTTGCTTCTTAGACGATGATATTCTAAATATTATATTATTATATGTTATTCGGGGGGCGGGGGGCGCCAAAAAGGTATCGTGCCCCGGGCGCCAGTTATGCTCGCTACGCCACTGGCATTGTGAGTGAAATCTGTCTGCGTTAAAACTGGCCGCCTTATGTATCACAGTCCTGCACTTAAATAAATAAATAAATATTACTACTCAAAAATCGCATTTCCACAAGTTAAGTACACATATATAATAATATAAAAACTGTTTTAGGATAAATTAGGATATTTTAAAACGACGTTTTGACGAAAAGCTAAATACTCGTCTTTATCAGGTCAAAAATTTATCAATGACATTTAAGTAAATAACAAGTACATAGCAACAAGTTACTAGGCAACATACAAGTAACTAAATCACAGGAATTATATTTCTTTTAATTAATGGAAGCCAAATTTTATTCTACTCAATGCCCTCACAGTGATTTACGTTATTCTTTTCTATATAAATTTCCATTGCTTCCCTTATTAATCTGTTGTTGATTGGTCTAGCAATTATTACCGTATCTTCAAATATTACATAATGAAAATACTCTACAGCATGCTCAGCAATAGCAGATTTATCTGGATGATTTAAACGAATTGACCTTTTATATTCTGTCAATCTAGTGAAAACAGTTTTATCTGTCTGACTAACATAAAATATATTATATTTTACTGTAAGCAATATTCGATAGAGAAATTAAAGATCGTAATTTTGATAACTTTCATCAGAAAAAAAAAACAAATTTAATTTGCCGTAATATAAGATCCGTTAACGTAAAAAAAGCAAAAAAAAAATTGAACAGTATAACTGAACAAAATCTAAAAATAAAGAAGTCAATTATTAATGAAAAATAATCTTAAGACTTACGTTAGAAGCAAATAATGTTTAGGTATTTATGTGCAAATGCGACGAAAAATACTGAGTGTTGCGCATGTCGTGAAATCGCTTTTCGAAACGACCGAAGCTTTCGTTCAACGGAAAACCGTGTATCGGATCGCATCTCTCAGTCCTGTCGCTTGTTGCACACAATCCCGCAATACGCATCCGTCTTGTTAGTTGCATAACTAATTTTTCGCCCCAAGTTTGTGCGTGTGTAATATGCCGTGAAAAAAATTAAAACTGCAATCGAAATATAAGTGTGAAAATTATTGTTATTTTATTTTCATAAGTATAAGTTTATTTTATATTATTTTTAGCACCGAACTTTTTATTTAAATGGTTTTAAATATATACGAAAAAAAAAGTTAACTTTTATTTGAACTAAGTTGAAAACAGTTTAAACTACGAACTGAACTGTGTTTAAAATGATTAGTGAAAGTTTTAAAGTTTTATAAACTCCCTCGTTTTTGTGACAAGTTCAAATTAACTGGTTTCAAAAGCAAGTGTTTACCTATTAATAACTATTTTAACATAAATTATAAATTATTTTTATCGCTTTATTATTGTTGAATAACAAATATAGATATCTGCTGAAGTGTTTTACAAATATTGTATAATTTAGTAATAATTGTAATTAAATTCGGGTGTTTTATAAACAAATTTTTAATTAGTGTTCTATAATGTTTAATTAAAACTTAATAAAGATTTGGAAAATAAAATAAATTTTAATTACTGATCGAATCATTATTAAAAACAAAATATGTTATTTCGTACAGGATATTCAGTTTGATGCAGTGCGATAAAAAAAATGGTAAAATTAGTAGTGGAGAAAATGGTAACGGACATGCTAGCATCGCGTCAAAACGAGGATACCAATGCGATACCAGATTTGGTATCGTCCATTTCGAGTGTGGAAACTGTTGGTGAAATGAAGTTAAGCACGCCCAATCCCCTGGACCATATACTATTTGCCAGCGAAGCGAATCAAATCCTGGACGCTAACAATGACATAGTGATAATGAATAATGCGACAACTATATTTCTGAATGATAGTTATATACCGGCTGATCTTCGTTTTAATGAGAACTCGCATATTGTGATCGTGTATTGTGTACTATTCGTGGTTGCTGCCGTTGGTAATTTAACAGTGTTCATAACGCTATTCAAAAGCCGACATCGGAAATCACTAATTAGTTTAATGATCACACATTTGACTGTTGCTGATTTGCTGGTTACATTCATTATGATACCTCTAGAGGTATGTAATAAAAACGATTATTAAATATCTAGCATCTAGATTCTATTGATGTTTGGTAAAAAAAAAAACAATTTTTACTTGTAATTATTTTATTTTAAACATTTCTTTTTGTTCTGTCGATTCAGTGTTGACATTTAAAATCGTTATCTTTTATATTATTTAAATAAATTTAAAATTTTATATCACATATAGATTAATTTTCTTATAAACTATTGCAAATTTTCTATATAAAGTTGCCGTATTTAAAAGTTCTCTTACCACGGAATTATACCTGTCAATACGTTCGTAATTATTAGTCATTTTCAGTCATTTTTATTTAATATATAAATTAATAAATCAAGTAATTAATTAACATTTAATTCAGAACATGATCTAGAATTTTAATACATAAACATAGGTTTCAATTGTAATTGCCACATATTTTGTAATAATATAGCGCATCTAAAATTTAATTAAATTATCGGAATTTTTCAACTTAAACTATTATTATTTCAATAGCATTTTAAAAATATGTCTTTATATAAAACGAAAATCGAAATTTATATGTAATATTAATAATATTTTTTTTTTAAAATAACAATGCAGAAAATTTTTATAATTTCTTTTGTTATCTCTAATATATTAAAATAAAACGGCTTTACGTTATACCTCTGTATTAATATTTATTAATAATCGACGTTTCGACGAACTCAATGTTCATCTTCATCATGAAAAATGATACAAATGATGTTTATAGTAAATAAACAAAACATAGAAACAAGTTACTAGGTGACAAAATACAAGTAACTAGATCATAAAATTTATAAATTTTGTATTTAAAGAGGCCAAATTTTATTTAAATCAGTGCCTTCACACTGATTGAAGGTAAGAAAAGATGTATTTCAATAAGGTGTTGGAAAAAAAACTATTTATTGTGTTAATACAATATTTTTCAAATATATGAACAACAATTAAAACCTCATTTATTTTGAGAATTTCTATTATTTTTAATTATCAAATAAGCTGGAAATACACAACTAAATTGGTTATTTTTAAATTGCAACACGAGGCAAATTTAGCATAATTGGAATTTGTAGGTTTTATGAATAACTTGTATGGTAAAAAAAAATTAGACAAATAAAAATGTTAAAAGAATAAGAAAAATAATCAAAAAATATAATAAAATTAAACAGTATTGAGAAAGAATCTTTAATAAATTGATTTAAATTTTCAATAAAAAAGTTGGTGAAGTTATTATTTTAATTTTCTTTTTAAGAATTATTCAAAGAAAGGGATCATCATAAATTGGAAGACGTTTTAATTATGTTAACTTTCGATCTTTGTTGCAATCTACAAAAGTGAAAAAAAGGACTGTAAATTTGAAAAAGAGGAATTTTAATATGTGTTAAAATAATAATTTTTCAAATATTAAATTAGTTTCAAATATTTAAAAAATGCATATTGTATTTTATAATTTAATCATTGATTTGATATTTTAATAAATTTTATTAAAATTTTACTTTGTAATTTTAACGAATTAATTATATTTTACTTATGAAATTGTAATTGTGATAAAGAAATTTCATAAACAAAAAAAGAATTTATAAAACACCTATATTAGTTAGTTTGAATTATATGACTTAATTTTAAATTATTTGTTTATTTAATTAGAAGATATTTTCCATAACATTAGTTATTTTGTCTACATACAATTAAGTTTTAAATCAAATTAATATTTCAAATGAAATTTAGATAGATAATCAAAAACTGCTAATCAAAGAACAAAAATAATTAAATATACGACAAACTAGATAAAAATATCTAATTACGTTAGATAACAGAATTTAATTTACGCCATGATAAAACATGATAAATTGTCAAAATAATTATGTTACTATTTGAAAAACCAAACAACAATTTGTGCATCAGAAGTGAGATATTTATTGTGTTGAGTTCAGATACTTGCGTTCGAGACTATTTGCGAAACAAAAAAATTTGTTAAAGTAATTATAATTTTTTTTAAAATTTGACAAGCAAAATATTATTATACATGTAATTTAAAAATATTTAAAAATTTCCATAACTTTATGATTCGGTTACGCCCAGCCAATAGCTTGTGTCGGTAACCATGGCAATACATGTGCGTCTGATTCAGATGTCGACATAAGTTTTGCGATGACATAATAATATAACTTTATTTTAGCTCCTTGCTATATAAAAAATATAAAGTTTATATTTTATTTATTTTATTTGTATTAATTTTTTTGACATTTTAATTTTTGTTATATATATTTTGTTTTTTTATGAAAGTAAAATTTAACTTTTATAAAACTGAAAATTGTGGTCCTGTTTAAAAATTCCAGACACAAATGCTCTTTTTTTTAACAGTGCATAAACTGTAAACAAATGTTGTGTTTCTTTAAAAAAATAAAAAAAAAATACATAATTACAGAAAACGTAAAATTTTGACACTTCAGTGGAAGTTAGCTAAAATAAATGATCCAGTCTAGCTACTGATAGCACCAACTACTCTGACCATTAGTTTAACATGTTGTTGAAATGCTTATTTAGCACATACTGCCAACGGTTACAAACAGAGCCGGATTAAGACTTTGATGGGTCCCAGATAAATAGTCATAAAATCGGTCGCAATTGATAATTCATTTATTTGTTTTGGTAATAACGTGGCTGTTTTGGCTGTATCTCAAGAGCAACTAAGAAGGATGATTGGTAGAATTAATATTGTAGGTAAGGATATGCATCTTATGTTGAATGTTGATAAATGCAAAGTATTCGTTTTTGAGAAGGGTGACTTGACGAATGAATGTAATGTATCTGTTTCTGTTGATACGGTGAAGTTTAGAGCTCGTAGATGAATTTGTGTATTTGGGTGGTTTTTATCTAAAGATGGTGCTTTGGATACTTTTGCTATAGAAACGTAAATGTTTCCTAAGAAGCAAGTTTGAGTATATACAATGCTATTTTGGTACATATGTTGATGTACGGTAGTGAATGTTGGGTTTGGCTACAAAAACATAAAAACTTCAGTAGAAATGAGATTTTTAGCATATGTAGAGTAACTAGAAGAATTGGGTACGAAATAGATTAATGTATGATGAGTGTGAAATTGAAAAAAAAAGTTGTTGTAAAAGTTGGTGTTAGTCAGTTAAAATGATTCGGCCATCTTGAGCAAATGTATACTGAATGTTAAGTTAAAAGAATATATGTGAATGTTTTTGAAGATATACGTTTGCGTGGACGTCCGATGAATAGATGGAGTAATATGATTGAGAGTGTATTAGGTGAGTTAAAGTTTTCAAGTAGGTAGTAGAAATAGAAGAGCTTGTATTCGAGATAGCATGAATGTGGACGTAACTAGAGTTGCTTGTCTGGATAGGAATGTTTGGAGAAAACTAATTTCGAGATAGTAAAAAGAGTTTGCGTCACACTCTTTTGGGTACATTGCGTGAATGTGTATGTATGTAAAGAAACTCTAGGAATTCAAGTTATTTAAATTCTGTAAAATTAGTATTTTTTTCTTCAAGAGTATCATAATATTAATATTACGTTACCATGTTACCTATGTAAAAAGAGGTCATTAGGTTACTTGTATAATAATGACATTATTATACAGCGGTTAGTTACTATATACACTACTAGTGGCAGCACCAAACATAACTACAAAGTCAAGTGTATTTAATCTATAGAAATAACTATACGTATTTAGGTATATACAATACTGTTTTGATACCTACGTCAATGTACAGTAGCAAATGTTCAATTTTGATGCAAAAACATAAAAGAAAAATGACTGCTATGAAATGACGAACATGGTATAACTAGAAGAAATCGGGTACGTATAAATGAGTATGAAATAAAATAAAAGATGTTACAAAATTTGGTGTGTCATTTTAAGTTATTAAAAGAATATATATGAAAGATTTTGAAGGTACACGTTTGCGTAGATGTCAGATGAGTAAATAGAATGGTATGATTAAGAGAGTGTTTTGCGTGAGTGAATGTTTCAAGTAGTAGGAATAGAAGAGCATGTATGTGAGATGTCATGATTGTGGATGAAACTAGAGTTGCTTGTCTGGATAGGAATATTTGGAAAAAAATTATTTCGGGATAGTAAAAAAAAAATTGTATCATACACTTCTGGGTACATCGCGTGATTGTGTATGTATGTAATGGTTAATTTTGAAAACTTAGGATCATTCCGTAATCATTGTATATAATGCCATTTTCTATTTCTGATATTCTTTAATATATTTGATATTATCAAATCTAGGTGAACTATTTGGTTGCAAAAGCATAAACGCAAAATGACTGCTGTGGAAATGAGATTTTTACATGGGGTATGCGATGTAAATAGGAGAGATCGGGTACGAAATAGATTAGTGTATGATGAGTGTGAAATTGAAAAAAATGTTGTAGCAAAAGTTGGTGTTAATCAGTTAAGATGGTTCGGACATGTTGAGCGAATGTCTAATGAACGTTTGGTTAAAAAGATTTATTTGAATGATTTTGATGGTATACGTTTATCAGTGGACGTCCGATGAGTAGTTGGAGTGGTATGATTGAGAGGGTGGCTTGCGTGAGCGAAAGTTTCCAAGTAGTAGGAATAAAAGAGCATGTATGAGAGGAATTATGAATGTGGATGAAGCGAAAGTTGCTTGTTTGGATAGGAATGTTTGGAAGCGACTGATTTCGGGATGATGAAAAGAGTTTGTACTACACCCTTTTGGGTACATGGCGTGATTGTGTATGGATGTATATATGTACTAATCGACATTTCGACAAACTCAACGTCTGTCTTCATCAGGAAAACTGACACAAATGCATTTATAGTAAATAACAGAACATAGAAACAAGTTACTAGGTAACAAATAAGTAACTAGATCATAGAAAAAATTTGTTTTTAATTTTTACTACCTTATTATAAATATAACCGATATACATTCAGTATTATTTCAGCTGATGCAGCTACACTTTTTATAATAATATAATACGATAGATAGTGTTCAATAATTTTAATGTCTCAATTAGATTTAAAAAATACGATAATTAATTTTTGTTAAATTAAAGAAAAAAAAAAAAAACAAGCAAAGCAGAGTGCGTTACTTCTTCGAAAGAACATAATTTTTCTTTATTTTATAATAAAATCACATCTCTTTTATTACTATTATTCAAAATCAATCTTAGATATTTCTATATTTTTATTTAATAAAGGTATTAAGTTATTTATGAGAGTATTTTAAAATATATACAGACCGTCCCAGAACGAGCTTACTCTATACGTATTTTAAAAACTAAAATATTATGTTATAAAATTTGGTATTGAGTGGTACTCTGATACGCTCAGTTGAAGTAAAATATTGGTAATATGATGCT
The DNA here is from genome assembly GCA_963966155.1 of Clivina fossor. Classification (NCBI taxonomy): domain Eukaryota; kingdom Metazoa; phylum Arthropoda; class Insecta; order Coleoptera; family Carabidae; genus Clivina; species Clivina fossor. Next base: position 226,280 of record CAWYQG010000516.1, read on the forward strand.
ACTTCCGATTTAACCGGAAATCGACCCTAACTTCCTTATTTTAATTAATGGTATAGCCCATTTTTATTTTATCATTGATTTTAGGAGTAAATTTTAGAAATGATACATTAAAAATATTTTACTTTAGTTCAACTGTTATTGACGTATTTCAACTTTTTTGTTTGAAATCGACAATATATTTCAAGGTCCGTACCTCAAGAATGCAATCAAAATTTTGTGATAAAGAAATAAATTAAAAATGTGTCCAAAATATAGCTTTAACTTGAAGTTTAAAAAACATTAAAACATCATTTTTTTCAAATGGAAACTTCTATTTTTTACTACTTTAATGAATTTTACGATAAAAAATAGGTGTTAGTTTATGTAGCATGTTCTATTTTAAAAGATTTTTAGTAAAATATAAAAATGTTTAATTTGAATACGTTGTTATTATTTTATTATATAAATAAATTAACAATAAATCATAAATTTTATTAAATGCATGAACCACAGCAGGTTTTTTCATATAATTTACATTTAAAATTTTAAATCATAAATTAAATCCGTTATACGTCACGCTTTAGTTTTAAAAAAATATTTCATTTTTAAAATATTTATATGTACATTTATTATTTGGAATAACAAAATTAAACAAAAATTTGCTTTATTGTTATAAACATTTTTAAAACTTTCAAGTTCTTTTCAGTTTTGTTCCTGAATGAAAATACATTTTTAAAATATCATTAAAATAAAATTAATAGTAGTTTTTACTATTCATAAAATTTAATTAAATTACAGGTATATTAATTTATTACATTATTATTGTTAAATTTGCGTAATATCTTTATAAATATTAAAATTTTATATTAATTGACTTAAATTGACAATAATAAATATTAGCAGTTTAAGGCTTGTATCTGATATGACTTATACCCATGTGGGCCTGAATTAGTATCACTAAACAATTTAGTCTAAACTGCGCAATTTCGCTTCGGATTTTACTGCATATTTAAAACTAACGATAAGTTAAAACTGAGCGCGTATGATCCATCCAAGAAAAGTCTTTAGTGTTATGTTATCTAAAGAATTTTATAAAACAATTAAAATAAAATTAATCTAGATTAGATAACAGATATTAAATTTTAAATATGTATATCTCAATAAGATAAAAGATAACTATTTTTTCTTTATCTAGATAAATTATTATTTGAATAATCAAGATAATTTGGCCAATATTATTTTATTATATTATATTTTTTGTAATGATTTTATCGACCATGTATATTCTTAATAATAGGAACATAAATGAAACACCCGCTATATTAAAATATGTACATTTACTAGTAAAAATGTGCATCAATAATTCACTGTCATTTAGGTATGCTATTTTTGAAATGGTGACTGCTGGTACCATATTGCGTTCTATAAAAAAAAGTAAAACATATATTAAAACAAATGCAAAAATAAATAGAGAAAAACGACAAATGATGATAATCAGAAACATGAAATACAAGTAAAGTTAACAATTCAAAAACCTACATCATGTTTTTACATAACTATATTGAACTATATTGAAACTATAACTATAACTATATTGAACTATATTGAAACTATAATGAAATAATGAAAAAATGCACGAGTTAACTGAAAAATCCATTTACTATTAATGTAACTTTTAACTGATTTGTATTGTTAAATTTTTTTAATTAGAACGACAATGAACTGTTTTCATACTTTTTTATCAGTCTGAATATGCCGTGTCCCATACAATTACTTTTTGCCATTTTCAGTTAAGAATTTTTATAAAAACAATTATGTACGAATATTAGATATAAAGACAAAGCTCATATTTGACAGATCCTCAAATTTTATATACAATTTTTATAAATTAATTTATAAGTAATGTAAAAGAATCGAGTAGAACATACATACACAATTACCCCATGAACCCATAAGGATGTAACTACTAAATCTTTCCACTATTCCGAAATCAATTTCCTGCAAACATTCTTAATCATAAATATTAATTCATAAATTTTATCCAGTCATGTACATCACATGATGTGTCTATAAATCTAGTAATGTTAGTATATTTTTATATTCTTAATTATTATGACCAGTCAAAATATAAAAAAATGCATTAGCTTGTCGTTGTGATCTTGTGGCGCATTTTGTTAGCGCAGTTGCCGCGAAAGCAAACTGTCCCGGGTTCAAACCCGTGCAAGGTTAATGCAGTTTTCTTCATTTAAAAATTAACTAATGATTTAATTAGTTCATCAAAATAAATTAATGGCGATTTAAGCAAAAACAAAAAACACTATAAACTAATATATAATACTCCCTGTGTAATTAAGAATATAAATAATGCAGTATTTGTTTTAAATAAATTTCCTATTTTGTTTAATTTAGGTTGGCTGGCGTCTGACAGTGCAATGGAGGGCAGGAAATCTAGCTTGCAAGATATTTCTATTCCTGCGCGCCTTTGGTCTCAATCTGAGCAGTAATGTACTGGTGTGCGTCTCGCTGGACCGTTACCTTGCCATTTTATATCCGTTACGCGTAAACGACGCCCGACGTCGCGGTAAAATGATGCTGGCCTGCGCTTGGATTATCACCTTACTATGGTCCCTGCCCCAGGTGAGTCACAATCTACCATCTTACAGTGATCGCGTTTTGCTCTATCGCGATATTAGATCTACGATATAGATGTACAATAGTGCAGAACTCGCAAGGGATTACGATATCTTTGCAGCTAAATAAAGATATAAAATTTGCAGCAAAAACGTATTAATTTAATCTAAATAATTTATTTATTATTCGTATTATATTTATATGAAATTTTATTTTTAAAACAATTTTATTCAAATGATGGATATTTTATAGTTTATGTTTGTAACAGAAGAATTTTTTTCATTAACAAAATTGATCTATTACTTTTACTTATTTATCGATTTCATGATTTATATATTCTGCAAATTTTATGATTGTTATACCATTTATTTCTGAATTTTCTTAAAAAGTACATTATGTCTTGAAGAAGGTGGCAAATACCATCGATCATCGAAAGCTTGAGACAGAATTTTTACTGAGAGTTTGATTCGTACACCTAACCTTTGACTACATTCCCTTTAAAATTTTATACATTATGATACATTCTAGTCGTGAATTTTTTATTATAATACTTTACACTTATTCTATGGATAACTGTTCTACATTTTGTGCTGAATTGAAAATATATACACACTACCATTCCTGCTGCTCACAGCTTCAGAAAAAGTATATATGTACTTTATTATTTTTCTAATTTTTTCTCGTCAAAAATTAATTTTATATGATTATTGTTACTATTTACCCAATCATCGTTCGTAGAAAACTAGAGATACATTTCAATCAATTAATATAACTTAATTAGACCGCGTGCAGCATCTGCTCCTGGAATTCTAATTAAAACAAGTACATGGTATGTTTCTAAAGTACAGGTGATGTAAATTGTAAATTCTATATTTTATTATCTTTTATCAGTATGTTGCATTATAGTTTTGTAGTTTTCATAGTGTGAATACAATCTTTTTTTAACTATATTGGTAATATAATGATTTACTTTTAATAATATAATAAAATTAATTATTTTTAATTTAACTGAAAATATGATAAAAACTTGAGTAAATACATTTGTGCTAATTGAACGTACCAATTGGAACAGATTTTAATTTCACCACGAGATGGATTTAGGAGTTTTGCGATTGGCAATAAAAAAACAATAAAAATGCATGATTTTAGTTTTATCAGTTGTTATTGGTTTTATTGCAGCTATGAATTAATATTATTTATGTCATTTTTTATCGACGGGGTATCCTTGGAATTTTTTCAAAATAAGATTTTTTTCAAAATTTGCTCATGAAAATCTGAAAAAAAAATTCACTTTTAGCGGTAATCAACGAAATAATTAAAATAGGGGGGCGGCGAATTTCCGGTCGGCCCCGGGCGGCGAAAACTCACGCTACGCCACTGATACAATGTGTCTAAGAAAATTATTTACAATGTGTTTTATTGTATACAATGTGTTTTTTAAGAATTATTATTGATTATTTGTCAAAAACATTGACACAATTATTCCAGGTTCTTGAAGAGTATATAGTAAATAATTATTATAAATTCTAGAAATTTTTTAGGCCAACTATTTATAGAATGAATTTTGTACATTAGTAGTTATAGAAAAAATAATAAACTTAATATTACTAAATATATAAAGAGCCTGTATGAGAGTAATTATGAATGTGGATGAAGCGAAAGTTGCTTGTTTGGATAGGAATGTTTGGAGGCGACTGATTTCTGGATGATGAAAAGAGTTTGTGCCACACCCTTTTGGATACATGGCGTGATTGTGTATGTATGTATGTATGTATGTAAGTTCTGTATTTACACTTATTTATAATCGATATTTCGACGAACCTAAACGTTCTCTCTTCATCAGAATGATTAATACTACTGATGATGTATGTTCTATTTAAATTTCAGCCATTTCTACGTAAAAGTAATTTTGTATTAGTTAAACAAGTTTTATTAAATTGTTTTGTATTAGTTTCTTTTTGGTCATTTCACAAACATTGAATATTGTTTCGTTTTTACAAGAAATGTAAAGAAATCGTTTAAGAATACTTTTTTATTCTATTTCTATCACAAACAAGATTTCGATTTTGTTATAAAATCCAGATATTGGTTCCTCTAAGAAATAACAAAAAATTGGTTAAAGACAATTTGAAAGACATCCATCCGTGTCTCCCTGTACTAGAATAAAACAAAAAAAAAGCAACATTCTATAAGATTAAAAACAGATGTGATATGAGAAGAATAGAGCCATAAAACTGGCTAATATTTGGCTACTTTTTTCCAGAGTGTTGTATTCCACGTGTCGCCGCATCCCAAAGTACCATCGTTCTACCAGTGTGTTACATTCGGATTCTTCTCGTCGCCGAAACAAGAGATGGCTTATAATCTATTCTGCGTCCTAGTTATGTACTTCATACCATTGGTCGTTATCATTGTTTCCTACACGGCCATTATGTACGAAATATCACATAAATCCAGAGAAACAAACGGTAAGTTTCACACACACACACACACTTGTTATATACGAAATATGCTTCCAATTAAACTCGAATAATGAAAATCACTTTATTAACGTATTTAGTTTATAATAAAATATAAGCAATTTTATTCAGCAATTCTAGATTTCTTTTTAAATTTCCTATTAATAGGAGACCGTATATATCGGTCTCGTGCCAGTTGCAAACGATATGAATTTATTAAATATTAATTTACACAAATCAAATTTAAACCAATAAATATAAACTTGGTCAATTTTAAAATTAAATACTGACTTGATTATTTGTAAAAATTATGTGTGATGATATTATAGCGTATTATAAATATTATATTTTGACCATATAAGCACAACTCGACCCTTCCCAAACCGCTGTACGCATCTGGCACTCGGCCTAACTAGCTTCACTGCCTAGGTTTGACCCGACCCTTATTTATACGCAAATGGCACTAAATAATTATTGTACGCAACTGGCACGTACGCAACTGGCACTATTTCGTATATATCAAATTTGAAATAACTTTTTTTGTCTAATTTATTAAGGAAACGTTTCGACCAACAACATTGTTATTTTCAGTCTTACATATTATAAAAATTTAACAATATTAAAATAAAAAAGTTCTGTATAATTTTTAATTAAAATTTGACGTTTCGATATATTGCATGTATATTATCATAAGAAATATATATATATATATATATATATATATATATATATATATATATATATATATATATATATATATATATATATATATAAATAAAACAGAAACAAGTTACTAGGTAACAAAATAAAAATAACTAGATTACAAAATTTATAAATTATTCATTTATGTTGGACAAACAGGTAGAATTGTTTCCACTAGATCAGGGGTTCTTAATCTGGGGTCCACGGAATTTTAGAGGGTCCGTGGTAATAATGGGTGATTCATTTAGAGGTACTTTTTTCACAGCTGATTTTATGACAATTGACGCGCGAGTCGTGACAACCTGTCATTGTATTTTTGTTCAGTATTGTTTGACATTTCATTATGGAAAGACTTAGCCCGGCACAGTGTCTACAAATTATTCAGCTGTATTACGAAAATTAACGTTCTACGGAGAATGTGTTTCGAGCGCTTAGAGCAACTTATGGTCCACATAATCGGCCTACCGAACGCACAATTCGTCGTACCATCGAAAAATTTGAAACCCAATTTTCATTATTGGATAATACGCGACCAAATAGACCACATCCAGCACATAGTAAAAAAAGGATAGCGGCAGTAGCTGAGAGTGTCCGCGTTGAACGTGATGAATCAATTCGGCGCCGTTCTCAATAACTTGGCTTGTCATATGCAACAACTTGGCGTATTTTACGTAAAGATCTTGGTTTAAAAGCATACAAAATTCAACTCGTGCAAAAACTGATGCCGGCCGACCTTCCTTTATTGCTTTATGGCTTTATTGCGAGAACGATTCGGTAAAAAGTTAATTTCACGCTTCGGGCAGGTGAATTGGCCGTCTAGATTGTGTGATATCACACCTCTAGACTTTTTCCTTTGGAGCTACGTAAAGTCCAAAGTCTACAGGGATAAGCCGGCTACGATGGAGGAATTGGAAGCCAACATTACTTGCGTTATTCGCCAAATACCGCTCGAAATGATCGAACGTGTCATCGAAAATTGGAACTTCAGAATGGAGTATATTAGCCGCAGTTACGGCCAACATTTGAAAGAAATAATCTTTAAAAAATAAATGTAAAGAATGGTTCTTTTGTATGATAATAAAGATTACCCGATAAAATCGATTTTTTCTATTTGTTTTTATTTTTGAAAAAAGTACCTCTAAATGAATCACCCATTATATCGCAAAATGCAGAATATAACTTATCTAACAATATTATTCTGAGAACGGAGTTCGTGTCCTTTATTTTTCTGTCAAAGGGGGTCCATGGAACAAAAACGGTTAAGAATCCCTTCACTAGATTGTCAAAATATTGGAGGTAAATATGTCTAAGCTATCCAGATAAATCCACTATCGCAAAATATGCGTTAAAAAAGCTTAATGAGATACAATCATTTCTATGGTTTGTTTGTTTATTATTTTTATCATTTGTATAGTTTTTTTCCTGATAATAATGTACCTGCAGTATATCGAAATATCGAATTTTAATTGAAAATTATACAGATCTTAAAACCTAAAACTTTTTTATTTTAATATTATTAAATTTTTATAATGTGTGGACTGAAGATGGCCATGTGTTTCGTTAAATTAAATTGAAAGAAAAAAAAAACAATATGGGCAGTAGCAACTTAGTTACCCGACTAAGAGACGATTAGCGTCGTAATCGGCTTTTAGTCGCGCGACTAACTTGCTACATGCTACCACCCAATGTTTTTAATTCGATTTGAATTTACTAGGATCTGCAACAAGATTGATCTTTATTATTTATTTATTTATTTTTATATATGTTAATTAAAGTTAATAATAAAATACCAATATATTTTTATATTTGATTAAGATAGAAAAATATTTTTTAAAGCTACTAAAATTCATAGTTGTTCTTTTTCGCATTATACATATAGAAAAAAAATGTTAGTATAAACCAGTGGTCCTCAAATTTTTTGTGTCTCGTAGACCAAGAGCCAATTTTTTCTGTTTTGGAAAGACCCCCAACCCCCTCCTCGCCTTTCTAATATTGAATTGTAACAAATTTGTCTAATTCAAATGTGTTTTTGACAGCTGACACAGTGCTACTCATTTTAATAGGTATAACTGTAGACTCTCTTATCGACCACTAGAGGTCGATATAGACCACTTTTGGAATCATTTGTATAAATGTTTAAAATGTATCAAACTTCAGTATGTTATATAGGTATATTACCTTTGACTTGTCTATACATTCTAAGAATAGTTGTCCATATACAAAAATAAATAAATAAATAAATAAATAAATTTCAATCAAATAAAAATATTCATCATAAGAATATCAGACAGGCAAAATTATTGAGAATTCTGTTTGCAAATTATAATGTCACTAAAAACTCTTTTAATTCATAACAAACTACCAGAAATACTTAAAAGCAAATCTACGCTGAGATTGCTTAAAATATATGTAAAAAAAAATTGATAATTTAAAATTGTAACATATCCTGGGGCTATTTTTATTTTTCGAAATAAAATGTTATTATTATTACCACTTTGACTGCAGGAAAAGTGGTAGGTCCGGAAACCTACACCCCCGACCTTCATGGAAATAAAAATAAACTATATAGGATTTATGTGCTTTTTATGTGCTATTTATGTCCTGTAACTAAAAATTTTGTGCTACACCGGAAATGCCGTTTTCAAAAAAGGGTGTAGGAATCCGTGCAGCTACACCCTATCCTACTAAAATAATAATAATAGAGTAACCGCAACCGTCTGGAAATTATGTGCTTTTTATGTGTTAATTAGGTCCTGCAACAAAACTTTTTGTGCTGTACCGGAAGTGCCGTTTTTCGTAATGGAGGGAGGGGCACATCGACAAAAATACGTTATAACTCATAACGACGGATTTGAATGATAGCATCCACAGACAAGAAAGATAAATAGACGAGACACTTGCAATATCACTGGCGAATGTGGCGCGATTGCTGAAAGATCTTAAGTACTAATATGTTTAACTCGCGGTTTAAAATAGTACCATTACTATCTAGTTCATATCTCGGTAAATAAATTGAAATAAAGAACACAAAATTATATTAAATGTATTTATTAAATTTCATATTAGCTAGTCGAAAAGACTAGCTTATAAAATCGTCAATACGGCTGGCTGGCTGGCTGGCTGGCTGGCCGGCCGTGTCCAAAAAATACGATAAATACCAGTGTTAATTATAAGTATGAAGGAAAGCTCGTAGAAAGCTGAAACTTGGCAATTAGATAGTTCATACCAAATAAAAAATTAAGTTCAATTTTCAGACCGCAGTGTTGCCAACTTTCCGAGAAAAAAATTACTAAATTTTTTAATACGAGTGTTAATTATAAGTATAAAGGAGAGCTCGTAGAAAGCTGAAACTTGGCAATTAGATAGTTCATACCAAATAAAAAATTAAATTCAATTTTCAGACCGCAGTGTTGCCAACTTTCTGAGAAAAAAATTACTAAAATTTTTAAAAATTTATTATGACCACGTTATTTAACCAATTTTAATTAAATTTTCACTAAAGATTCTCCTGGTGCCCGCATAAATTATGCAATTTTAACAAAATACAGTGTTGCCAACTTATTGAGAAAAAAATTACTAAAATATTAAAAATTTATTGTGTCTACATTATTTATCCGATTTTAATCAAATTTTCAGAAAAGTTTCTTCTAGTGCCCACATAAATTATAATTTTATTAAAATACGATGTTGCCAACTTTCCGAAAAAAAAAATAATAATTTTCTAAAAATTTGTTATGCCCGCATTATTTATCCGATTTTAATGAAATTTTTACAGAAGATACCCTTAGCGCCTATAATATTATATATTAGCAAAATACAATGTTGCCAACTGTCGGTGAAAATTTTTTTTATTCTTATTTCTTATCATTTATGTGATAATATCAAAGTGGTCTATATATGGGTTTACCCATATACACTTCTAATCTTGTATTTTAGCTAGTCGAAAAACTAGCTTATAAAATCAAACCACATTCGACTAGCTCCATTCTCGCTTTGCGAGAATATTATTTTACAATATATGGTTTATAACTAAAAATTTAAAAAATGCAATTATAAAAAAAAAAACAAATATAAAAAAAACCATATGCATCTTAATAAAAACTTAATTAACCAAAAATATATAAATTTATGGAAAATAAATAAGTATAAATTAAAATTTAGGAAATCTAATATTTTCAATAGAATAAGTATTCAAAATTAATTTTAAAAATAAAAAAAAATTAATACATACAATAATTTAATTAAAAAATTGTTAATTTTAAAAAATCAGTCAAACTTATACAAGAAAAATATATCAATTTTATATATATATATATATATATATATATATATATATAAAAATTTTTTTCATGTGTTTGTTTATTATATATATATATATATATATATATATATATATATATATATATATATATAATACACAAACACATGAAAAAATATAAATACGTACAATTATAAAACATGAACATTTACAATATATAAGAAAAAATAAATAAATAGAAAAATTACAATAGTACATAATTTAGAAAAATATTAATTTTCATTTTCTGCATTTATATTTAATTATTTTTTCTGCTCGTCTCACACGTTAACACAAAATTTTATACACACAACTTCAACGCAAAAACAAATCCAAAAACGGAATTCTGGTGCAGCACAAAACGTTTTGTTACGGGACCTAATGTGCACATAAACAGCACATGATTTAGAGACGATTACTATATACAATTATTATTTGAACAAAATAGAGTGTCGGTGCACCGCGAAAATATAATAAAAAAACGGCACTTCCGGTACAGCACAAAAAGTTTCGTTGCAGGACCTAATTAGCACATAAAGAGCACATAATTCTCAGATGGTTGCGGCCACTCTGATATTATTATTTTAGTAGGATAGGGTGTAGGTGCACGGATTCCCCACACCCTTTTTTGAAAACGGTGCAGTACAAAATTTTTGATACGGGACCTAATTAGCCCATAAAAAGCACATAATTTCCAAACGGTTGCGGTTACTCTATTATTACTATTTTAGTAGGATAAGGTGTAGGTGCACGGATTCCTACACTCTACAAAATGTCCGGCGGCAAAACGTCCGTGGCAAAATGTCCGGCGGCAAAACGGCGGCGGCAAATGGTCGCGGACCCAGTTTATCATGACCAGTCAAAATATAGAAAAATGTATTACCTTGTCATCGATTTAGTACCGTAGTTGGTAGCGCAGGTCCCGGCTTCGAACTCCGGCCAGGTCAATACATTTTTCTTTATTTAAATATTAACTAATGATTATATTAGTTCATCAAACTAAATTAATGGCGATTTTGCAATTACATATTACTTTTAATTTTGAAATATTTTTGTTTATTTTTCCTTTTTGAATGAGTTTTTCACTTCACTTCACTTCACTTCTCACTTGTCACGCGTTTCGGCTATTGCCATCATCAGAGATGATCTGCCGGCAGATCATCTCTGATGATGGCAATAGCCGAAACGCGTGACAAGTGAGAAGTGAAGTGAAGTGAAGTGAAAAACTCATTCAAAAAGGAAAAATAAACAAAAAATATTTCAAATTCAACAATAAAGTTAGGAAACATAACTAAACAAAAAAACTTTTAATTTTCTAATACTTGTAAAACAGCATATTTGTTATGTGATTTGTGCGAGCATTAATATTTCTTTTGTCGAATATGTAATTTCTGACGAATCTGGCGGTGTGTATTAGGTACATTTCTTGTACTTCTTCAATAATTAAATTTAAATTCGAGCGAAAACAAACACTGCAAGTGTCACTACATAATTTTCAATATGGCCGCCGGAGATGTCAGATTAGATACACTTGACCGAGTAGTCATGTTTGGTGCTGCCACAAGTTGTGTATATAGTAAGTAACTACTGCATAATAATGTGCATTATTATATTAGTAACATAATGATCTCCTTCTGCACATATAATAAACGTAATATCAATATTTTGATACGCTTGAAGAAAAAAATTGGTTTTTTCAATATACATGTACTTATGTACGTATACCTATAAAAAACAGTAAAAAACATGTGCTGCGACTTATTTTCATTTTATTTGTTAATATTTTCATTTTTATTTTGTAATTTTTTGCATAAGTGATTCATAAATTATTCGTTTTGCTATATGTTTATCAATTTTTGTGAATTTATAATCCAGTTTGTGATATTTTAGTGTTTAAGCTTTCATTAATATTTCGTATTCAATATACTTAACAAACGTCAACAGTTACTTGTTTCGTGTTGTTGCTTCGCAGAATTAGTGACGTATCCGAACGTTAATTAAATAAATTATTTTTTTAATAGTTTGTTAGTACAAGATTGCGTTTTGTTTTTTTTTCATTTTTTTTTTAATAAATTGTGTGTATAGACTTTGAAAAATGAATACCTGTCAGAACTGCAGTAGTCAATGCAAGACCAATATATTCATTAATTGTGATGGATGCCAAGGTTCCGTTCATCTTTCCTGCATTGGTATGTCAGAGAATGATATTAAAGTTACAAGATCCAAATCCAAATCATTAAAAGTTGTATGCAATTCATGTAACAATAATATGACACAGTTTAAGGATTTGAAATCACTAATATTAGCATTGCAACTTGAATATACTACATCTATTCAAAAGCTCAAAGAAGAATTTGATGACAAAGTTAATGCTATTCAGACAACAATATCTAATTATCAGTCTCCATCAACCAATGTTAATTTCGATGAAATGCTAAATGAAATAACTGAACGTCAAATGCGTAAAAATAATATCGTCGTATTTGGTGTTCCTGAACCTAATAGTGATTCAAACGATACTTTGCACAAAGATATGGATCGTACAAATATAGACAGATTCTGTAATGTATTAAAACCAAATACTAACGCTAGCATCAAATCACACTTCAGAATGGGTAGACGTAACACAAATAACATTCATCCTCGGCCAATAAAAATTAATCTTGATAATGAATGTGTTGTACGTGATTTGATAAAAAATGCTTTCCGTTTGAAAAACAATACTGAATTTCAAAACATTAGATTATCATTTAACAGAACTCCGATGCAATTAGAAGCCTACAAAAGACTAAAAATGGAATTACATAGAAGACTAAATAGCGGTGAACAAAATTTAAAAATTAAATATATAAAGGGCATTCCAAAAATAGTTCCTTTAAACTAAATTCATTACCCAATTACAACACTTCAATATCGTTTATTTATCAGAATGTAAGAGGGCTCTGAACAAAGACTGCATTGGCATATAACGCAATTAATTCTTGTGATGCGGATGTAATATGTATTAGTGAATCCTGGTTAAGCAATGATAACTTAACTTCCGAATATTTTTGTGATCAATTTAGTGTTTACCGAAAGGACCGAGATTTTGTTGCACTTGATATGAATAGAGGAGGTGGTGTTATTTTGGCTGTGAGAAATAATTTAACTTCTGTTCCATTAAACTTGACAGCTTTATCGGTAGCAGTACCTAGCATAGACGTCATTGGGGCTAAAATAACTAATATTCGTAATTCCAGTGCTCTAATAATTATTGTTTTGTATATTCGTCCTTCTACATCTACCACGGATTTTGAATTGTTTTTTGAAACTTTTAATACTCTAAATTTATTTCAAAATGAAAGTGTTATAATTCTCGGTGATTTTAATGTTCCAAGTTATGAAACAGTTTCAAATAATAAGTTTAATATGGTATTTAATAATTTTAAAGATGTAAATAATTTAAACCAGTACAACAATATAGTTAATTCTCAGGGTCGCATACTACATTTAATTTTTTCAAATTCTAATTGCGTTGTAAAGAGGGAAGATTATCCAATAGTTTCAGAGGATTTATTTCATCCGGCATTGACTTTCAATTTTGATATACAAATTTCAACACAAACTAATTTTCGTTTTAATGATAAACATACGGGTTTTAATTTTAAAAAGGCTAATTTTCCTATACTTTACGACGCATTACTGAATATAAACTGGAGTTCATTAAATAAAATTCAAGATGTAAATTTAGCTTGTGATGAACTCTACAATACCTTGAATAATATATTTATTCAATCTGTTCCGAAACTGCATTTGAAAAACAGATATTGTAAATATCCGCCATGGTTTGACATGGATATCATTAAATCAATTAAGGACAAACACATAGCTCATAAAAATTATAAAAAATATAATACAACATATCATTATGGCATATTTAAATATTATAGGTCAAAAACTAATACACTAATTAATTCAGCTTACAAAAATTATTCAAGTAAAATAGAAGATAACATTTCAAATGATCCAAAAAAATTTTGGGCATATATTCAATCGAAAAAAGGTGGTACTCGAATACCAGCATTAATGACATATAAGAATATAGAATATTCTTCTCCACAATCGATTGTTGATAAATTTGGTGAATATTTTAACAGTATATATATACAGTCTCGAACACTTACAGATTTAAATTTACACACAAGTAGTTCCACGCAGTATAATTGTATTAATATAAAATATATTTCTGAAGATGAAATATTCGAGGCAATAAAAAAATTAAAACCTTCCTTCACAGCAGGTATTGATGGTATTCCTAGCTTTTTAATCAAAGACTGCGCATACGCATTTGTAAAACCATTACACTTTTTATTTAATTTATGTATTAAAACATCTTTTTTTCCATCGTTATGGAAAAAAGCGTGCGTTTGTCCGATTCTAAAAAAAGGAAATCCATCAAATATTGAAAATTATCGCGCTATTTCACTTCTCTGTAATTTCTCAAAAGTGTTCGAATCAATCATATATAAAAATATTTATTCTTATGTCAAACTGTATATTACACCTCATCAACATGGTTTTATGGAGAAGAGATCGACGGTCACTAATCTCTCATGTTTTTCTCAATTTATTATAAATGTAATAGACAAATTAGGGCAGGTGGATACAATTTACACAGATTTCCAAAAAGCATTCGATCAAATCGACCACTACATTCTACTCGATAAATTACAGTGTATTGGCGTTAATAATTCTCTGTTGAAATTGTTACGAGACTAATTGTTTGATCGTAAGTTCTCAGTTAAATATCGTAATTATTTATCCACATATTTTGTTCCAACATCTGGAGTCCCTCAGGGCTCCAATCTAGGACCCTTATTATTTTTAATTTACATGAATGATATTTCGAAAGTACTGTCGTGTTCATATCTTCTATTCGCAGATGATCTTAAGCTTTTTCATACAATTGATTCCATATTTGACTGCGAATTTCTACAAAACAATATCGATGCAGTTTCGGAATGGTGCAAGAAAAATCGTTTGTCATTGAATGTATCTAAATGTCATATTATGTCATACACAAAAAAACATAATGTTATCAACTACAACTATAACATTAATGAACAGCCACTCAATAAACTTGATAATGTTAAAGATTTAGGTGTTATTTTTTGGGTTTATATATCGGAATAGCAAAGAATTTTCAAAATCTAACACTTTATTAACTTTATATAATTCTTTAATTAGACCTCATTTAGAATACGCTGCTATCATTTGCTTCCCGATATATAATAACCAAATTGGTGACTTGGAATACGTTCAACGTTCTTTTCTTAAATTTCTTGTGTACAAGATTGATGGATGTTATCCAACTAGAGGTACGTCTCAGTCCTTACTGTTGTTACGATTTTCGTTAACGTCATTGCATATTAGGCGAATAACAATTGCCATTAAATTTTTATATAATTTATTAAATAACCGTATAGATTGTCCGTGGCTTCTGGGTGAAATTAATTTTCTTGTACCAAGATTCAATTCTAGACAAAGTAATTTGTTTTACTGTACATCGAATAGAACTAATTTGTACATGAAATGTCCTATTTATAATATGTGTCACTTTTATAATGTAATAAGTAATGCTGTTTACATTAATTTTGAGTCAATTAATTCAATATGCAAAGTTGTTGGGAATGTTCTTATAGATTAATTTTTTTTTTTTTTGTTTGTGCACTAATATTATAGTTATTTTTCTGTAATTGGGTATTCTACCTGTTGAAAAATAAATTATTATTATTATTATTATTATATTGTTATTGGATTTTTGTAAATATTCAATAAAAATATACTAAAATGAAAAATCCGGTCTACGGATATTCAAATATAGTAAAAAATTGTTTACGTATAGTACGACTATATGCAAATATTAATAAATAACAAAATGAGATACGAGTAAAAATTATAATAGAGCTATGCTGTAAAAATTAATATCAATATTTTTTAATGTAAATGAAACTTTATGCTTAATATAACTAATAAATCATATATAAAATGATTAAATATGATGTCAGTAACATAGTAAAAAATCTTTCAGAACTCTATTACGTTCTAAACGTAATATAAATATTTTTTTATTTTTATTAATAATATTTTATTATAGATATGTAGTTTATTTTTGTGTCAAAATTTGGCATCAAATGTCCATATTGGACACATACAATTTGGTTGGATTTTGTAAAATCTCGTTCACGAACGGAAATATAGTTTAGAAAAAAAAAGAAAACAGTGACTGATAAACATGCAACGGTTGAAACAAGACCGTATATAAAATAAAACTGCTTAAGGCTAAAGTGCTGTATTAATATTTATTTATAATTGATGTTTCGACGAACTTAATGTCCGTCTTTCATCAGAAAAAAAGATACAAATGACATTTATAGTAAATAAACAGAACATAGAAACAAGTTACTGGGTAACAAAATAAGTAACTAGATCATAAAAATTATAGATTTTTTTTAATTAATGGAAGCATAATTTTATTTAACTCAGTGTCTTCACAGTGATTAATGTTAGCTTTTTCAAAGATAAATAAAATTTGACTTTCATTAATTAAATAGTCTATAAATTTTATGATTTAGTTTGTTATTTGTTACCTAGTAACTTGTTTCTACGTTCTGTTATTTACTGTAAATATTTTTTGTATCGGTTTTCCTGATGAAGACGGACGTTGAGTTCTTTGAAACGTCAATTATAAATAAATATTAATACAGAACTTATTATTATATTGTTTATTGTTTATATATATATATATATAATAATAATAATAATAATAATATAATTTATTTGTTTTAAAAATATACAATTTTATACAAAGGAATGAATAATTTGAGTACAAAATATATATTTACATTCGATAATTGAGTGTGTCTATTTTAACAGTAGTTAATGACAATAAGATCTGGAGAACTGGAAACCTGTCTGGAATTTAAATGAATTAGATGTTTTCATATTTTAAAAAATTATCAAATAAAAATTTTAAAATTTAATTATTCGTTTAGAATGAAAGCTCTTATTTTTAGCGCGTTGATAGTGTAGTTATAAATATTATTTAATTTAGTTATTGAGTCTATATTAAGTAACTTTTTTTCTATTTCGACGTGGTGCCTGTTATGTACATAGTCGTTAATAAATTGATTTCTGATTTCATTGTATATTGGGCATGTAACAAAGAAATGAATTAAATTTTCGTTTTCTAGGGTGTTGCATAATGTGCATATAATGTCTGTCTGTATTTGGTATTTACAACCTTTTATGTATATGTTAATGTTGTTCTTATTTGAGAGACGTAATTGAATAATGCATCTTATTTTAGTAATCGCGAAGTAATCTTAAAACCGATTATGAAACTGAGGAATACCTCAAATACAAAATCGCGATATATATATATATATATATATATATATATATATATATATATATATTATTAATTGTATAGGGCGTATTAAACTAGGTTAAAGTAATGTGTAATTGTAGAAAACGCCATTAATTTACTTTTATAGACTGATCAAATTATTAGTTATTATTTAAATAAAGAGAAGAAAAATATTACTAAGGTTAAAGTTTCTTGGTATGTATTTTTATTTATGTTTTAGTTTAGTTTCATTTGGAACGCTTGAAAAAAATAGCATGTGTTACTCAGAATAGAAAACTCTGAGATGCATGGTTTGCATCTGAGTGCGACATAGCAACAAATACCAGGTAAAACCTGTGCAACATAAAACACATAATAATAATAATAATAATAAACCATTGCGCATATCATGTCAGGTTGCCCAGTGCTTGCAAAAAGGGAATATGTTGAAAGACATAATAAAGTTTGCTCACTAATGCATTTTAATTTATGCAATCATTATAAATGTAATATCTCAACAAGTAAATGGTACGAACATAGCCCCGAAAATATAACAGTAAACAATACAGGAAATGTAACAATTTTATATGATCACCCCATAGTCACTGACAGAACAGTCTTAGCAAACAGACCTGACATCATCATACGCGAGAAAAACATGACTTATCTCATTGACGTGTCGATACCATCCGATCAAAATATAATAACAAAAGAAGCGGAAAAAAGAACTAAATATGTCTCCTTAGCAATAGAAATTAAAAGAATGTGGAAAACTCCAACCAAAGTAATACCGATTGTAATTGGCACCACTGGATTCATTTCAAATAGTTTCAAAAATTACATAGCAGATATACCGGGTAAACATAATACCAATCAACTACAAAAAACAGCCATCCTAGGAACAGGGCACATAATTAGAAAAGTGCTGACCAAGCTCAAACCTAAGGAACATGGATTGTTCCCGGTTTGTAGCCCCGGTTTGTACCTAGCTAAAGTAGTGAAAAGTAAGAATAATAATAATAATATATAATAATAATATAATAATATAATATAATATAAATAATATAAATAATAATATAAATTAATATACCACGTTCTTAAAACGGACTAAAAAGTATAAAATAATTTCTCCTAACTCCATACAGATTGTCCTGAAAACTTGAGATTGCGAATTTTTAATAGCTATGACAATACTTGAAAGATTTAAAACGAAATCCATGGGGCGCAACGACAGCTACTCCATTGCATCCATTATCCATTGCATCTAATACAATACTTTAACCAAAAGCCATTTTATATTTTAATAAAAATAATAATAACAGTATAAGTATTTTCAAAGCTCTGTAGGAAATTAGTTAATATTTAGTTAAAAATAAAACTACATTTTAACTGAAAATTATTAATAATTTTACAATTACATTTATTTTTGAAATACTATGGCTGGATTAGAAGGTTGGTTTTTGGGTGTTTCTTTAATTCTGTTTTTATGACAGTTGCATTGTTTTAAAATCGGTATTAGTTAAAACCGATTTTAAAACCGAGCTTGTAATATCAGCCATTATGTTTCTAAACTAAATAGTAAATAATTTTATACACACCTTTCAAAATACTTATATTGCTATTCTATTACTAAAATAAAAAAGCTTTAGGATTCAGTTCTGTATATATTTTATTTAAATATATGCAGTGCTTAAGATTTCATACTGTTATTATTATTTTTTCTATTACAATTTTTATTTCTATTGTGCTCAGTATTATAAAGGAATGAATATAATTACTTCCTGGATAAATCGATGTATTCCGTAAATTTCTACTTATATTATAAACGAAAAATAAATTACTTGTAGATTAAATCTAGTAAATAAACTGATAAATATTACTTGGTCGAAATATATAGAAATAAATTTTATTCACTTGAATAAATCAGTTGTCAGATGGTGTTTTTATTAAGTTTTAGATTATATTATAAAAATATTTGTAAAAATTATAATATATTAGGTTAGTGCATAATATTCAGGAGGTTTTCACACAATACTTATTATGAAATATTAAATATTTATTATTTATTACAAAACAGCAATTTTTATTAACAAATAACTCGCCAACAAAAACGCTTGATAATTATGCACTAACCTAATATATTATACTTTTTACAAATATTTTTATAATATAATCTAATATAATCTTAGATTTTACCGTATACATATCATTTTTTAAATTATTTTTTATTATATTTATATCCTTTCAATATTTCTATCAGATTTTGTTTACCTTGTTATGTATGAATTCTGTCGCGTTTGTGTTTTTTCTTTTCATATTTACATTTGTGACAACTTGCAATATCTATATATAAATACAAGGTGATTTATAACGAGTGTATCAAAATTTAATAGTTTATTAGATTATTTATATAGTTATTTTGAGTGAAAAATGTCATAAATATAAACATAGGTGAAGGTCCTATTCTATCTAGTTGTGCAACTACAATGAATTAAAGTTTTATTTAGTGGCATAGTAAATTTACGAGTTTACTAACAAGTTATATATGTATATATATATATATATATATATATATATATATATATATATATATATATATGACGTATCTGGTTTCCGGGATTGGCTCCGCGTTGTCGGTTGTCGATTTTGATGACGACGTTTCGGCACAGTCTCATGTGCCATCTTCAGGTCTTCTCAGTAGTGCTTTTTCACGTCTAACTCGAAGCAGAGCAAAAGCACTACTGAGAAGACCTGAAGATGGCACATGAGACTGTGCCGAAACGTCGTCATCAAAATCGACAACCGACAATGCGGAGCCAATCCCGGAAACCAGATACGTCATATAACGTTCGCGGAATTCTAAAGCAAAACATATATATACCGGGTGTTCGTTCGTTAAGTTCGTATGGGCGTTTAACATGTAATTAAGATAAATTGCGATATACTACTTTCTCGAGTAAAATTCGAAGAAATACGTAGAATACTTTTCGATAGGACATAAAAGATTCTATTATTTGGTTTTAGTTTTAATTTGCTAGCATGTGCCGTTTGGGCGCTAGAATTTTTTTATGATTTTTTGGTTTTCATTTTTTTTCTCAAAAACTATGAGGTGTAGGAAAATAAGCATGACATGAAAAAATGCGAAATAATGAATACGATAATCGAGTGAAGAAACCATTATTCTACGATGCATCATTTAGTAGAAAAAAATTAAAAACTGAATTTTTGAAAATTTGACAAGGGGAACCCTTGGGATTTTTTCAAAATAAGACTTTTTTCAAAATTTGCTCGAAAAATCCGAAAATATTCAGTTAAATAGAGAAATTTATTTATGTAATAGCTAAGTAACTTTATATATATATATATATATAAGAGAGTATATCAAATATAACCGAAAATGAAAAACTCATCATTTGTTCCTTACAACCATTAATATTCACTTATATATATATATATATATATATATATATATATATATATATACAATCACGCCATGTATCCAAAAGGATGGCATGAACTCTTTCCACTATCTCGAAATCAGTTTCCTCCAAACATCTCTATCCAGACAAGTAACTTTAGCTTCATTCTCATTTATGATACCTTTCATACAAGCTCTTCTATTCCTACTACTTGGAGGCTTTCGCTCACGTAAAACACTTTCAATCATACCACTCCAACTAGTCATTAGACATCCACATAAACGTATATCTTCAAAATTATTCATATAGATTCTTTTAACGAAACGTTCATTAGATATTCACTCAAGATAACCGAATCATCTTAAATAACTAACACTAACTTTTACAATAATATTTTTTTCAATTTCACATTCGTCGTACACTACTTACACAGTGTTGCCAATTTTTGGAGAGAAAAAAAATTATAAGAATTTAAAAAAATATTATGGCTGCATTATAAATTTTTGGACATCTGTATAGCTCTTAAATGAAAAATTTTAATTGGCTTCTTCGCCTATACTGTCGTTCAGTCATAAACTTGTGATCATATTCTTCTCTTACATTATGTGTTGGAAATAATCAACGTTGCTTGTCCAATAATAGTTGCTTTTATGTTTTTGTTAAAAGATGTAATGTCAGATTGTTTATTAATATATATGTTTCTTATTGGTTTGGCTAATACTTTCTTACAATATCACGCAACGCTTTCCTAACTTTAATATTATGATTGTGCAAAATGGCTAGGTGAATTTTTGTTTTTGTTTTACTCATCTTTCGTAGGAAAATTTATATTGATTTTAGAATTTTATTATTATAACTTTATTGTTATAACTTTATTATTATAAACAATGAAGTTAGGGAATATAACTAAACAAAAAAAACATTAATTTTGCCACAACGGCTAACTATATCAAACAATACATTCAACAATACACAAAAATTTTCTTACTAAAAAAAGACATAAAATTCAACAAAAAATGCTTACAACACCGTATTACTCCAAAATACGCACAAGTACCAATAAAGAATATATCCAAATCAGCTCAAACTACAAAGAAAAATGCAGAAAAAGCATGGATAAAACAAGAAATCACGCACCAATACAAAAAAATTAACAATATCAACAAAACTCTAATTCAACTTCATATATTAATCAGCAATAATTTCAATACGCACGTATGGGAACAAACCAATCACGCCGCAAGTACATACGCATCAGAAATCATCAAACAAAAACAACAAAATCTACACAAGAAATTCAATACACTCGTATCAACACAACAGCAACAATATCCTGAACTAACTAAAATAGGACCAGCAATCAAATTTCATAAAACAATAGAAAATTTTACCAACCTAGAGTTCAACAATCAAGAACTTGAACTACTCAACAAAGGACTGAAATACAACACACCCACATCATTTCAAACCAACATAGAAACCTTAATCATCGACACAGAATCAGCTATACAACTATTACCACAAGAAATTCAAGAAAAAACCAGACATATAGCCGCAAATCAAATTGAAAAAATAATAACACTAAACAAACACACAACATCTAAAGAAAATAACCACACCAGCACAACAATCAAATCAATAAAAAACAAATTAAAATTCAACAATGCAATAATAACAAAAGCAGATAAAGGCAACACAACAGTTATAATAAACAAATTAGACTACATCAACAAAAGCGAAGAATTCATCAACAAAAGCAAATGCATTCAACTCAAAAATGACCCAACAAAAAAATATCAAACTGCAATAAAAGACATAATAAAGAAACCAACAATATTCGAAGATAACCAAAAATTCCATCTAAACAATATGAATCCAACAGCACCCATATTAAGGGGCCTACCCAAAATACATAAACCAGATATTCCAATAAGGCCAATAGTAAATTATCAATCAGCTCCAGCATACAAAATATCCAAAAAACTTAGACAAATACTAAAAGAAAAAATTCAATTAGAAAAAACAACAGTAAAAAACAACATCGAATTAATAGACCATATGAGAAACTGTACAATAACATCAGAAACCAAAATTGTATCATTCGTCATAAAAAATCTGTATACCAGCATCCCTATACAAGAAACAATAGATATAATAGAAAACACACTCACAAATAAAAACGACATCCACACAAAAGAAATAAAAACAAATTTAAATACAATTACAAAACTACTTCAGATTCAACAATAAATTTTATTTTCAAGAAGATGGTTTACCTATGAGTGGACCATTATCAAGCATCATGTCCGAAATATTTTTACAAAATTTTGAAACTAATTTTTTAGAAAAACACAAACAAAAATAAAAAATAATAGCTTGGTATCGATATCTGGATGACATCTTCTGCCTAATAGAACATCATACACCACAAGAAATATTATCACAACTAAACAACACACACGGCAACTTCCAGTTTACAATAGAAAAATCAATCAATAACCAAATCAACTTTTTAGACCTAACAATAACAAAAATGAACAATAATTTGGATATTAAAATTTACAGAAAACCAACTCAAACAATTAACACAATCCACGCCACATCCATACACCCAGAACAACATAAACTCGCCGCGTACAGAAGTATGTTAAACAGACTCGAAAAAATTCCAATGAATAAAAATAATTACAACAATGAACTCACTACAATAAATCAAATAGTAACGCAGAATGGATTCACCACTAAAACAATAAATAATATAAACCAACAAATAATGCAACGCAATAAAAAACAAAATACTACCACACAACAAGATATTAAATGGACAACATTCACATATACAGGACCACACATATAACTATTACAAAAATATTTCAGAAACATAACATAAACATCGCATACAGAACTAACAACAACATCAAAAAACAACTTAACATCAAAACAGAAGAAATAGACAAACTCACAAACAGTGGCATATATAAAATCAAATGCAATAGTTGCAACGCAAACCACATTCGTCAGACAGGTAGACAATTCAGAAATAGATTCAAAGAACACATAAATTCATATATCAATAATAAAATAGATTCTAATTGTGCTGAACATCTAAACAAACACAATCACACACCAGCCACAATACAAGATATGGAAATAGTTAAAATAGAACAAAAAGGCAATAGATTAAACATAAAAGAAAATTTTGAAATATATAAAGAAAAAATTATAAACAAAAACATTATAAATACACAAATTAACAGCATTTCCGACACAACATTAGCTCCAATAAGATGTTTACTCCCACCATAAAAATAAACCATATAAATACCCATCACATTAACCACCCCAATAGTCTCATGATGGCAATAGCCGAAACGCGTTACAAGTGACAAGTGAAGTGAAGTGAAAAACTCATTCAAGAAGTAAAAATATATAATATTTTCACATTCAACAATGAAGTTAGGGAATATAACTAAACAAAAATACATTATTATAAACAAATTCATGTGTTTAATATCAAAGTGCTCCATAACACTGTATTACTAAAAACTGTTAAATTTGTTTATAGATTTTAAAATGATTTAATTTTGTAATTGTTCTAAATACATTTATGTAGTTAATAAAACATTAACTACTCATCAAATATCTATTTGCTGCTGTCAATTATTAAATATATAATCTAGATAGATTTATTAATTAATGTAAAATTTTCTCCCAGCAATTATTCATTGTTATTAAATACATAATTTAAAACTAATATTAAATTGAAATAATTTACTAATAATCTACAATAATTTTGTAATATCTTAGTTTTTTAGTTTAGCTTAATTAAGGGGAGGTTCTTTTATAATTGTACCAAAAGTACCTGATATCTGACAATTTTTTTTGAGGAACTGAAATGACTTAGACATGTGCGCTTTTTTGCAGAATGTTCACTCAGGTTTTTTCTATAAAACCAATTTTTTTTAGTTTTGGATATTTAAAAATGTCGTCCAAAATGGCGGTTCCGGGAAACGATGTTGTAAAAACAAAACTTATCCACGGGCACGATGCAGGTCGCAATTCGTCACCTAGAAGCATGAAACTAAAACGACCTTAAAGATTATATTTCATAGAGGCATCTCTACCTAAAAAACATCAAAAAATTCGTTATAGAAATAAAATGGCGGCCACTTGAAAATAAGGTATTGTTTTTTCGCATGATTTTTCCACTTTGGCCTGCTGTAAAAAATCGTTAATGATCAAAATGTTGCAATTTTGTTGGTAGAGATGCCCGAGGATTTTGTTTCCTTTTAGGAGGACAAAACGCAAAGTTGATTGGTTGAACGGTTCAAAAGTTACAATGCCCGTGGATTCGAAAAATGTAGTTTCGTATAAAACGCGTTTAAAGTTTTGAAAACGGTTTTTTCTCGTACAATTTGAGTTACTTGATCAATTTGTCCAAGAATAAGTGAATTTATAGGTTTTTGGGGTCGCTGAACACGAATTTGAGGTCAGATTTGAAAAATTCAAAATGGCGGATCTAATATGGTGGCCAAAAAGTGATCTTAATCAATTTTTATGAAATTTTGACCACAAGGATTTTCGAGAAGATTGAACAAAAAATCGAGATCAGTTTTGAAGAATTCAAATGATCAACTTGCAATCAACTTACAGTAACTAGTTGAGGAGCGCGCGGCGAATTTGCTGCCTGAGCGCCCGTCACCGCTCAGGACATCAGTCAGTTCAAAGCCATGTAGCGACGGAACCAAGTCACGGATCGCCTAATCATTTTACCTACATATTCTAGACACTTATAGCATTCGATTTATGCAATAAAAAAAATCGATTTTTAAAAAAAAAATATAAAAGAACCTCCCCTTAATTGTAAAATGAGGGCGTTTCTATAGTTTGGAAATAGGTTAAATTCTAATATTATATGCTTAGAAGATTCTATTGAAACATTATTGCACTGACAAAACTGAAGTTAAAATTGGTTTAAATTAGTGAATTCTGTAGCAAAGCACGGACATTATGCTTATATGTAATAATTAATTCATTTTAATAAATTATTTATTTAATTTATAATAAATTACTTTAGATATTTCAATTAGATTTGATATAGTTTTTTCACCATTTTTTTTCCTGTGTACACAACCGCTGTATAATAAATTACTTGGTCACACAATAAAAATTTACAAATTTGCAATCAATTATCTTTAATCTAAAAAAGTTTAGAACAAAGTATTCCGAGAAAGAAAAAACTTGGGTCCTTATTCCCACCTCTTTGGTTTGTGAAAAATACTTTTATTTTTAGCTTCTATATAAATTTTTACTTCTATCTCTTATCAAATATGAAAAGTATTTCTATTTTGATATATATTTTTATAACTAATATTATAAAATTCAAATAAACTAATTAAAATTGCTTAATAAGTAATTTTAAGTAAATGTCCAAAATACTTTTGATAAAAAATACTTTTACAAGTAAGGTGAGAATACGGGCCTTTGATATTTTTAACTATACTCAATATTATCAAAGCATGTTTTGTGACGAAGCTAGGTTTCGCCACAAAAGTTATTGTAAAAGCAAAATTTTGATATGTTTAAAAATCGTAAAAATATTGTAGGTCCACAAACCACTAACGACACGTTACTTTCGGTATTTTTGGTGACAAAGACTTCGTAAAACTTGTCTAAATGCGTCAAGTAAGCATTTACTATAAAAACCGAAGCCGTTTCACGGTAAAAACAATTCGATTACTTCTCTTTCAAGAGTAACATATCCTCAGTTAAACTGAGAGCCGATAATTCCGAACGAGAAAAAAACAACCGCCGTTTGC
The DNA here is from genome assembly GCA_963966155.1 of Clivina fossor. Lineage (NCBI taxonomy): Eukaryota > Metazoa > Arthropoda > Insecta > Coleoptera > Carabidae > Clivina > Clivina fossor. Next base: position 252,973 of record CAWYQG010000516.1, read on the forward strand.
CCACCAGGCTGCAACATCTTTATCGCGATCCACATTGGATAAATTACGTAGTGTTTTTGGAGTAGAGATCTGTTGCTGAGAGCATTCTCGGCTCATACGAGCTGAGAGTCCGCCGTAATATCCTCAGAGACTAGCCTACGTCGAAACCGCAACGCGACCGTTCAATCGAATCGCGTTAGTAGAACCGCGGCCCACATTGGGTAACATATGCTATTGTTGTGCGGTAGAGCATCCTCGGCTCGTACGAATTGAGAGACGTCATAACAACAAGCGTCTACGTTACGTCTCTAGTTACGTCGCGACCTATCCCACTAGAGAAGTACCTCGAATCCGCTGAGTTGGGAGAAGCACCTAGTGGACCTAGTGGAGTAAAACGTCCTCTACTCACCTACGCGATCACCGCCACGACGCCGAACGTCGATGTGTCAAAACCACTAGAGAAGTACCTCGACTCCGCTGAGTTGAGAGAGGCGCCTAGAGGACCGCGTAAAACGTTCTCGACTCACCTACGCGATCACCACCGCGACGCCGAGCGTCGATGTGTTAAAACCACTAGAGAAGTACCTCTACTCGGCTGAGTTCTGAGAGGGACCTAGTGGAGCGCGTAAAACGTCCTCGACTCACCTGCGCGATTACCGCCGCGACGCCGATCACCGCCGCAACGCCGAAACACCGTCATGACGCCAAGCGTCGATTTTGCAAAAACTACAAAATCCAAAACTAGACCGCGAGACAAACTACCTACGCCGATCACCGCCGCGACGCCGAGCGTCTATTTCTCAAAAACTGCAAAACCCAATACCAGACCGCGAGACTTCTGACGCTGGTCACCGCCGCGACGCCGAGCGTCGCGCCGGTGACCCAAAGCCGTTGGGTTTACGTGTAACATATACATATACGAGGAGTAGAAATCGATCTTTATATGTTGAGCTGTGATACTTGTAACCGAAGTAGAGCCGAAACCAAGCAATCTGGACGAAACACAAAAAGAGTTTTCTATTCTGAGTAACACATGCTATTTTTTTCAAGCGTTCCAAATGAAACTAAACTAAAACATAAATAAAAATACATACCAAGAAACTTTAACCTTAGTAATATTTTTCTTCTCTTTATTTAAATAATAACTAATAATTTGATCAGTTTATAAAAGTAAATTAATGGCGTTTTCTACAATTACACATTACTTTAACCTAGTTTAATACGCCCTATACAATTAATAATATATATATATATATATATATATAAACAATAAACAATATAATAATAAGTTCTGTATTAATATTTATTTATAATTGACGTTTCAAAGAACTCAACGTCCGTCTTCATCAGGAAAACCGATACAAAAAATATTTACAGTAAATAACAGAACGTAGAAACAAGTTACTAGGTAACAAATAACAAACTAAATCATAAAATTTATAGACTATTTAATTAATGAAAGTCAAATTTTATTTATCTTTGAAAAAGCTAACATTAATCACTGTGAAGACACTGAGTTAAATAAAATTATGCTTCCATTAATTAAAAAAAATCTATAATTTTTATGATCTAGTTACTTATTTTGTTACCCAGTAACTTGTTTCTATGTTCTGTTTATTTACTATAAATGTCATTTGTATCTTTTTTTCTGATGAAAGACGGACATTAAGTTCGTCGAAACATCAATTATAAATAAATATTAATACAGCACTTTAGCCTTAAGCAGTTTTATTTTATATACGGTCTTGTTTCAACCGTTGCATGTTTATCAGTCACTGTTTTCTTTTTTTTCTAAACTATATTTCCGTTCGTGAACGAGATTTTACAAAATCCAACCAAATTGTATGTGTCCAATATGGACATTTGATGCCAAATTTTGACACAAAAATAAACTACATATCTATAATAAAATATTATTAATAAAAATAAAAAAATATTTATATTACGTTTAGAACGTAATAGAGTTCTGAAAGATTTTTTACTATGTTACTGACATCATATTTAATCATTTTATATATGATTTATTAGTTATATTAAGCATAAAGTTTCATTTACATTAAAAAATATTGATATTAATTTTTACAGCATAGCTCTATTATAATTTTTACTCGTATCTCATTTTGTTATTTATTAATATTTGCATATAGTCGTACTATACGTAAACAATTTTTTACTATATTTGAATATCCGTAGACCGGATTTTTCATTTTAGTATATTTTTATTGAATATTTACAAAAATCCAATAACAATATAATAATAATAATAATAATAATTTATTTTTCAACAGGTAGAATACCCAATTACAGAAAAATAACTATAATATTAGTGCACAAACAAAAAAAAAAAAAATTAATCTATAAGAACATTCCCAACAACTTTGCATATTGAATTAATTGACTCAAAATTAATGTAAACAGCATTACTTATTACATTATAAAAGTGACACATATTATAAATAGGACATTTCATGTACAAATTAGTTCTATTCGATGTACAGTAAAACAAATTACTTTGTCTAGAATTGAATCTTGGTACAAGAAAATTAATTTCACCCAGAAGCCACGGACAATCTATACGGTTATTTAATAAATTATATAAAAATTTAATGGCAATTGTTATTCGCCTAATATGCAATGACGTTAACGAAAATCGTAACAACAGTAAGGACTGAGACGTACCTCTAGTTGGATAACATCCATCAATCTTGTACACAAGAAATTTAAGAAAAGAACGTTGAACGTATTCCAAGTCACCAATTTGGTTATTATATATCGGGAAGCAAATGATAGCAGCGTATTCTAAATGAGGTCTAATTAAAGAATTATATAAAGTTAATAAAGTGTTAGATTTTGAAAATTCTTTGCTATTCCGATATATAAACCCAAAAAATAACACCTAAATCTTTAACATTATCAAGTTTATTGAGTGGCTGTTCATTAATGTTATAGTTGTAGTTGATAACATTATGTTTTTTTGTGTATGACATAATATGACATTTAGATACATTCAATGACAAACGATTTTTCTTGCACCATTCCGAAACTGCATCGATATTGTTTTGTAGAAATTCGCAGTCAAATATGGAATCAATTGTATGAAAAAGCTTAAGATCATCTGCGAATAGAAGATATGAACACGACAGTACTTTCGAAATATCATTCATGTAAATTAAAAATAATAAGGGTCCTAGATTGGAGCCCTGAGGGACTCCAGATGTTGGAACAAAATATGTGGATAAATAATTACGATATTTAACTGAGAACTTACGATCAAACAATTAGTCTCGTAACAATTTCAACAGAGAATTATTAACGCCAATACACTGTAATTTATCGAGTAGAATGTAGTGGTCGATTTGATCGAATGCTTTTTGGAAATCTGTGTAAATTGTATCCACCTGCCCTAATTTGTCTATTACATTTATAATAAATTGAGAAAAACATGAGAGATTAGTGACCGTCGATCTCTTCTCCATAAAACCATGTTGATGAGGTGTAATATACAGTTTGACATAAGAATAAATATTTTTATATATGATTGATTCGAACACTTTTGAGAAATTACAGAGAAGTGAAATAGCGCGATAATTTTCAATATTTGATGGATTTCCTTTTTTTAGAATCGGACAAACGCACGCTTTTTTCCATAACGATGGAAAAAAAGATGTTTTAATACATAAATTAAATAAAAAGTGTAATGGTTTTACAAATGCGTATGCGCAGTCTTTGATTAAAAAGCTAGGAATACCATCAATACCTGCTGTGAAGGAAGGTTTTAAGTTTTTTATTGCCTCGAATATTTCATCTTAACTTAATTTGACGTAGTAATTCTCAATCTGGCAGCCATTGACGTTGTAGTCATGTTTGGTGCTGCTGCCAGTAATGTATATAGTAACTAACTACTGGTATAATAATGTACATTATTGTACTAGTTTACATAATGACTTTTTTCTACATAGGCAATATAATAACATATTATCAATATTTTAATACACTTAAAAAAACTGATTTATCAATAGAAGTTACAACTCACCCAACAAAACTCAGCTCAAGTTAATTACAAGATTTACTGATCTGAATGGATTGTATAAACAACAACTATAGTAACATTGTAAATAAATTATTTTATCCCAAATATAAATCATATTAGTTAAAAATATAATTTGTAGCTTCTTTTTTTTTGGCAAATATATTAAAAGCTACTCGTATCAGATGTAATGTCTGAAAAGAGTATAGTATGAGAGAGACAAATTATATAACAAAAATTTTACATTAGTATCTGTGGAACAGTCCTTACAGCACGATTTAGTACTAAAAATATTTAATGAAACAGAAACATATTAAATAAATATATAATCATGTTTATATATAGAAATATTCCAATATAACAGCATGATGTAATAAATAATATTTGCAACAAAGTATAATTTATTAAAGCATATTTTTATGTGAGATTTAATGTCGTATTCAACAATTTCATACATTTTATTATAAATTCTCTTAGGTTGTATTTTAAAATTAATTCTACAAAAGAAACAAAAAGTTTACTCTTCCAAAACAAAATATACCTAAAAATTTAAATTTATTTATTTATTTTTTTAAAACTTATTATTATTATCATTCAAGACTTAAATGTTGGAATAACTAAATTCATCACATATTAGCTAAAATTCCCCGCGTTACTACGGAAGCAGAAAAAACTGAGCTATGAGTATACCTCATAGCTCAGTTTTTTCTGCTTCTCAGATTATTTCGTCATTCGCTTGATTAATATAATTAGTGGTCGACAGTTTAACTTTGATAGATAAAAGGTTTTCAATAATACACATTTTCGTTAAAGTTTAGTGAAATTTAACGAAAATGTGTATTATTGAAAACCTTTTATCTATTTCGTCACCTTTGAGTTTCGAGTTACAATGGTTTAAAATTTTCCTTTTTTTAGTGTTTATACATAAATACACAATTACGCCATACCAAAAGGGTGTAGCCCAAACGATTTTCACTATCTTGAAATTAATTTTCTCCAAACATTCCAACCTAGACAAGCAACTTTAGCTTCATCTACACTTACGATGCCTTCTATTCCCTTCTATTTCTACTACTTAGAAACTATCGCTCATGCAAAACACACTCATTATTTACTCTACTAGTATATTAATAATCTACTTTCCAAAAAAAAAAAACTTTAAACAAAATTACAATATGTATTGTAAACAAATTATGGGCTGGTGTGCCATCGTCGACCTATCTTTGTCGCAGACTTGTCGCCATACATCATAGTTGGCATCTTCAGTGCCTGGTGACTGAATGACAGTCTTGCCGTTTTGCCGGAGAAAAAATGTCATTCTGTCACCAAGCACTGAGGATGCAATTTACGATGTATGGCGAAACGTCTGCGATGGGGATAGATTGATCACGGCAATCTAACCCTAAAAATTCTATAAATTCAATGAATACCGGCAGTCAAAACCTGAAGAATAATTAGTACTATTGCTTTAAAATTGTTTAATATTAATTATTGGTAATAAAGTTCTATAATTTAGAAATTTCACTTAAGAAAACATAATTATATATAAAAAATAATTTTGTATTACGGTTTTGCTCCACAAAAAAAAAACCTGTACAATTTTTTCCGTTAAAGGTTACTGTAACTATCTGTAAGTTTTAAGACTCTAAACCATCTATATTTTAAAATAGATAGCCAATGATCTTAGAATATGTGTATTCGTAAAAATGCAGCTTAAACAAACATCGAATGCAATCGAACTTTGAAGTTCTGAGAAACTGTCAAAGTTTGATGCACTCGACAGCCGTGGATATGTCAACGTATTAACTTCCAAAAATGTTAAATATCAAATATGCATGACTATTGCATTACTGATGTAAATATTTTTAAAAAATATAATTAAACCGGTTTAGTTAATCGTTTTTTTACCACTTTGACTGCAAGGAAAAAGTGGTATAGCGTTTGGTACGGTGTCTGTAACATATTCAAAAAAAAAAATTGTATAGAAATCCTTCATATAGCCTCTAGATGACGAATCTGAACTTAGTTTAGGTGGGTGTATGGATATGCGTCGTCAGCTCGCTCGGTCGTCAGTCAAAATTTTGTGGCCGCAACTCCTCCTAGACGGTTAAACCGATTTTAATGAAATTTTCAGGATAAATTAGCCTAGTGCCCAAGATGGTCATGTGGTTTTATTTTTTTCCAGTGATGCCAACTTTCCGAGAAAAAAATTACTAAAGTTTTTAACAATTCATATAGGCTTCGTTATTTATCCGATTTTGATCAAATTTTCAGAAAAGATTTCCCAAATGCTCCCATTAATCATATAATTTTATTAATATCCAGTGTTGCCAACTTTCCGAGAAAAAAATTACTAAAATTTTAAAAAATTTATTATGGCCCTGTTATTTAACCGATTTTACTCAAATTTTCACAAAAGATTTTCCTAGTATTCATATAATTTATGTAATTTTAACAAAATACAGTGATGCCAACTTTCCGAGAAAAAAATTACAAAAATTTTTAAAAATTCATTATGACCATTTAATTTAACCGATTTTAATCAAATTTTCATAAAAGTTTTCCCTAGTGCCTAAATAAATTATGCAATTTTAACAAAATACAGTGTTGCCAACTTATCGAAAAAAATCACAAAATTTTTTAAAAATTTAATATGGCTATATCATTTATTCAATTTTGATTAAATTTTCAGAAAAGTTTCTCCAAGTGCCCACATAAATTACAATATTTTTAAAATACAGTGTTGCCAACTTTCCGAGAAATGTCAAAGTGGTCTATATATGGGTTTACCCATATACTTCTAATCATGTTTTACCGGATTAATGTCCGACTTTAAATAATCTAAATTTTAAAACAGACAGCTTATGATCTTAGAATATGTGTGTGTGTGTGTGTTGTTCTAGGCGACTGTTACCAAGCGACAAATGGCCGAATGCGTCTCCGTCGTTCCGACATAACGAAAATCGAACGAGCCCGCAGCAGGACACTTAAAATGACAGTCACCATTGTCCTGGTTTTCGTCTGGTGTTGGACGCCATACGTTGTCATGACACTTTGGTAACACACTAAAATTATTTTAATTTATTCATTAAAGTTTCAACTTAACCGTATTTATACTAAATGACACATCAAGGGCGTTTAATCTTCCAAAAAAATTCTGGTAAAAATTAATTGTTCATTTTGTTATTTGTTTAATCAAATTAATATTTTAATTTTGAAATTTTCACTAGTTTTTTGTCTCGTCGAAAAAAGCAAAAAAAAAAAAAAACTACTAAAAGATTCATCAATCCTTGCGAAAGATAAATTTAGAAACTTTTTAGCAGATGAAGAGAGATTCAAGTAGGTATTTTATATTAATTACAATGTGCCTTATTAATATTCATAACTTGATTAACAAAATATTTTGCGTTGAAAGTTTAAGTGATATTATAGTATAGTATATTATATTGTTTTATGTACAGTATGTTTTAGTTTCTAAAGAACATCGCAAATGATTAAATTAAACCGTGAATTCATAAAAATTTTTTAGAACTAATTGTATTAAAATAAAACGACTTTAGGCTGTAGTATTCATCGCACATCCACGCAAACGTATACCTTCAAAATCATTCACATATATTATTTTAACTAAACGTTCATTAAACATTCGCTCCAGATGACCGAACCATCTTAACTAACACCAACACACTTATCATACACTAATCTATTTCGTGCCTGATTCCTAATTCCTAATTAAACCACATACGCGACATATCTATATACTTTATAAAAAATTTAATCTTTTATTATTAAAGTACACTTACCATCCTTAAACCGTAATACACTATAAACACACACAAAGTTGTATAATTTATTTATCATCCAGCGTATCAAAGTATTGATATTACGTTACTATATTGCCTATGTAGAAAGAGATATTATCTTACTAGTACAAATACCGTATATTATTACACAGCAGTTAATTACTATATACACCACTGGTGTTAGCACCAAACATGACTACAACGTCAAGTTAATTGACAATTGCATTGTTTATTTTTGCTTGAATTTGAATTTGATTACTGAAAATGTGTGATGAAGTACAATATGCACTGCCAGATTTATCAGAAACTGCATATTTTACCAAAGAAACACGATCAAGTGTATTTAATCTGACATTTCTGACAACCATATTGAAAATTATTAAGTCAAGTTAATTGACAGTTGCATTCAAAGTGGTAATTATATAACTTGTAGGCAATAATAATTCATATATCTTGTCTTCAAAATATCGGACTGTAATTTATATTACTAACAAAATTTAAACACTATTGTTCTTATGCATAAACATTTTCGTTAAAAATAATGGTTCGTTAAAATAAAAATTCTTGAATTCTGTAAGAAACCTTTCTCTGCATATTGCAACGAAATTTCTTATGGAATCCACGAATTTCCTTTTTAACAATCCATTATTTTTAACGAAAATATTTATGCATACGGGCATAAGATAGTGGAAGCCAAGTACATACACAGCGCACACAGCCATTACGTTCTCAGCGTAAACACATTCGATGAACACATTCCAATGTCGTGTTTCACCGTACGTATACACACACACACGCATGTGTACTCACACACACACTCATGCAAACATAATTACTCTCTGGAAATTATATAATACTTCCCTTTGTTACAATATTATAAAAAATATATGATTTGGTTACTTATTTTATGTTCTGTTATGTTCTGTTTATTTATTGTAAATGTCATTTGTATCAGTTTTCCTGATGAAGCCAGACGTTGAGTACGTTGATTACTAATAAATATTAATTCAGAACTACAACCGAAAACTGTTTTATTTTAAAGTATAATGAACTTGTATTTCAAGCTTTAGTGTTGAATAACATATTTAAAAAAATGTATAAAGTTAAAATATATATACATTGTATAATATCTCTTCAACATATGAATATAAAAAGGATTTGATATTTCGATTGAATGCTAAAAAAATATTTGGATTGAATAATATATTTACATAATATTTAAATTTTATTTCAATATACATATATACATATTTGATATTTACTAAATTCTGAAAGATTTTTTTACTATGTTATAAAACAGGTATATGTTCGATCACGATAGTACCGAAAAAGTCGCAAACTGGGTGCAGGATGTATTTTTTATGCTGGTCGTATCGAACAGCTGCATGAATCCTATGGTGTACGGCAGCTACGCAATGAAATTCCGCAAGGAATGCGGTCGATGTCTTGGATGTGTTGTCTGCCCGAGACAAATTCCGACCCGGTTGCAACGAAACGGAACTGGTAAGTAATCGTATACCACGAATGTGTGTGTGTGTGTGTGTGTCGCATGCAGATATTGTTACACACTTACCCCATAACAAGCATTCGCAATTTTCGCTAAGATATTTTATTAACGCGTGAGGTACAAACTATTTTGCAACAAAGAACTATAAAACATATATTTATTTTTTGTTACCGAAAAAAAGCTTCAAACAAAATTGTACAGGACGTATAATTTAAAACGAGAATATCGCCACAAAAAAATAAGTACAAGATATTTTTTCATCAAAATTAATAATATATGTGATTTGTATTGTCAAATACGAGAATTTAAAAACTACTATTTATCGTAAGTGTGAGAAAAATGGTGCAAATTATAATCCAAAATATTTGAAAGAGTTATATAGAAAACCTTTAATAATTTTAAACTATTAACTTTTGTTAAAATTAATTTAATAAATGACTAGAGAGTGAATCACAGTTTCTTAAATTTTTTTTTCAATATTGCATTAAAACAATGTTTTCTGTGATGACACTAAGATTTTGACAAATATTTAAATATCCGCTTACTGGCAGTGCATTAATGTATAATTAGTAAATTTATTAAATTTGAAAGTATTGGCTTCGCCGCTCGCCGGGATTCGAACTCTGGGACCTCTTGCAAGGTCAATACATTTTTCCAAATTTACTATTATATTAAAATAAAATGACTTTAGGTTTAAGTTTTATATTAATATTTATTAATAATCGACGTTTCGACGAACTCAACGACCGTGTTCATTAGGAAAACTGATACAAGTGACATTTACAACAAATAAACAGAACATAGAAGCAAGTTACTAGGAAACAAATAAGTAACTAAATCATAAAAATTTATAAATATTTAATTAATAGAAGTCAAATTTATTTAAATCAGTGTTTCTTCACAGTGATTTTTCTTTATAAATTTCTAAAAAAATTATGATCTAGTTACTTATTTGTTACCTAGTAACTTTTTTCTATGTTGTATTTATTACTGTAAATGTCATTTGTATCAGTTTTCCTGATGAAGTGAAACGTTGAGTTCATCGAAACATTGATTATTAATAAATATTAACACAGTACTTATCTATCTATCTGTGCGAAAGGTTGGTGTCATTGAGTCCCAGAGCACTGCGGCCTAGAGGCCTATTGTACTGTCCCTTTGATCTATCTCATGTAAGAAGTCCTGTCTCTCTTATGAAATCCAGTATCTTGGTCCACGGCAATTTATGCACTGAGTCTCTCTCCATCAATACAGTACTTAAACTTAAAGCCGTTTTATTTTATATAATAAGTTCTGAATGATTTTTTACTATGTTATTATTATATTAGTTCACTACGATTAAGTGAATATTTAAATATTTGTCAAACTCTTAGTGTCATCGCAGAAAACATTGCTTTAATATTTATAACCTTATTAAAAGGTATCGTAAATTCCTACAAAAATACCTACTATTATATTTTTCAATAATAATTTCTCTAGCATTCTTCAGACTTCCACGGTCGGTATTCATTGAATTTATAGAATTTTCTGGACTGGTATGCCGTGCTCGATTGGAAAAAGTGGGTCCTCCAGACCAGCCAGAATTGGCCAATAGCGTAACGGCAATGGGGTCGTTGCGCTCATTTTTTTAATTTTTTTAATGAATATATCTATATATATATATATATATATATATATATATATATATATATATATATATATATATAGATATTAATGTTAAAATATTTGTATTTAATAAGAAAAAAATTGTTGAAGTTGAAGGTCAAATTCAAATTTGTAATTTGTGACGTCAAACTTTTTACAGTTCCACCTTGTGGCTAAATCAAGAACAAGTCGATTCTATTTAGCAATGTCAAAAACATATACGTAGGCTAACGCCTCCGATACCAATAATAATATTACTCAACCAGTAGCTGTCATTTGACATGTCTGGGTTAATAAGTTGTGTGCGATAGATAGAGATAAATACAGATATCTGACAATAAGTTGTTCTTGACCAATCTGCAAAAAAAAATAAACATTTGTAAAAATCCAATTAATTTTATTATATTTTTACTAACTTTATTTTCTTACTAATTTTCTTTTTATTTTGCTTAAAGAACATTTTGTAAATGCCTTATAAAGTTTCTAGTTACGTTAAATTTTAATTCTGTTGAATATCAAGAAAAACAAATGTGTTATTTTTTATTTGTTTATACATTATAAAAATAGTACCAGTACCAATAACTTCATCAATTAAAGTTATTCAAAATAAATGTATTCGTATATTTCAGAAACTAATATTTAAAAAAATTGAAATAATTTCACAAATATGTTAACGATACAAAATATCAAATTAATACAATGAATGATATTTTTAATATTAAGCCGATTTAAAACTTTGTTCAAGCCTGTATTTCACATTATTGACAATTATTTTTTTCTTCTCTGATAAATGACCAATAATCCTAAAAGCTAAAAAAGTCTAAACCCTTTTTTGGTTTGTTTCAAAATGATAAAAAATTAGGGTTTTAATTTTATTCAAAATTAGAATAAACGTTATTCCCCAATTTTATCTTTGTTGACTTTTGTTGTAAATTTCACAAAGTAATTACAACACATTTAGGAGTTATTTAATTTATTATTCTTTTTACGTTTGTATATCCCTATGAAAGCAAAAGGTATCTACAAAAATGTAGTTTTTAAATAATCAAGCGGGGATACCAGCTTAAGCACTCAGAAATTAATTCAAATATTCCGGGTTTTTTTATATCTTATTACGGTATATTTGAACTAAGTTTTCTTAGAATATTCTAAAACTAAAATTTAAAAAAATCTACCATGACACATAGGGTTAAAAAAAAATCGAAAAATTATGAAAATGAGAGCTTATTAAAAAAAGTGTTCTATTTTTTTTTTTAGTGTAAATAAATCAATTTTTGAAGTGTATAAAAAATAGAAAAAAAGAGATATCCCGTATTAGTTTAGGGAACCTAATTTTCTATAACTACGTTTTAGAGCGAAGTAAATCGAATGGATAGTTTCCGACATGGTTTCCAGGAAACCGCGTTCAAATTTTGAAATTAGTTTTTTCTTGCCCGGTCTGTAAGTTTTACTTATTCTGACACAACTCTATATTGGTTGATGAAACTCCGCCAAAAGTTCAAATTTCGGAAATCCGGTTTGACACATTATTTCAACAAAAAATCGATTTTTTGAAAGTGTCAGTGTGGTGTCCCTTTTTAAGGTTTTTCAAAGCATATAAAGAGTGTTTGTAGATACTTTAAATTTGGTAAATACCTAAATTTTGATGATATTTTTAATTAGTAATATGATACAATATGTCTCCTTCAAGAACATGCATCTCTTACATACATACATACAAACATACATACACAATCACGTTATGTACCCAAAAGGGTATGGCACAAACTCTTTCCATTAACTCGAAGTCAGTTTCCTCCAAACATCCTTATACAGGCAAACAACTTTAGCTTCTTTATATCACTAAAAACTTTAATTTCGTAATTATATTACTATATTATACACAATATAGTATGTATTCGTCTGACGATGGCCTAACAGGTTGAAACTGCAGTTACGAAATTAAAGTTTTTAGTGATATAACAAAGTTATTTTATTTATTTATCTTATCCAAAATGTATCACAAAGTTACGGCTAATCAAGTTAAATATTTAAAACTTTAGCTTCATTAGCATTCATAAAGGTGGATTTATAACAACGTAACGCAGAAGCAACGCAGAAATAGTAACGCAACGTACAATGTTCAGTCTATACAAACATATGCAATGCTTTATAATAAAACGCAAGAAAAGTAAAGTAGAAGTCGCAACGCAAAAGATGCTCAACTTTTAGCCAATCACAATACACCATTTTAAACGTTTGTGTTCTGTGAATAAAATATACTTTAAAATCAAGACGTGCCGCAAAATCATTTTCTGGTTTACAAACAAAATAGTTTATTATTTTTTACGAGAAAAGCTGTAACACACAAAACAAGGTTAGTTACTAATAATTTAGAAATATCTTTTATATGTAAATATATATGTACGCGTTACTAATAACATTTTATCTTAATTTTCAGACAATGGATTCTTTTGATGCGAATTTAATTTCAATTGTGGAAAAATATATATTTTTATATGACAAATCGAATAAAAATTTTAAAAACCACAAACTAAAAATAACTATATGGCAAAATATTGTTGAAAAGTTAAATAGTACAGGTAATTTATAGGTAGAATTGTTTTTTATTTTTAATTATATTTCATATTATTTTATTTTTTTACAGAAGACCGAGTTCAGCAGAGGTGGAAAGTTTTGAGGGATAGATATTCGAAAGAAAGAAGAAAAAATCTACCATCTGGTGCCGATTCCGATTTTTCCATTCCGTGGGAGCATTTCAATAGTATGAAATTTTTAGAACAACACATTATGCGACGAAAGTAAGTACTTTAATATTACTGTTTTATTATTAATTTACAGTTTGTAATACTGTTAGTATTTACAATATAAACTATTTCAATAAATTAATTTTTAAATTATAATTAAACTATATACAATGAAAGTAGGTACATCATACGATTTACGTATTCAATTTGTTTTTAATTTCTTACATAAATTTTTATTTTTGCGATAGATGGATTTGAAACATTTAATAAAAATTCAAGTGAATTTCGTTACAAGTATTTCTAATTATTTTATGTTTTATTTAATTGTTTCAGAGTCGAGACACAAATGTTTCGGCTCCATCACAACATCTCTCCATAAATATTGAAGATTTTCCGACCAATTCAGCTGTTGAAAGTTCTCTGTCCACAGAAAATCAACCTTTATTTATTCAATTACCTTCACCTGCTTTATCCCTTTCAAGTGATGTTTCATCTTGTCAATACCAAATTCTTGCTCCACAATCAGACATTCATTCCCAACAATCAGACTTTCATTCCCAACAATCAGACATTCATTCCCAACAATCCAACATTCAAACATCACAACAAAATATCCAATCACCACAACCTGATAATGTAGAATATATGTCACCTACAACTCCATCACGATCACGGAAAAATAGTTCTTCAGTAGATTCAGCCATCGCAAATATGTCGCAGTTTTTTTACAAAAAGAAGTGCTCCGGATCCAGACATGCTGTTCGCAGAGTCAATTGGACTTCAATTGCGAAATTTATCGAAAAAAAAGAAAAATGAAGCAAAAATAAAGATATTACAAGTTTTAAATGAACTTGATTCTGAATAATATAAATATATAAATAAGTATTATTTTGTTTAATAATTAATTTTCTTTTGTTTTTTTTTTAATAATAAATGAAATATATATATTTGTGAATCGTGTTATATCTTATATACCTAATCATTAATAATAAAAATATTGTGAAAAATTATATTAGATATAGTTAACAATTTATTATTTACTTTTTAATAACGTATGCAAGTACTTTCTGTTATACAAATTTATGTAATACATTTTAAATTACATTAAAATTTTAATATAAACATTTTAATACATTTGACTAATTATATTCATTAATTAAATTTAGTAAAATTGTTTAGAAAATAAGAAAACTAAAATTATCGAATGAAAAATTGACATAACCAATTAACATTTTCTATTTTAATTATATAATTTATCAAAATTTTTGAACAGAAAACTTTCTTATTACATAGAAAAAAAAACAATATTACAATTTAACGAAAGAAAAAAAATATTACAATTATAATTGATTATATTGCCAACTTATTTCACCATTTTATATGCTTTACTATTCTTACTACTTGGGAACTTTCGCTTATGCAAAACACTCTCATCTCTCAATCATACCACTCCAACTGCTCATCTCTTAAGCTAAAGAAAAAGATTCGCAGATACAACATTTTGCTTTAGTAAAGCAGTATATTTTTAATATGCATAATAGCTTTGCAATGTATTAAATCTAATTTTAAAATAAATAAAATAATTGAATATACCTATATTATCTACTATACAAACCTACGCTTGGTCGTCTAGCGACAATTATAAGAATACTGGAAATATAACAATAAATCCAATAATTTAAAAATAACTAATTCCATTTCAATAAAACAAATACTGAACTACTTTCATTTCAATAATAAGTATAAAATATCTTTGTAATAATGTTGTCTGATCCTTATATTTTATGTTTGTAATGAAGGGACAGGCAGTAATGGATCTTGTATATAAAATTTTTTGAATAATTTTGAATTAATTTTCATATATTTTGGACATTTCGGTTTCTTGTATCGAGAACCATCTTCAGCATATGTAATGTGTTTCGTTAATGTGGTTACGAATTAACGAAACGCATTACATATGCTGAAGATGGTTCTCGATACAAGAAACCGAAACGTCCAAAATATATGAAAATTAATTCAAAATTATTCAAAAATTTTTATATACAAGATCCATTACTGCCTGTCCCTTCATTACAAATATAAAATTTCTTATTATACGACGTAAATGAAAAAAATAAAATCATATAGCTTCTTACTATCTCTTAGCTATAAAATAACTAGTCCAAATTTAATTTTGCAAATATGTTTATCTGTAACTTTCAATACGAAAAGACAGTAGTGCATCTAATTTTAAATAGAAAAAAATATAAACGTATATCTGCCAGATACATCATATACTGCGTTCTTGATCTTTTTTACTACTTTGACTGCAAGGAAAAAGTAGTATAGCGTTTGGTACGGTGTCTGTAACATTTTCAAAAAAAAAAAAAAATTGTATAGAAATCCTTTATACATTTTTTTTAATATTTTTACCACTTTGACTGCAAGGAAAAAATGGTATAGCGTTTGGTACTATAGCCTGTAGATGACGAATCTGAACTTCTCCTAGACGGTTCAACCGATTTTAATAAAATTTTCAGGATAAATTTGTCTAGTGCCCAAGATGGTCATGTGCTTTTGTTTTTTTTCCACTGATGCCAACTTTCCGAGAAAAAAATTACTAAAATTTTTAAAAATTCATATTGGCTACGTTATTTATCCGATTTTGATCAAATTTTCAGAAAAGATTTCCCTAATGCTCCCATTAATTACATAATTTTATTAATATTCAGTGTTGCCAACTTTCCGAGAAAAAAATTACTAAAGTTTTAAAATTTTTATTATGGCCATGTTATTCAAGCGATTTTATTCAAATTTTCACAAAAGATTCTCCTAGTATTCATATAATTTATGTAATTTTAACAAAATACAGTGTTGCCAACTTTCCGAGAAAAAAATTAGTAAAATTTTTAAAAATTTATTATGACCATTTTATTTAACCGATTTTAATCAAATTTTCATAAAAGTTTTTTCTAGTGCTTAAATAAATTATGCAATTTTAACAAAATACAGTGTTGCCAACTTATCGAGAAAAAAATCACAAAATTTTTTAAAAATTCATTATGGCTACATTATTTATTCGATTTTGATCAAATTTTCGGAAAAGTATCTCCTAGTGCCCACATAAATTATAATATTATTAAAATACAGTGTTGCCAACTTTCCGAGAAATGTCAAAGTAGTCTATATATGGGTTTACCCATATACTTCTAATCTTGTTATATTTTATTTTCTTCCATATTCATACATTATGAGAGGAATAACAATTTACATTTTAAATATAAATATCATTGTAAATACATATATGTCTATTATTGTGAAAATATGAATATTTCTGCAGTGTACGAATGTGAACTAAAAAGAAATATTTTCAGTTATGTTTTTTCGAATTAAGTATTTATATAAAATTAATCTTAAATATTTTCAAACGAGAAAAAGAAATTATATATATATATATATATATATATATATATATATATATATATATATAGTGTCATGTGTATGTAAACTTAACTACCCGTCGAAGAAAACACACACGGTTCGGAATAATTACAATATGAAATAACGAAAATACATAAATACTATTAGCACTGTAACGCTCGCTCTGACAACTTCACTCGTTCAACTCTGAATAACTACTGACTAACACCCCGCTAGCAAAGCTGGGCAGCCGAAACAAACATTTAAGCGCTGTTGCCACAGCGTGCGTTTATGCTATCTGCAACAACTTGGTTGCGTCTCTCAACATCCTCCCACCTGAGACCGATAAACACTCTTTGAGGTCTCACGAGGAAAGACGCATAATCCTTACAACTATACATTATATCTACGGGGCGCTACAATCTTACGCCCATAGCGCGACACTTGAGCACTCAATTGCCCATGCACATTGTCACACTTCACCACACTTTCACGACTTCCTTCTTCCTCGGCTGCCATCGCAGTCGACGGCACCCCTCCTTCACCGGCAGCCAGCGGCGTCGGCTGTGCAAGGCGATTTCCTATCCCTTCTTGGATCTCCAGTGGATACAAACGCTGGACAGGACGTAGGAGTTGTCCATGTTGCGTCTGTACGCGAA
This sequence comes from Clivina fossor, assembly GCA_963966155.1. Lineage (NCBI taxonomy): Eukaryota > Metazoa > Arthropoda > Insecta > Coleoptera > Carabidae > Clivina > Clivina fossor. The sequence continues at coordinate 270,738 of CAWYQG010000516.1, forward strand.
CCACACGTATCTTCTGGTCTTTGCCAGGCAACACCTCGACCACCTTCCCCAAAGGCCAGTCGATTCTTTTGGTATTGTCACTACCGATTAGCACGATTTCTCCCACAGCTATAGATCGAGATTTTTTCGCACTAACTGTCTGTTTTAGCTGTCCTAGATATTCCGACCGAAATCTCTTTCTTAAATCTTCGCGTAGCTTTTGTAAATGCGCGAAACGTTTATTTAACTTAAAAGTGTCCGCTAGATCACAGTCCGGAACTCCACTTTCATTTAGTTCTCGCAAATACATCGCGGGCGTTAACGCGAGCAGATCTTTCGCGTTGTTCGTCACGTAAGTTATAGGTCGCGAATTGACGACTGCTTCCGTGTCACACATTACCGTATATAGTTCCTCTCCGGTAAGACGAGCACGTCCCAAAACACGACGGAGTATTTGTTTGACGATTCCTATTAACCGCTCCCACCATCCTCCCCACCAAGGAGATGAAGGTGGACTGAACCGCCACAATATCCTCTGTGCCGTACTATATTGTTGAATCTCTTGCCAATTTAGTTCTTTGAAGATATTGTTGACACCACAAAAATTGGTACCATTATCCGAATAAATGGCGTGTGGCCTGCCGCGTCTGGCTATAAACCTTCTTAACGCTTGGATAAAGCCAGCTGTAGACAGCGTTGTGACCACCTCTAGGTGTATCGCTCGATAGACCGCGCACGTAAATAGACAGATCCAGGCTTTCTTCCCATTTCGCAGATACAATGGTCCCGCCAGATCTACGCCTGTTATTTCAAAGCAAGCAGCTTCGCGTATTCTTTCAGGAGGCAACATCGGTGTATCAATCGATAGCCTTTTTGCCGTGTGTCTTCTACACTTGACACATGATGAAATTACTGAACGTATTGCCCGACGACCTATAATCCAGTATCGTTCCCTAAGTAGGCTAAGTAAACTTTGTACTCCAATGTGTCCAGATTCAACATGAGTATCGAAAACTAGTCTCTTCACTACTGGGTGTTCACCCGGTAATAGATAAGGATATAAAAAATCGTGAAGATCTTCTTTTCTTGCGATTCTACTTTCTAAGCGCAAGAGTTCGTTTTCGTCACGCAGTACGTTGATTGCCGCTAGTCTAGGGTCCTTTTCCGTGAACGTTTCCAACTGAATCATTCGAATCAGCCTTTTTTCGGCATTGTCCACCTCTTCTGTGGATAGTTCTCCAGTTCCCAAGTTCTGTGTTCTCTTTGCCTTATAGGCAAATCGAAGTACCCATGCAATCAACCGAACAATTCGCTTGTATTTTGAAAAATAGGAATAAAATCTTCCAGTCTCTTCCACATTCAGCATTGTGGTAAGAACACGTTGTTTTCTTTCTTTGTCAACTTCGTCCGTGTTGACATCGGGTTCTCCTTTTGGCCAAAACTGAGGTGGCTCGTATAACCATGACGGTCCTTCCCACCATTTTGATTGTGCCAACCTTTTCGGAGAGCATCCTCGTGAAGGCAAGTCTGCCGGATTAAATTCGCCAGGTACATGTCCCCACGACTCCACATGTGTGAGTTTTCTTATTTCCTATACTCTGTTCCCAACAAAGACTGTCCAATCTTCTGCTTGTCTTATCCAACCAAGAACAGTCGAGGAATCTGACCAGTAGTAGGTTTTGGTGTTCATCTCTAGAATATCCTCTATTTGCGAACCCAATCGCGCTCCTATAGTTGCTGCCATCAGTTCTAATCTGGGAATGGACAGTTTTTTCAATGGCGCAATTCTTGTTTTCGCTTGTACAAGATGAACTTTTACATTTTCATCGTTCTCCATCCTCAAGAAAACCACTGCTGCGTAAGCTAGCTTACTCGCATCACAGAAGATGTGTAGCGTCAATTTTTGAGTTTCATTTGGACCCGCGTTTATCCATCTCGGTATTTTCAAGTCAAAGAGAAACGGTAACTCATTTTTCCATTTCTCAAAGCAAATACGATCTTCTGTCTTCACTTCCGCATCCCAACTAATTTTCTCTTCCCACATCCCTTGAAGTAATAATTTAGGACAGAGTGTTGCTGGACTCGTGAAGCCTATCGGATCAAAAATCCTTTGTGCATAAGAAAGTATCAATCGTTTGCTTACCTTCTCCTCTTTGTATTGTTGTATACTGTTAATAGCTAATGTATCGGTTAACTTGTCCCAATTTAGGCCCAAGAGTGGTACGTTCGTTTCAGTGTTATTACTTCTTCCGGAGAACTCCCACCCTCTTAAATGAAACCTAGCCTGTGCCATCAATTGAGTTGCTTCGTTCATGAAAGTTTCTGCCGATTCAACGCTCGTTACACTGGTCACACAGTTATCTACGTAGAATCCTCTTTGCAGTTTTCGATGGTATCTTTCGAATAACCACTATTTTCTCTTTCGCATTTTTCTAAACAGAGTTTTAGATGGTATTCAATCGTTGCACCTAGTAGAAATGGACTCGAACTCACACCAAAAACTACTCTTCGATGACGATATATTCTCTCCTTACCATCGGTTGTCGGCCAAATAAACCGCAGATAATCTCTGTCCTTTGGATTGATGCTTATTTGTAGGAACGCTTTTTCAATATCTGAGGTAATGCCTATTTTTTCCTTCCTGAATCTTAATAATATTTCTGGTATTCGTTCGATTAGATTCATGCCTTTCTCTAAACAATCATTGAGAGATGGCTTTCCTTTTTTTCTCGCCGACGCATCGAATACCGGTCGTATCTTTGTAGTAGCACTACCTTCTTTTAGCACTGGACGGTGTGGCAAATAATGCACTACTTTATTCAATTCTTTGTCGAATACCTCTTCTATAACGCCATCGGACAACCATTGACAGAAAATCTCATCATATTTTTCTCTACACTGTCCGTTGTGTAATTTATTTTCCGTGGACGGTAGTCTTTTCTTAGCGAGATCGTAATTTGAGGGCAACGATGGATGTCCTACCAACCATGGTAGCTTAACTTCATAGCGCCCTTCCTCTGTGCGCACAATAGTTTGTTCAAAAATCTGTTTTGCTTCTTCTTCACGTTCTGCCTTTGACTTTCTTTCGCCAGGGTCGGTTATACCAAGCACGTCTAGCTGCCACAGAGCTGTAATAGAAGCATCCTTGTTCAACAAACTGGCTACGGTCATTGTGGTACTACGTTGCGTTTCTTCGGACGGTATTTTGCCCATTAGGGCCCAACCTAACATTGTTTCCACAGCTACTAGTCCACACTGAAGCATTCGTCTGTTACCAGTAAGTATTTTTCCCGCTATGTCAGCGCCAATCAATAGTCCGATAGGTTGTCGTCCTCTTACGTCAGTTAATTGTATGTTATCTTTTTCCAATTCATCCGTCCACACTCCCGAAAAGACACTTGGGATATCGTTGCAAATGACGGATTGATCCAATGCCTCGAAGTAACACGCGTAATTTCCGTCTAGACTTACCAATCTTACATCGTAACACAGATGCTTTTGCTCAGACGTTTGTTTACCGCCAAATAGTGCATGGATAATTTTCTCAGTGCGTTTTGCCGAATATTGTAACTCATCGGCTATTTCCTTTAATATGTACGACCGCTGAGACCCGGTGTCTATGATCGCGCGCACTTCACGTTCACGATCGTCACTACGTACTCTCACGATTAGAGTTTGTAGAAATACGCGAGTGTCCGTATGATTCGCTAAACCGGTTTCAGTCTTTGAATCATCGGGATTCTCGTCACGTTTTCCCGCTTTCGCCTGATTTTTTGCTTTATTACACGAGTTCAAATTCGCGCACAGTATCACGATATGTTGTCCACCGCACAGTATACATTGGAATCGTGCGCGACACTTCCGCCCGAGGTGCCCTATTTTTGCACATTTAAAACACGCTTTTTTCTTGGTGAGAATTGACTGTTTCTCTTCGTAACTCAATTTCTGTGCTCTGAAACATTTTTCTGCATCATGACTGCCATCACAGAAAACACATTTCGCTGCAGTAGTGCTATTTATTAAACCAGCAGCCGTTGGTATCTCTGCTTCGGCTGTTCGGTATTTATTTCTCCTTACTTTATGCTCACTGGCATTTAAGCCGAAACCTTCTATCGCTAATGAGATTCGCTCCTCTCCTTCCACTTCGGTTTTCAAGAATTTCATCAGGCGACTTAATCTGGTTCCCCGAGAAACATCCGGTTTGTCCGAAAACTCTGCGGTTCGTTGCCACGCCCGTAGCAGCTCCTCTGGCAGGCAAGACTCCACGAGCGGAAACAACATCGCTGTGCACGTTTCCGTTGTCACCCCCAATGACTCTAGTGAGCGTAATTGTGTCTCTATTTTATCGTACAAAACAGAAATACTGCCCCTGGCTGGCTTTGCAAGAGAGTTATTTAAGACTAATTTCAAAAGTTCCCTCACATACACTTCAACAAGTAAATCGTCTCGACCAAAACGCGATTTTAAACTCTCGATTACTTTAGAATAGTTCTCAGCCGTCGGAGTAAAGCTTTCTACCACATCTCTCGCTCTAGTATTCGGTGCAGTAGCCAAAAGTAAATATTGGAATTTATCTTCTGGAGCCAGATCGTTAGCTTCATCAATTTTCTTAAATTGACTCCAGAAAGACAGCCATTCTCGTATATCTCCATTGAATTTAATAAGTTCAGTCTCAGGAAGTTTAAACTTACGTGTTGTTTCTGCCGCTGTTGTACTACTCACTGCTGTACCCACACTACGACTGGAAAGTACTTCATTTGTATCTTGTATGAGTTGTCTGTATCGTATTTCCAGTCGTCTAAACTTTAGAGTATATTCATCGCAGCTGTTTATTTCCTTAATGAGATCGTCTACGCTCACTGTGGCCGTGTTCATTTGTTCGGAAATCTTTTCGTCACAACCTTTCAACTCGGTATTTTTCTCACATAACAATTCCCACTGCGCACTAGCTTCCGGAATGTCAACATTCTCTGCATTCAATATTTCATCAAGCCTATTTGTTGCTTGTGTAAACACGCGACGTAAAGCTGATCGGCGTTTCTTTAAAAGTTCCATCTTTTAAATTGCGCGAAATAATTGTTCAAAACACACTCGTTATAATCAAACTTTTCGTCCGAAAAAATAAAAGTCACTTTGTTTATCAAAACTTTCTTCCCCAAAAATAAAAGTCACTTTGTTTATCAAAACTTTCTTCTGCCTGAGAACGCGCTACGTTACAAGTCGGCTTTGTTGCACGCCGTAACACAGCACATGCACCGCTACCTAACAATATTTCACCTCGCTTATTTCACCTCACTTATCCCTCCGGGGCCTCCACAAATGTCATGTGTATGTAAACTTAACTACCCGTCGAAGAAAACACACACGGTTCGGAATAATTACAATATGAAATAACGAAAATACATAAATACTATTAGCACTGTAACGCTCGCTCTGACAACTTCACTCGTTCAACTCTGAATAACTACTGACTAACACCCCGCTAGCAAAGCTGGGCAGCCGAAACAAACATTTAAGCGCTGTTGCCACAGCGTGCGTTTATGCTATCTGCAACAACTTGGTTGCGTCTCTCAACAGATAGGGTGATTTATGACGTCGGGGAAAAACTACACCGGATGATTCCTATGAGTAATCTAAATAAAAAAACTTCAAATAAACATAAGTCCGAAAATGCTTTCTAACAGAACTGTAGCCGTTAGAAGTTTATTACATGTAACATCAATCGCGTTAGCCTTATTTATTATATCAGGAAAAAAACAAAAAAAAATCTATCTTTCACAATAATTTTCTCTGACATCAACATTAAATTAATTATGGATGAGTTCACAGTACATGAGTATGCTGGTATAATTTTTATTTATGGATTTTGTGATGAAAATGCATTACAAGCATCAAGAGAATACCAGCGCCGATTTCCAGGCAGACTGCCACCGAATCACTTACTTTGAGTTTAATTCCAGACGTTCATGCTTTAAATTACTACCTTAATTATCGCATTATTGTGTTTGTTTTTTCTTGTTTTTTTCTCCTGTTTTAATAAATAAGGTTAACGTGATTGATGTTACATGTAATAAACTTCTAACTACTACAGTTCCGTTAGAAAGCGTTTTCGGACATATGTTTATTTGAAGTTTTTTATTTAGATTACTCATAGGAATTATCCGGAGTAGTTTTTTTCCCGACGTCATAAATCACCCTATATATATATATATATATATATATATATATATATATATATATATATTAATTTTTCGTCAGAAGAGCGCTGTAGAAAATGTGTTTCATTTTTCTTATTTGAAAACTTCTCACGTATAATTTACGCTTTTCTGATCGTTTACTTGGCTAACATTTAATAAATTGCACGCTACGTTGTGATGTGACAATTTATATAACTTTGAAAAGCTTAAAAAACCTAACATAGTAAAAACGAAAACTCTTTTCATTTATTTTATGTACCAGATGTTTGTTTACAGGGTGTATATAAGCAGATTATATGCTAAAATAACAATATTGACTGAGAAAGTTTTTCAATTTAAATTTGCACAAACTGACACTGCTAATATTTAAATATTGATAAATAAATAGCTTTCAATGCAATAAAAGCTTTCAATTATTTGTAATATTATTCAAAAAAATTATGTTTAAAGTCATATTTTTAGTATTATTAATATTAATTACAATTTATAAAAAGCCACGTTAATGTGACATCGTGGATCAATTAAAAAGACAACGTAATACCATTCCGGCTATTCGGGCTCGATTCCGACCAAGTGAATTTTCATTTTTGAAATTTTTATTGTTTTATTTCTTTTACTTAATTATAGTAGTTATGCTAATTACAGTCTTCTTTTGTGTCGTAGTAGACCTCAAAAGAAATTAAACCCTAAAACGCCTTAGTAAAAGTAAAAGTCTCATAAGCGAGATTATAATTCTTTTAGTTTTTACTGGAAACGATTAATTTGTTTTAAATTCTAGTAATCTACTACTTAATCATTATTGTTCAATTGTTATTGGGATTGTTATTAGGCAGGTAAAGTTCTTATCAGTAATTCACTTTTACTATCACCTTTGTTTGACTAAAAATGTTACTATTTTTACCTTGTACTTTAAAAATCGCGACGGGCCATCGATATTCTAATATCGAATTAGTTTGGGCTTTGCACAGTATGTGAAGTCGTAGATATGAAGCGCAAGACTTTATATACAACAATATGGTGATAACTTCGAACATGTTTTGTAGTGGACAATACTGATTAACTAGTAGATTACCTAGAGTTTAAAACAAATTAATCGTTTAATGTAAAAACAAAAAGAATTATTATTTCGCTTATAAGACGACTTTTACTAAGACGTTTTACAGATTACCGATTTTTTTTAGGTGTACTATCGCCCCCTAAAAGGATACAGAAAAAAACCGTAAACCCCCTGTATAATAAATTCATTAAAAACAGTTATTTTATTTTTATTATTACTTGCATTATTACTACTTTGACTGCAAGGAAAAAGTAGTATAGCGTTTGGTACGGTGTCTGTAACATTAAAAAAAAAAAAATTGTATAGAAATCCTTCATATAGCCTGTAGATGACGAATCTGAACTTAGTTTATGTGGGTGTATGGATGTGCGTCGGCAGCTCGCTCGCTCGCTCGCTCGGTCCTCAGACAAAATTTGGTGGCCGCAACTCCTCCTAGACGGTTCAACCGATTTTAATGAAATTTTCAGGATAAATTTTTCTGGTGTCCAAGATGGTCATGCGATTTTGTTTTTTTCCAGTGATGCCAACTTTCCGAGAAAAAAATTACTAAAGTTTTTAAAAATTCATATTGGCTACGTTATATATCCGATTTTGATCAAATTTTCAGAAAAGATTTCCCTAATGCTCCCATTAATTACATAATTTTATTAATATTCAGTGTTGCCAACTTTCCGAGAAAAAATTACTAAAATTTTAAAATTTTTATTATGGCCATGTTACTCAACCGATTTTACTCAAATTTTCACAAAAGATTCTCCTAGTATTCATATAATTTATGTAATTTTAACAAAATACAGTGTTGCCAACTTTCCGAGAAAAAAATTAATAATATTTTTAAAAATTTATTATGACCATTTTATTTAACCGATTTTAATCAAATTTTCATAAAAGTTTTTCCTAGTGCCTAAATAAATTATGCAATTTTAACAAAATACAGTGTTGCCAACTTATCGAGAAAAAAATCACAAAATTTTTAAAAATTCATTGTGGCTACATTATTTATTCGATTTTGATCAAATTTTCAGAAAAGTATCTCCTAGTGCCCACATAAATTATAATATTATTAAAATACAGTGTTGCCAACTTTCCGAGAAATGTCAAAGTAGTTTATATATGGGTTTACCCATATACTTCTAATCTTGTTTTTTTTTTAATTTTAGCATTTTAGCTGTACGATTGTAGAAAATAAACTAACAATTCTTATTTGTGATTAGTTTAATATGTGTGTGTTGAAAATGTATTATAATAATAATAAAAAAAAAGAAACAAACGATAACTAAGAAATTAAATTAAATTTTTAAAAACTTATTTGGTAAGGATTGAACTTGAGTTCTTTAGAAAGACTGTTTTATCAATTCAGTCACAGTGTTGCGTTAGCGCTGGTTTTATAAACAGTAATAAATTTTATTAATGCTAAAAATATTATTCTAAACATGTTTTTTTTTAATAACTACAGATAATTTAATGCTTTTTATTGCAAAATTATAACAACACTCTGTATGCCATTAATTTTTTTTTCCATTTCTGATGTAAATAATATAATTGTAAAATAAAATTAAATTCAATATGTTGTTACTAATTACTTGAAAATTAGTAAAACCGAAAGTTAATACAGAAAACTTTTTTCAGGCAAATAAATCCAAAATTTTTTTTGAGAAAGTAAAACCCTATACATATGATAATTTAAAAGCAATTATACAAATTTCAACTGAAAAAAAATTGTATTTGATTAAACATGTTTAACGAAAATTTAAATGAAAACCACAAGCGATTTAGAACGACAATATTCAAATTAATTTGTAACCAGTTCGAAAACAAACAGACGCAATATCTAAGATAGCATTGTGACCATAGATAAAACTTGAATTCATCATTATATACCAAAAGCTGAACAGCTGTTGTTGTTGGAGTGGAAACGTTGGCGTTTCTACCCGTTTTATAGAAGTTTTGGGACCTGTAAGGAATAATCCTTTACGTTTGTTTTCTACAGTAAAGAGAGAGAGAGAATTGTTACACTATTTGGAACAAAATGAAATTGTAGCAGAAGGTCTGTGAAAGAAGTTCAATGACATCTAAGATTGAAGGAATATTATTACATGAAGAGGTTGATAAACTTAAAGATAAACTAGCGATTAACTAATGTAGGAATATACAAAATATTTATTTGAAATTATGATATTTTAATTAGAAATACAATATTGATATGAACTAAAATGTCTCAAAAGTGTAAGTAGCAATTTTTCCACCGGTTTTCTGCAGTAAAGAGAAATTATTATACTATTTGGAACAAAATGAAATTGTAACAGAAGATCTTTGAAAGAAGTTTAATGGCACCTAAGATTGGAGAAATATTATTATATAAAGAGGTTGATAAATTTATAGGCGTTTATTAGCAATTAACTAATGTAGGAAAATATACAAAATATTTATTTAAAATTATGATATTTTAATTAGAAAAAAATATATTGATATTAATTAAAATGTGTCGAAGTAGCAATTTCACATATAATGAAGATAATACCAATTTTGACTTTTCGAAATGTTACAGATATGCATAAATTTGGCTTGCAGTAACAAAAATTAATTGTTTATATCGTGATGTCAGTCCGTTTGCTGTGTACACGTTTAGAGCAAATTTAATTAAACGCAATTTTAAAAAATTAAATATCAAAATTTCGGTGAATTTCTCAACTTAATCAAATTTTGGTACATCCACCAGATGTGGTAATTTATTTCACAAAAAAAAATGTTTTTCATAAAATTTATTAAACAAAATTTGCTAAACAAATATAACTAACAACTTTTATTTAGTTTTTTGAAACAACATAATAAATTTTTACAATTTTACTTATTTTTACAATATATGTTGATACGTTACAATGTTTACGGTAAATTATCGTAAATTATCGTAATATGATATGTTATCATCTTTGTCAATAAAAATTGTTAGAAAATATTTTGCTTAAGTTCATGAAGATACCCGAGAGTATCGTATCTTCATGATGTAAAATTCGAAGATACAATAATAATTGCAAAGCCATTCAATATTGATAAGAGACGTAATTGAAATTTATAAAGAACAAGATAACATCAATCAGTGTGACTAGTAACTGATTTATGTAAATAATAGTATATTATTTAACGAACAAATAATGGCACCTATAACGTACGAGGATGTTGTTTAGTCCACGAGCGTAGCGAGGGGAATAAAACATCCGAATACATTGTAGGCATTATTTGCAAGTCAAATACTATACTTTATCTACAACTGCTTATATATTTTTAATATTGTACTTACTTATTCAAATCTATGATCAGTTAACAACAACTAACTAACTAACTAACTACAAGTGTCATTTTATTACTTTGACTGATAACTGCTGCCATCTGGCGTAGAGATATTTAGTTTGTTAATGTTGCCTAGCAACGAAGCGTGCGTACGGAAATCAAGTTAATAAAGATCGTTTCTTTATTTCCCTTGGTTAATAATGACTAATATTTTATTAACTTTGGTTAATAAAGACTAGTATTTTATTTCCCTTGGGCTATAAAGACTAATATTATTTATCTGATTTTATATACAGGGTGTTCGTTCGCTTGGTTGATATAGGGCAATAACATGGGATTTCGATAATATGCAGAGTACTACTTTCTGAAGTAAAATTCGGAGAAATACATAGAATACTTTTCGATAGGGAATAAAAAGTTCTATAATTTGGTTCTACTTTTAACTTGCTAGCATGTGCCGTTTGGGCGCTAGAATTTTTTTAAAATGTTTTTTAGAATTTTCAATAATTTTTCCTGCTAAATCAGTATGAGTTAGAAAAAAATGTTACTTAGCTATTATGTAGCCAATTTTTTTCTCTATTTTACTGAATTTTTTCAGATTTTTTTGAGCAAATTTTGAAAAAAGTTATATTTTTAAAAAAATTTGAAATATAACTTTTTTCAAAATTTGCTCAAAAAAATCTGAAAAAATTCAATAAAATAGAGAAAAAAATTGGCTACATAATAGCTAAGTAACATTTTTTTCTAACTCATACTGATTTAGCAGGAAAAATTATTGAAAATTCTAAAAAACATTTAAAAAAAATTCTAGCGCCCAAACGGCACATGCTAGCAAGTTAAAAGTAGAACCAAATTATAGTACTTTTTATTCCCTATCGAAAAGTATTCTATGTATTTCTCCGAATTTTACTTCAGAAAGTAGTACTCTGCATATTATCGAAATCCCATGTTATTGCCCTATATCAACCAAGCGAACGAACACCCTGTATATATATATAATGACCATATAATGAAGCAGTTGTAGATAAAATTGTTAATTACTGTAAATGTATTTTTGTATCATTTTTCCGGATAAAGACGGTCGTTGAGTACATTAATAATAAATACTAATATAGAACTTTAACATAAAGTAGTTTTTAAACTACTAATATTTTAAGACAAACAGTTACTCAAACTATTCTGTTTAATTAATGGCATTTTTTATTTTACGACGAACAGAAACGCTGGCCAGCAGATCTATTATAGTCGGTAATACCTGACGCTTAAACACGCTCGGCTATCGCACAGACCTACAATTACATTTATGTTTAATAAACGATTTAATGATGATTTACAGCAAGCGTTTTGTTTTTATTACCACTAGTGACGCGTGGCAGAACGCATAATAGGCAGAACGCATAGTAAGTAGACCGCTGGGCGGGTAGACCGCATAGCGGGCAGATCGCAGGGCGGGCAGACCGCAGGGCGGACAGACCGCAGGTCGGGCAGACCGCAGGGCGGGCAGACCACAGGACGGGCCGAAACAGTAGGCGAAACAGAGTATAAACAAAAATTAATATTATTACAAATATTTTAATCATACAATGATGTATTACTAATTTTTATTAATTATACCGCGTAACATCTTGTTCTAATGCGGCGTATTAGTTATTATTATTATTAATATATTATAAAATCGATGTTTATTAAGGAGTATGTAAAATAAAATAGAATATTTATAAGTGAATATTTGAAATATATATTATAAATTTGATTTTATTTCAAATGTGTTTATTTTAAAAATATACATTTATTAAAATTACAGTGTGAATTTTATTAGATTGTAATGTTTTGTTGGTTTATTTTCGTAATCATTGTGTAATAAATAAAAATTAGAATTTGCATTACATATTTAAAAAAAGTAGTAAATATTATTTAATTTCAAAATAAATTTATAGTAAATTACAATTGTGTACATAATTAATTATATATTTATTTATTTTTTGTTTTAAAAAATTACGAAATTTAATAATTAATTATTTAATTTTGAAAAATTTAATGCGGTAAAAATTATTCTTCAAATGTTTTCTAATTACATTAAATACGGTATATTTTATTAAAAATTTGTATAATTTAATTCTAATTATTATGTATTAATTAATTATGTATTAATAATTATTAGGTATTACATGTTCAAATATTGGTGCGGACATTTCCAGTTGGGTTAAGGAAAAACGGATAGCAGGATTAGGTGCGGGAGAGATAATAATCAACCGATATACTTCCAAGTTGATAAAATTGTGGAGCGAATAAAAAATATCACAAACAAAAAAATAACTTACATATCTATTCTACAAAGATCAGGGTGAGGTTAGTTACGAACACAAAAAGTAATGTAAAGAGATAAGAATAGTAATATGATAGTAATATATTATAACAATTAGAAGAGATTTTGCATGTATCCCTGTAACAAAACTTTTGCGACAAAGAGCTGTTTACATGCCCACAAATGCTGGACACCGAGTTTACATTTCCAACAGAGTTACAGTGAAACGATTAGCAGGGTTAGGTGCGGGGGGGTTAGGAACCGTCTTATATGCCACCAAAGTGTTAATTTTATGGCACAAACAGAAGATATCGCAAATAAACGCAAATGAATGTTTACTTACATATCCATAATGCAAGTAATTCACAGAGACAAGGAAAGTAATGCAAAGGGACAAGGAAAGTAATGCAAAGGGACAAGGAAAGCAAAAATTGTAATATATTGTAATAAGAAGAGATTTTCTTTGTATCCCTGTAACAAATTTTATAGCTGGTTAGCAGCGTTTTACATGCCCAAAAATACTGGACACCGAGTTTACATTTCCAACAGAGTTACAGTGAATCGGTTGGCAGGGTTAGGTGCGGGGGGGGCTAGGAACCGTCTTATATGCCACCAAAGTACCAAATTTATGGCAGATACAGAAGATATCGCTAATAAACGAGAATAAGAGTTTAGTTACATATCCACAATGCAACAGCTTTGTTACACTTCTGCCGGGCATGCGCGCTTTAAAGGTCAGCGACTTAAAAAAAAAAAAAAAAAAAGAAACAGTATTTTGAATATTTTTTCACTGGCTTTGTATAGAGAATAAAATTCTCTACAAAATAGATAAGTAACTTTTTTTTCTAACTTATACTGGTTTGCCAGGAAAAATTATTGAAAATTAACAGTTTTTGCATTTTCATGCATTTTTGGGAGTTTTGATAATTTTTATTAATTAAACTATTAGTATTAGGAAAAAATGTCAAGTATTAACTTAAATTTCTTTTTGTACGTTACATAATGTCCTTAAATTCGTTTTTTGCTAAATGTTTCCAGTTAAGCTCCATATAGGTGAAAAATTCGAAAAAAGTCAAAACTTGTCGAATTTTAAGTGTGACCATATGGTTGGGTAGCATTTTTCAAGGGCTTTCCAATAAGACCACACTCGATTAGTTTTTTAAAAAAATTAAAAATTTCGTATTCAGTAGAAACCTGTTTAAACATAAGCCGTTCGATTTCAAAAATATAACTTACCCTACCTACAGACATATTGTAAGTACTTATGGAAAAAAAAATTTCAAAAATTTTATAATGCGAGCTTGAAGCGTCTACAATCGACCATTTTTTCATAAAAAGTCATTTATCTTAGAACCTGTTGAGACTTGGAACAAATGACAGGTGCTGGGTTATAGTCCTTCCGAATATACACAATTAAGCTAAATACTTTTTTTTCATAACTGCTATAGGTTTTTTTAAAACAATTAAAATATAGAAAATCGGTCATAAAACAAAAGCGAATCACCGAAATTTAAAATTTCATATACCATTACATAGCATTTTAAAAGACCTTTCCAGTGATACCAAACTCGATTAGATTCGGATAAGATTTAATAAAAAGCAAGTTGTGACATGTTTAGGGGTTTTTTAGACCCATAAGTTTTCTTTTGGTTGGTCCTCATTTTTGATTCCCGACAACTATGGTCTCTTAATATTTTTCTCTAAAGCGCATAGTTTTTGAGTTCCGGCTACCTATGTCTTTGTTTTAATATATACACTGAGCTGCGGGAGTCGCCATCTTGGGGCCGGCCATCTTGGGGCCGGCCATCTTGAATTGTAGCGGCCATCATGGATTTCATTCATATAAAATCGTATAAATTTTAATTCAAATAATAAAAAAGTGTTAATATCTCGGAAACTATGAGGTTTAGAGAAATTTAGTAAGAATACTCTTCGATAGAGAATAAAAAGTTCTATATTATGGTTTCAGTCTGAATTTGCTAGCATGTGCCATTTGGGCGCTAGAATTTTTTTTTTAATTTTGTGTTTTTATTTTTTTTCTCAGAAACTGTTAGGTGTATGGAAACGGGAATGGTATCGAAAAATGCGGAATAATGAGTCCTATAATCCAGTAAAGAAATCATTGTTCTACAATAGTTCGTTTAAGAGAAAAAAAATTAAAAACTGATTTTTAAAAAATTTCGTAAGGGGGTACCCTTATGATTTTTTCAAAAAAAAAAAAAAAAAAAAAAGAAACAGTATTTTGAATATTTTTTCACTGGCTTTGTATAGAGAATAAAATTCTCTACAAAATAGATAAGTAACTTTTTTTTCTAACTTATACTGGTTTGCCAGGAAAAATTATTGAAAATTAACAGTTTTTGCATTTTCATGCATTTTTGGGAGTTTTGATAATTTTTATTAATTAAACTATTAGTATTAGGAAAAAATGTCAAGTATTAACTTAAATTTCTTTTTGTACGTTACATAATGTCCTTAAATTCGTTTTTTGCTAAATGTTTCCAGTTAAGCTCCATATAGGTGAAAAATTCGAAAAAAGTCAAAACTTGTCGAATTTTAAGTGTGACCATATGGTTGGGTAGCATTTTTCAAGGGCTTTCCAATAAGACCACACTCGATTAGTTTTTTAAAAAAATTAAAAATTTCGTATTCAGTAGAAACCTGTTTAAACATAAGCCGTTCGATTTCAAAAATATAACTTACCCTACCTACAGACATATTGTAAGTACTTATGGAAAAAAAAATTTCAAAAATTTTATAATGCGAGCTTGAAGCGTCTACAATCGACCATTTTTTCATAAAAAGTCATTTATCTTAGAACCTGTTGAGACTTGGAACAAATGACAGGTGCTGGGTTATAGTCCTTCCGAATATACACAATTAAGCTAAATACTTTTTTTTCATAACTGCTATAGGTTTTTTTAAAACAATTAAAATATAGAAAATCGGTCATAAAACAAAAGCGAATCACCGAAATTTAAAATTTCATATACCATTACATAGCATTTTAAAAGACCTTTCCAGTGATACCAAACTCGATTAGATTCGGATAAGATTTAATAAAAAGCAAGTTGTGACATGTTTAGGGGTTTTTTAGACCCATAAGTTTTCTTTTGGTTGGTCCTCATTTTTGATTCCCGACAACTATGGTCTCTTAATATTTTTCTCTAAAGCGCATAGTTTTTGAGTTCCGGCTACCTATGTCTTTGTTTTAATATATACACTGAGCTGCGGGAGTCGCCATCTTGGGGCCGGCCATCTTGGGGCCGGCCATCTTGAATTGTAGCGGCCATCATGGATTTCATTCATATAAAATCGTATAAATTTTAATTCAAATAATAAAAAAGTGTTAATATCTCGGAAACTATGAGGTTTAGAGAAATTTAGTAAGAATACTCTTCGATAGAGAATAAAAAGTTCTATATTATGGTTTCAGTCTGAATTTGCTAGCATGTGCCATTTGGGCGCTAGAATTTTTTTTTTAATTTTGTGTTTTTATTTTTTTTCTCAGAAACTGTTAGGTGTATGGAAACGGGAATGGTATCGAAAAATGCGGAATAATGAGTCCTATAATCCAGTAAAGAAATCATTGTTCTACAATACTTCGTTTAAGAGAAAAAAAATTAAAAACTGATTTTTAAAAAATTTCGTAAGGGGGTACCCTTATGATTTTTTCAAAAAAAAAAAAAAAAAAAAAAGAAACAGTATTTTGAATATTTTTTCACTGGCTTTGTATAGAGAATAAAATTCTCTACAAAATAGATAAGTAACTTTTTTTTCTAACTTATACTGGTTTGCCAGGAAAAATTATTGAAAATTAACAGTTTTTGCATTTTCATGCATTTTTGGGAGTTTTGATAATTTTTATTAATTAAACTATTAGTATTAGGAAAAAATGTCAAGTATTAACTTAAATTTCTTTTTGTACGTTACATAATGTCCTTAAATTCGTTTTTTGCTAAATGTTTCCAGTTAAGCTCCATATAGGTGAAAAATTCGAAAAAAGTCAAAACTTGTCGAATTTTAAGTGTGACCATATGGTTGGGTAGCATTTTTCAAGGGCTTTCCAATAAGACCACACTCGATTAGTTTTTTAAAAAAATTAAAAATTTCGTATTCAGTAGAAACCTGTTTAAACATAAGCCGTTCGATTTCAAAAATATAACTTACCCTACCTACAGACATATTGTAAGTACTTATGGAAAAAAAAATTTCAAAAATTTTATAATGCGAGCTTGAAGCGTCTACAATCGACCATTTTTTCATAAAAAGTCATTTATCTTAGAACCTGTTGAGACTTGGAACAAATGACAGGTGCTGGGTTATAGTCCTTCCGAATATACACAATTAAGCTAAATACTTTTTTTTCATAACTGCTATAGGTTTTTTTAAAACAATTAAAATATAGAAAATCGGTCATAAAACAAAAGCGAATCACCGAAATTTAAAATTTCATATACCATTACATAGCATTTTAAAAGACCTTTCCAGTGATACCAAACTCGATTAGATTCGGATAAGATTTAATAAAAAGCAAGTTGTGACATGTTTAGGGGTTTTTTAGACCCATAAGTTTTCTTTTGGTTGGTCCTCATTTTTGATTCCCGACAACTATGGTCTCTTAATATTTTTCTCTAAAGCGCATAGTTTTTGAGTTCCGGCTACCTATGTCTTTGTTTTAATATATACACTGAGCTGCGGGAGTCGCCATCTTGGGGCCGGCCATCTTGGGGCCGGCCATCTTGAATTGTAGCGGCCATCATGGATTTCATTCATATAAAATCGTATAAATTTTAATTCAAATAATAAAAAAGTGTTAATATCTCGGAAACTATGAGGTTTAGAGAAATTTAGTAAGAATACTCTTCGATAGAGAATAAAAAGTTCTATATTATGGTTTCAGTCTGAATTTGCTAGCATGTGCCATTTGGGCGCTAGAATTTTTTTTTTAATTTTGTGTTTTTATTTTTTTTCTCAGAAACTGTTAGGTGTATGGAAACGGGAATGGTATCGAAAAATGCGGAATAATGAGTCCTATAATCCAGTAAAGAAATCATTGTTCTACAATAGTTCGTTTAAGAGAAAAAAAATTAAAAACTGATTTTTAAAAAATTTCGTAAGGGGGTACCCTTATGATTTTTTCAAAAAAAAAAAAAAAAAAAAAAGAAACAGTATTTTGAATATTTTTTCACTGGCTTTGTATAGAGAATAAAATTCTCTACAAAATAGATAAGTAACTTTTTTTTCTAACTTATACTGGTTTGCCAGGAAAAATTATTGAAAATTAACAGTTTTTGCATTTTCATGCATTTTTGGGAGTTTTGATAATTTTTATTAATTAAACTATTAGTATTAGGAAAAAATGTCAAGTATTAACTTAAATTTCTTTTTGTACGTTACATAATGTCCTTAAATTCGTTTTTTGCTAAATGTTTCCAGTTAAGCTCCATATAGGTGAAAAATTCGAAAAAAGTCAAAACTTGTCGAATTTTAAGTGTGACCATATGGTTGGGTAGCATTTTTCAAGGGCTTTCCAATAAGACCACACTCGATTAGTTTTTTAAAAAAATTAAAAATTTCGTATTCAGTAGAAACCTGTTTAAACATAAGCCGTTCGATTTCAAAAATATAACTTACCCTACCTACAGACATATTGTAAGTACTTATGGAAAAAAAAATTTCAAAAATTTTATAATGCGAGCTTGAAGCGTCTACAATCGACCATTTTTTCATAAAAAGTCATTTATCTTAGAACCTGTTGAGACTTGGAACAAATGACAGGTGCTGGGTTATAGTCCTTCCGAATATACACAATTAAGCTAAATACTTTTTTTTCATAACTGCTATAGGTTTTTTTAAAACAATTAAAATATAGAAAATCGGTCATAAAACAAAAGCGAATCACCGAAATTTAAAATTTCATATACCATTACATAGCATTTTAAAAGACCTTTCCAGTGATACCAAACTCGATTAGATTCGGATAAGATTTAATAAAAAGCAAGTTGTGACATGTTTAGGGGTTTTTTAGACCCATAAGTTTTCTTTTGGTTGGTCCTCATTTTTGATTCCCGACAACTATGGTCTCTTAATATTTTTCTCTAAAGCGCATAGTTTTTGAGTTCCGGCTACCTATGTCTTTGTTTTAATATATACACTGAGCTGCGGGAGTCGCCATCTTGGGGCCGGCCATCTTGGGGCCGGCCATCTTGAATTGTAGCGGCCATCATGGATTTCATTCATATAAAATCGTATAAATTTTAATTCAAATAATAAAAAAGTGTTAATATCTCGGAAACTATGAGGTTTAGAGAAATTTAGTAAGAATACTCTTCGATAGAGAATAAAAAGTTCTATATTATGGTTTCAGTCTGAATTTGCTAGCATGTGCCATTTGGGCGCTAGAATTTTTTTTTTAATTTTGTGTTTTTATTTTTTTTCTCAGAAACTGTTAGGTGTATGGAAACGGGAATGGTATCGAAAAATGCGAAATAATGAGTCCTATAATCCAGTAAAGAAATCATTGTTCTACAATAGTTCGTTTAAGAAAAAAAAAATTAAAAACTGATTTTTAAAAAATTTCGTAAGGGGGTACCCTTATGATTTTTTCAAAAAAAAAAAAAAAAAAAAAAAAAACAGTATTTTGAATATTTTTTCACTGGCTTTGTATAGAGAATAAAATTCTCTACAAAATAGATAAGTAACTTTTTTTTCTAACTTATACTGGTTTGCCAGGAAAAATTATTGAAAATTAACAGTTTTTGCATTTTCATGCATTTTTGGGAGTTTTGATAATTTTTATTAATTAAACTATTAGTATTAGGAAAAAATGTCAAGTATTAACTTAAATTTCTTTTTGTACGTTACATAATGTCCTTAAATTCGTTTTTTGCTAAATGTTTCCAGTTAAGCTCCATATAGGTGAAAAATTCGAAAAAAGTCAAAACTTGTCGAATTTTAAGTGTGACCATATGGTTGGGTAGCATTTTTCAAGGGCTTTCCAATAAGACCACACTCGATTAGTTTTTTAAAAAAATTAAAAATTTCGTATTCAGTAGAAACCTGTTTAAACATAAGCCGTTCGATTTCAAAAATATAACTTACCCTACCTACAGACATATTGTAAGTACTTATGGAAAAAAAAATTTCAAAAATTTTATAATGCGAGCTTGAAGCGTCTACAATCGACCATTTTTTCATAAAAAGTCATTTATCTTAGAACCTGTTGAGACTTGGAACAAATGACAGGTGCTGGGTTATAGTCCTTCCGAATATACACAATTAAGCTAAATACTTTTTTTTCATAACTGCTATAGGTTTTTTTAAAACAATTAAAATATAGAAAATCGGTCATAAAACAAAAGCGAATCACCGAAATTTAAAATTTCATATACCATTACATAGCATTTTAAAAGACCTTTCCAGTGATACCAAACTCGATTAGATTCGGATAAGATTTAATAAAAAGCAAGTTGTGACATGTTTAGGGGTTTTTTAGACCCATAAGTTTTCTTTTGGTTGGTCCTCATTTTTGATTCCCGACAACTATGGTCTCTTAATATTTTTCTCTAAAGCGCATAGTTTTTGAGTTCCGGCTACCTATGTCTTTGTTTTAATATATACACTGAGCTGCGGGATTCAATTGTCCATATTTCGTGACTAAATATCTACAAAAATGTATTCAAAAAAATAATGCGAATTTAATTTGTATATGTATGTAATTTATATTCCATTTAAAAACAAAAGCTTACACTGACTGACTGAATTTAAAACTGTCTAATAGAAGATAATCTTTTAATTTAAACCACTATTACTTTTGTTTATTTCCTGCACGTGTTTCAGTAATTAAGATTTATCCTATAATGAAAAGAATCCATATATTTATTTATTTTATCAAATAGAACGACTTTAGGTTTAAGTTAGGTATTAATATTTATTGATAATCGTCGTTTCGACGAACTCAACGTCCGTCTATATGTTTTTTATTATAAATAAATATTGCGTTTATTACAAAACGCCAATTGAATACTATTATTTTTTACACATTTTCATAATTTGCAACCAAAGTTGACCAAACAATAGGGATTTCAGTCAATTTCTTGTTTCTTCCGTATCACTGAACCTTATTTTCGAGAAAATGATGTTTGAAGTTTCTGTAAAGTATATAGTAAAGTTATGAAACCAATTAGAATTTATATTTTCAAAATAATATTATATTAAATTTTATTAAAATTATAACATCATCGATTGTTAAAACAGATAAAAAAACAAACAAATGTTGCCAAAATAAGCAATAACTAAATTTGAGCAAAAATGGCGTGTGGAACAAACAAGAAATCGACCGATGAAATATTTATTTATTGGTTTACAAAGTTTAGGATTTTATCTAAATCGCTGAAAGATTATTGTAAAAATAAAGCTAAAAATTTTTTAAAATATTTAATTTATATATAAATATATTTTTCTATTTCTATTAAATAATTTATTTATTATATATGCAGTTTATAATATTACTTTTTAATTATTACTCAACACCATTTGACCAATCAAAATTCTGTTAATTCAATGACAGATTCATAAGTGTCAATTTGAGTATAGTCCTAGAAAAAAATATTATATTCATAAAAATCAATAAATTAAAGATTAAATAATGATTAACTATTATATAATATATTTTCATAAGTAACCGACTCAAAATTGATAACACTACTTGAATGATAAAATTATCCGTAAGTTCAATATGCAATATGCAAGTATTACACAATATATAATTTATATCATCAAAGTCATTCTATTTTAATTTAATAATTACATAATTTCACATAATGTATCCTGCAATTTCGCAAATTAAATCTTACGTTAATAGAAAGTAAAACCAAAATTAATATGAAAATCAGTTATGTGCACAAACTTAATTTAAATTTAATCATAATTTAGTTAGTTGATAATTCCACGTTAAAGCTCTTCATAAAAAATTAACTTATTTCATTAATTAATTTTGATTTAGCTTATACGAGTAAATAACAAATTTCTAAGTTAAATTTAATATTTTTATAAAATATATTAATTTATTTTAGAAAAATTATACAAAATATTTAATCTAAAGTAAACTATAACTGAAATTAAAGATATTAGTACTCGATGAAACATTTTTATAATGTATATAATATATATATAATATATTACAATATGTTCCAACACGTGCCAACGCAAGCTTCTCTAAAATTAATATATGTATATAATAAAATAATAAGAACACACGGTTTTTAGTTTCACAATTTTATTTAAAACACTTTAATTGCCAATTTCTACAGTTAAGCTCATCCATCATCAAACGGAATATTAACACTAGATTGATAAGAGAAGCTATAGAAATTTATAAAGAAAAAGATAACTTAAAAAGATAATTACAATACAAATTTATAAATCTAGTTACTTATATTTCGTTACCTAGTAACTTGTTTCTATGTTATTTGTATCATTTTACCTGATGATGACAGTATGTCGAAATGACATTTTTTAAATTAAAATGAATGCAGAACTAAATCCTAAAGCCTTTTTATTTTAATATAATGAGTTCTGAAAGACGGCTATAACTTACGAGTATAACTCTATCATAACAGTACTTATAGTTCTGTATTAATATTTATTAATTATCGCCGTTTCAACAAACTCAACGTACGTAAAATAAAACTACTTTAGGTTTAAGTTATATATTTATACTTATTAATAAGTAACTAGATCATAAAATTTTTAGAAATTTTTAATTAATAGAAGCCAAATTTTATTTTAATCAGTGCCTTGATTGATATATAAATTTCAATTGCTTCTCTTATCAATCTGCTATTAATATTGATCGGTCTTGCAATAATTACAGTATCTTCAAATTTCACATCATAAAGATACTCTAAAGCATGTTGAGCAATAGCAGATTTATCTGGATGGTTTAGACGTATTGACCTTGTATGGTCTGTCAATCCAGTAGCAACAGTTCTACCTGGCTTCATCGAAACATCGATTATTAATAAATATTAATACAGAACTACAACCTGAAGCCGTTTTATTTTAATATAATGAGTTCTGAAATATTTTTTTACTATGTTAAATAACCAATATTTTTATTCGTTACATGCTCTGAAAAATATATTACTTAAGAAGAGTAAAACTATATATATACAATTTGTTACATTTACGGTAAACACACAAATATTTTTAGCTAAAAAAATAAAAATAAAAGTAAAAGTGAAGGCTACTTTTTTTTCTTTGCAAACAAGACGAACAAAACGGGAAAACAAGGTCTACTATCTCTCTACTGTTTTACCATATTTAGCTTAATTAAATTAGTCACATATTTGCGACAGACACTGCGCATTCAGTACAGAATATTTCAAACAACATTGTTGTTTTATTCTATTATTCTGTATGTGTGTGGTTTAGAAGAAACTTTCAACAACATCATGCCAGTTGATCGACAAACTTCTTACAAATTATGCGAATTATGTATTTGACAGGTTTATCGTTGCAAAACTACTTTTTTATTGTAGATTTTTGTTTTGCCTCCAATATTATAAATAATTTGAAACCGCTTCCAAACAATGTTTTTCCAAATTACAATTCTTGTTTTTGACGTAATTATGCGCTTATACCAAGGCATGTAACTGATAAAATATTGGTCATTGGTTAATCATTATCATGTTCAACAAAATAATTATTTAAATAAAAAAAAATTAATATATCACGTTTTTAACACGGACTAAAAAGTATAAAATAATTTCTCCTAGACCTCATACTAGAAAACGTGGTATATTAAAAACAATATTTTCCGCTTTTTGTCTTGTTTAACTTTAACTTTAACCTAATTAATTAATTTAATTAATTATTGTATAATTTAATAATTATAATTTTATTAATTATAATTATATAATTATAATTAAGTTAATTACCTAATTAACTTTAATTTAATATTTCTAATATTATTAATTAATTTTATATATATATATATATATATATATATATATATATATATTTGCCTGCATGTATTTATTTTCACTATCTACTATATATAGTACTTTGCGCCGCTGTTGAGACTGTATGATTTAAGTCAAATTTTCGGAAGGTAAATTACGCCCATCAATAACCTTAGCCACATCCCTCGCGCTACGAACATGTTTAACCGAAATGCACCCCCTGCATCATCACAGTTTCTATACAATCAATTTGTGCGGAGTTAAAATTTTGTTGGTTTATACTGGGATACTCTTAAATAAAAATTCAATATATGTTATATATACCTACAACAAAGATAGCACATACAGCTATTGTGTATTATGTTTCTTACATTTTCTTTCTAATATTACAAGAAACAAGAAAAACATTATTGAGAATATTAATTAATAGAAAATAAATTTTTATCGTTTTTCTACTTACTGAATAATAAAGGACAGAATTTTGCAGACATTACCCTACAAAGAAATCGCTATAAGAGCTGCTTTAAGAAAGAAAGAGAACGTATTAAAGAAGTTTGTGATTTCTCATACGATCGATTGTGACGTCAGTTACAACAGCGGGACTAAAATCTATATCATTTTTAATGGCATTCGTTTAAGGGGGTATACACCTTTTTGTTTTTCAAAAAAATCGATTTTTTTTTTATTTCACATTCTTATAGAATTAAGTTTCAAGAATTGGATTCAGCCGTATGTTAAAATTTCAACAATTACAAAAGTTATAGCGCTTTTTGTCCCTTTTTCAGGAATGTTTATTTTTTATATTTTTAAAACATAAAAGAAAAACTGTTAAAGTGGTCAAAAATCGACCTTTTTTTAAGAGTTCACCATTTTGCAAAAAAATCGAATTTTCGAAAAAGGCCTGGGCCAAACTATGGGAAATATATTCAGCTTTAATAATCCGAAGCGATTTTTGATTCAGATAAAGCAATACAGAGCAATCTTTGGAACCGTTAACATCTGAATTTCAAACATGACCTACCTAAGGGAAGCAGTGTGGGGAACAGAGGTTAAAGGGAAGAGTAAAAAAAAAATCTGACATAAAAGTTTAATAAAGGATCTATGTTATTCAAAAAGTAGAATTTTTCTAGATCTTCCCTTTATAGTTAAAAAAAATCATAAAAATAGGCTACTCTTCGATGAACAAAAAGTATATTCCCCCTTAAAAATTCCAATAAGATGTTACTGCATTCGTACGATAAAGTTACATTTTACTGCAGTAGTAAAATGAGACTGAATGCCACATAAAGTTCGAAATTACAAATTGAGAGTAGATAAAAATTGTTTGTTTATAGGGATGTAAATATAACTACTTGATTAAATCATGAAATTTTATAAAATGTGAAATTTTATTATAATTATTATCTGTATTCTAATTCTTTTTATGATAATAAACAAAATGTATTTCAAAATTCATATTTTAACACATTTATTACGATACTCAATGGGAGTTATTTATTTCGGCTTTCAGTCTCACCCCCATCTCGTTTCGTTAATAAGACACGTTACGGTATTAATGTGGTATTATAGTATCTATTTTTTGCATTATGTTTTTGTCGCTGTGCTAGTGATTCTAAACCAAAATAAATTATTAACACAACACATATGCGCAGTTTCACTTTTAGCAGTTGTTTTTGATTTTATCGCAAACAAAATTTAATAATAACATTGAACAAAAGGTCATGAGTGGATAGTGAAATTAATATAACAATATTCTAATGTTGGGATTTTTTCCCCAAAAATTTCACAAATTACTCAATTATTGATACATAGCCTAAAAACCGATTCAATGATTGAGTAACCTATAAAATTTTTGAGGAAAAAATCCCAACATTAGAAGACAAAATTTAGGATTGCTTTTTCAAAATTAATTGTATTGGGAATTGACTGTTTGAATATGTTTGATTATTAAGCGAAAATTGTTCAGAAAATGATCAAAGAAATATAAAGTCTAAAATGGGTTGAATTGTAATTTTTTGCAGATGGCGACGCAATTGCAGGGCAAGGGGTGATCAACCGTCGCGTTTTTAAATGCGTCTACACATTACGAAAAGGTAAGAAATAGATCAAAACGATACACAAGACACATGGCCCAGATTCATAGACCTTAGTACAAATAACTTGATATTAAAAGCACTAGTAGTCGAATTTTACATGCGTTTGCAAATCTGCATGATATAAAATTCGAAGATACTGTAATAATTGAAAGATCCATTAATATTAACAGTAGATTGATAAGACAAGCAATATAAATTTATAAAGAGATACGTAACATCAATCTATGTCAAGAGACACTAATTTAAATAAAGTTCGGTTTTCTTTAATTAAATTTTTTTAAATTTTATAACCTAGTTACTTGTATTTTGTTACCTAGTAACTTGTTTCTATGTTCTACTTATTTATTATATATGTCATTTGTGTTATTTTTTCCTGATGATGTACATAGAGTACGTCGAATCATCGATTGTAAATAAAAATTAATACAGAACTATAACCTAAAGCCGTTTTATTTTAATATTTAATATGTTTTGAAAGATTTTTTACTATGTCAATAATTTAATGTATTAACTATAGAAATCTGTTTTGATGACAAGTAATAAAAAAATAAGTGGCTTCACAGAAACTAAACATGTTTTTAAAATAAAATAAAAAAATTTACGGATTAAGTTCTGTATATATTTTATTTAAAAATCAACGTTTCGATGTACCCTACGTATATCATCTTCGGGAATGCATATAGAAATGACATAAGTAATAAAATAAAACAACTTTAATTTTTATTAATTATCGACGTATCGACGAACATCAACATCAGGAAAAAATTACATAAATGATATTACGGTAAATAAACAGAACAGTTACTTATTTTGTTACCTAGTAACTTGTTTCAATGTTCAGTTTATTTACTATATTTGTCATTTATATCTTTTTTCCTGATGATGATGTACGTTATAAGTACTTCAAAATGTCGATTATTGTTTGTTCGCAGAAAAATCCCTGACTAGTTCCTGACAATTACGCATGTGCGATTCAATTTTGAGCGTTCACGAAAGCTCAAAGTCGTAAGTCATAATTATACTGCACATGCGTTCTTGTTAGGAACTAGTCAGCGATTCACTTCACGAAAGAGCTTTTAATACAGAACAACAATCTAAGACCTTTTTTTCATTATTGTTCCATTTGACTTTTACAGGAAGTAATATCAGTACTTCCGGCTAGTGTATTTTTAGTATTTAGAGTTTAGACAAACAAGAAAAAATCCTATAATAATAATTTTCAAAAACAAATACTTAATTTTTTCTTATATAATGCAGACCTTTTAACAGACACTGTATATGAAAATAAATAAATAATCCTCAGTATACGTATACTCCATATTAAAAAACTACAAAAACCAAGTTATAATTGAATACAAAAGAGAAAATAAAAATACGTATGACGGTAGACGGAAAATTGAATAGTTATTGGCTAGCCAATTATGCTCGTATACGAGAGACGTAACACAAAAATTCTTTTGTTCTCGGTCTTTAATTTTCTCTGGTGCAAAATAGTAAAAACGCTAAGATAACATTCACACCAGATGGCTCTGTCCACTCACATATACACACATGCACTCATACTACTAACTTAAAATAACGAGGAAAATTCAGTCACTAGATATTTACTGTTATAATGACTTTGCTTTTTTTCCTTTAATGTGTAAAAGCTCAAAGCTCTCTGCTTTCATCTCTAATAATTTTATTGCTGATTTTCAACTAGATTTAGTAATTAATTATCTTTTTTATCCATACATACAAAAACTTTATTTTAATTATTCAGTATTATTATTTTAAGTAGGAGTACAACAAGGCATTTTTGCGCAATAGTATATTATGTTACTAAGAGTAGAAAACAATGATTATTGTGTTGAGATCAGATATTTGTGGCAGAGATAAATCTAAGGCCAAGCAGTCTGTGCGAAACCTAAAAGAAGCTTTCTATTTCGAGTGACATATACGATTTTTTTCTTCAAGCATTCTAAACGAGAAACTAAACTAAAACTAAATGAAAATGCATGCTAAGTAACCTTAAACTTAGTAACCTTAAACGTATAATAGTACTAATTAATGTTTCTTTGATCGAATAAACAATTGCTGACAACACTGGGTGATATACATTACATTTCTTACACTTCTTCATTAATTTTCAATAGTCAAAAACAAATTCAAGAGAAACAAACAATTCAATTGTCAATTAACTTAACTGACTTAATAATTTTGTATTATAGCCGTCGGAGATGTCAAATTACACATGTCAAGTACACTTAATTGTGTTTCTTTGATCGAATATATAATTTCTGACCACCCTAGTATACATTACATTTCTTGCACTTCTTCACACATTTTCATTAATCAAATTCAAATTCAAGCGAAAATAAACAATACAATTGACAATTAATTTAACTTAACTTATTAAATTTTAATACAGCCGTCGGAGATGTCAAATTAAATTCACTTGATTGTGCTTTCTTGGTGCAGTTTGTAACCACCCTGATCAGTGCACATTGTATTTCTTTCACTTCTTCACATATTTCCAATAATCAAACTTAACTTAACTATTAACTACTCTATTAACTTAACTTGACGTAATAGTTTCCAATATGTCCTATTATTTATTGTATTATTATAGTATATTGATTTAAATTTATTTTATAACAATTCCTGCAAAATTAATAATTAATTTGTTATATCTTAATTTTTCGTCCCCTTTCATTTTTTACCTGAGACAAGTACCTCACTCGTCACACCATCGGCATGTGTCTGCCTCTCATACATAATTTTTTTCAATTTTTACCACTTTAACTCATATATTTCTGTACATAATTTTAAAATGATAACAATTCTAAAATTAATAAAAAAATTCTAAGAAAAGACATAAAAATAGAACAAAAACATTGAGATAATTTGACAATATATTTTTACTCATTAAAATGAAATTTGATAGGCTTTTGTTTTATTAACAGCATAATATTCTGTTATAATACGTCCAGGAAGTAAATTTATTTAAAAAACAAACAAATGTTCCGTAAAGTATTAGCTATATATATATATATATATATATATATATATATATATATATATATATATATATAGGTATATATATATATATATATATATATATATATATATATATATATATATATCATATAATTACTAAAATATTCAAACTAATTTTCTACGTTTTTATTTCTTAAAATTTAATCTCGTCATAATGTTCATAATTGTTTCGTTATCTATAAAAACTAATGCGCTCTGTCTGTTTTATAGCTTATAATTTATTATGGGGGGACGGGGGTATGGAGTCGAGGATTCGAAGAATTTTGCCAGAATCTAAGTCAATTTTTATTGTTTAGACTCGGACTGCGACTTTTTCGTTAAAGCAAAAAATTAACAAATATAAAACCACGTGAACAAAAAGATATTTTCCCCCTTTTTTTAATACTAAAAATAATGCCACGATGTTACCACTAAGAATTTGCATTATCTAACGATCGATAAGCCTAAATATGGGCACATTACCGTCTCACTGTTGGAAAAGACAGTCATTCATTCAAGCCATTGTAATGTTAAACATTTTTAATACAATATTACTAAACGCTATTTGTACACTACATTTTGTCTTTTTGATAAATAAATTCATCACATTGCATTTACAACATTTAAAATCATTAGTAACATTATTTATGTAAAGTCAGAGAAATACAAAAAAGTACATTAATTGATTAATTACTATCAGTTTACCATGTAATATTATAAGTACGGAATGCATTTTCTATAGTTAATTAATTAAGATAAAACATGAAAATCATCATCATTGGAGTGTGTGGGAGTGTATGTGAAGAAGTGCAAGAAATGCAAGAAATGCAAGAAATGCAATATTTGACTAAAGAAACATTTATTCTCACCAATATATATATATATATATATATATATATATATATATATATTTGTATATTTGTTTGTTACAAATATACTGTTCTACAATTTTAGTAAGGTTAAGGTTGATATGTATTTTTATTTATTTCTAGTTTAGTTCGTTTGGAAGATACATACACACATAATCACACCATGTACCCAAAATGGTGTAAAATAAACTCTTTTCATCATCCCGAAATCAGTCGCCTCCAAACATTCCTATCCAGACAAACAACTCTAGCTTCGTCCACATTCATTATATCTCTCTTACATGCTCTTCTATTCCTTTCACTCACGCAATACACTGTCAAACAATTAAAATAATAATAATATACAGTCAAACCTGTATTTGTGTGGTAGAAACATAAAACCGCACAAAAAAATATTGAGAAATTTCATAAATACTCGCATAGAAAGGAACCGCACAAAAGCAGGTTTCACTGTATGTATGCCGAATCCTCTTTTTATGTTTAGTCCAAATTGCTTATATTACATAAATATCTGGGCTCAATACAATAAAAATTGCTTTCTGCTTCTCGTAGCGTAATATACTCTTTTGTTTACGATAAAGACAAAAACACGTAATATGGTTATGAGAATTATGAAATATGACTATGACGCACCGTAAGAAAGAACAGTAATAGCGGTTTCAACTTACATTAGTTTAGTGAGCGCACTGAAATTCTTTAAGTGCAGTTGTATGATTACCATGCACTACCACAATAATACATTAAGTTCAGTCATAGAACAACAAAAAATTAATTTCTAAGTGTATTTTGACAAATTGCGTAAAACAACTTTCAACAGCAAAAACTGATAGATTAAAATATTAATATAAAATAAACTGACTTTAAGGGGGGTGTGGCGAAACACCGCCCTGACACTTTAAAAAAATCGTTGTTTTTTTTGCATTTTCTAAAAGTTTGTAGTCTGTGGAATAATATATTACAACGGTTTTCCGAAATTCGAACTTTTGGCGAAGTTACAGCGACTACTACAGAATGCTGTCAGAGCAGGTAAAACATACAAATCGGGCAATAAAAAACTAATTTTAAACTTTAAACGCGTTTTACAAATTAAATCATTAGTTAATTTTTCTTAATAAAGAAAAATCAACTAATGACTTAATTAGTTCATTAATGGCAATTTCAGCATTTAACTATTAAACTAATCTACGTTAACACGCCTTTGTATAATAAATAAAAAATATTAACATTGCTAAATTTGTTTATATCTATATTAATTTAATGTACTCGACTGGGTTAATACATGAGTTTATCATGACCAGTCAATTATAGAAAAATGAATTTACCTTGTGTACAAATTATACAATGAAGTATTTTTATGTGGCCTGCCGCTGCGCTTGAGAACAAACGTCCGCGTTCCTTCTCGTCCTTGGCTCGACTGAATCATGTCTGGTTAAGTTATACGTTCCCGTGACGTATGTGAATGCGAGGACATCTATTATCATGCGCTAGACAGCATTTCAATATATATATAAACTGGCGCGAAATTTTAAACGTATGCTAAGTAATTAACACCTTGTAACGTAGTTGGTAACGCAGCTGCTGCGAAAGCAGAAGATCCCGGGTTTGTATACCGGCAAGGTAAATATATTTATCTTAATTTTAAAAAAATAACTAATGATTTAATTAGTTCATTAATGGCGATTTCAGCATTTAAATATTAAACTAACACGCCTTTGTATAATAAATAAAAAATATTAACATTGCTAAATTTGTTTATACCTATATTAATTTAATGTACTTGATTGGATAAATACATAAGATTATTCATGACCAGTCAATTATGGAAAAATGTACTTACTTTGCCGTCGATCTTGTGGCGTAGTTACTAGTTTGTAACACAGCTGCCGCGATAACGGAAGATCCCGGGTTCGTATTACGACAAGGTACATTTATCTTAATTTTAAAAAAATTAACTAATAATTTAATTAATTCATTAATGGCAATTTCAGTAATTAAATATTAATAATCATTTAAATAAAAAAACAGTTTTAATATACCACGTTTTTAACACGGACAAAAAAATATAAAATAATTTCTCCTAGTCCCATACAGATTTATAACCCCATACAGAAAAACGTAGGGCAGTGACAGCTACTTCCTACACTCCTTACTATTATCTATTGCATGCGCATCACGTTTTTCTCTATGGGGCTATAAGTCTGTATGGGGCTAGGAGTAATTATTTTGTATTATTTAGTCCGTGTTAAGAATGTCATATATTAATTTTCTTTATTTTAATTCAAATAATTATTTTCTGCTTTTCAGTTTTGTTTAATTTTAACTGTAATCTAATTAATTAATTTAATTAATTATAATTATATAAATATAATTATAATTAATTAAGTCGATTGCAAAATTTGCACCGGACAATTTAATAAAAACATGTTCAAATAGAATCTAATTAAAGATTAAAATAATATTTTTCCAACTGTTGTGTTGTTTTTGATTTTAGTGGGTTCCGCAACGTGTAGTACAGCAATGCTACATGGTGTAATGAGATCACCAGCTGGCACTCCTCATCCAACAGTAAATCATTTACCAAATGTACGTAATTTGAATTCTATATATAAGCATATTCAACACAAATATCAGACACTTACACTTACATATATGATATATACGCATACAATACAGTGTATACAACTAAATACCTGAGGCGTTCACATGCACTAATTTTTTATCTCTAATTTCACCATTGAATTATCTAGTTACTCTTCATGTACACAACAATCTCATTAATTTATTCATAAGTTTCTTTTCTATTTAGCAAGCTAAATTATTAATCCTTTCATAACGAGTATTCACTAGAATGGACAATATTTTTTTTTTCTTTATTAATTTTACGACTTTTTTTATAAATACAAATGGTCTTCTTTGGTCTTTTGGTGGTAAGTTTTTAAGAAATTTAACCTATTCAGATCGAAGATTGACATTCTGATTGAACGTGTAAGGTCAAGAATGATAAGCTGATGAATGGATGCTTCTTCCATTCGCAAGGAATCTTTTACGAACTGATATTGAATCTCTCGATAAATGTATTTATTCTTGATAAATATGTTGTCAACATGTTGATCAACATATTAAAATAAATTTCGTTCATACGGTAGTAATTTTTATAATTATCTAAAGCTAAAATTACTTCAATCAGACTGTCAGCTTGACTGATAAGTATGCAGCGTTTCTTTCTCTATCAATTCACACTGCGCTCAACACAATAATTATCGCTTTCCACTCCTCGTAATATAATATACAATTCTGTGTTAGTAAATGTTAAAAAATTAGCATTAGTATATTTAGATTATAAATTGTATGCTACAAAAACAAAATGTACTAATTGTCTTAAAAATTTAACGAACTTAAAATTCTGTACTCAAAATAATAATAAAGATTCCTATAGAAACATCGCATGTTTTGATAGCTATTTCATCGAAAATTCTGTTTACTTTATCTATCTTGTTAAACAGCTACTGGCAAGTAATTCCAAATTTATTCCTTTACCAAATTTAGACTTGAAATTTTTCTGTATTAATCCATATTCTAAACACGTTTGTTATTCAGTATCAAAATACATTATTAGAGAATAAAGAAAAGAAAGTGGCTATTTATACATACGGTATGTATACGCAATTGGCTATTTATACATACAGTATTTTTACGTAATTGGCTATTTAGGGTAGGTTAAGTTAGTAGGTTGGTTTAGTTTTTTTTTTAGTATGTATAAATAGCCTCATCCTAAAGAAAATGTGTAAAAAATTTATAATAAAGACGTATATCGTTAAAATTTTTATATCAAGTAGCAAATACATAAAATATAAATTCAATTCAATTTCAATAAAAATATTTAATTTTCAATTATTTATTAACAAGAAATTTTTAAGATGACTTAATATCAACTAATGTTCCGATCACAATGGAAAAAACTTATAAATTTCATAAACTTGCATAATCCACGTGACTAAATCATAAATTTGTCGTTGGTCGTTGGTGGCGTTAAGTTTATCATAAGAAAATGAATATTCGACTAAAAAAAAACAGGGTAAAGTTTAATAAATTTTACATCTTCGGCGGCCATAATAAAAATTATTATGTCAAATTAAGTTAATTAACAATTGCATTTAATTTTTTGCTTAAATTTAAATATGAAAATGTGTGAAAAAGTACAAGAAATGCAATATACACCACCAGACTTGTCAGAAATTGTAAATTTGACCAAAAAAACATTAATTTTCACAAATCACGTAACAGATATAAATAATATATATATATATATATATATATATATATATATAAATTAGTAAATAATTATTACGACTAGTACAAATGATGATATTAAATAAAAACTTCAATTCTAGATTCTTAGCCCAGCTTTCGGTGTAAATTTTCACCTTCTTCACGGGCTTGTTCTAAAAGAGATTACTCGAAACATATTTGATTTTTTGTTACAGCATATTTAAATGTAAGCAGTCAACATAACGTTCATCATTAAAAATAAACTGTTTCTATTTAAACTATTAATTTATATTAGAATTTACAATTATTGTAACAACTCATTTGTGACATATTATAACTTGACTGTTTAATATTAGTACTATGTTTTTGTTTAAAAATATATGGCGCTACTGAATAATATTTTAAATTACAACGTATTATTATTTATTTTAACTTGGACTATTCCAAATTTTCCAATTTTAATAACGTGTTTTGTGCTGCATTTATTTTTGTTCTAGAACAAATAGAATTTGGCAATTTGCTTCTGGTCTAGTTATTGTTGTGTGTTTTACAATTTGATAATTCTAAATAATTCCATTTTGTCTTTGAATTATATAGTATTTATTATTTTATTTGTTGTGACAATAATAGTGATTTGTAATATGCATTAGGTAATAGTTTAAAAAGTACCAGTTTAGTTTTAATGATGAATGGTATGTTGACTGCTTACATTAAAATATGTTGTAAGGAAAAATTTTTATTCATTAAATATATTCCATAAGTTGGATGGACACGGCTGTAGGCACTTGTTGAAATATTATTAATATAATAAAAAGTAAAGACGCGACTCTTGGTTTTTTGTTTCAAAATTTATTTAAATTATTATAAAATATACATTTCGGCTTGTTACGACATCATCAGGTGACGAATATGTTACAAAAAAAAAAACAAATTTGCCATCTGATGATGGCCTAACAAGCCGAAATGTACATTGTATAATAAGTTAAATAAATTTTGAAACAAAAAACCAAGAGTCGTGTGTTTACTTTTTATTACATTAAAAATGTTTCAAGTAATCTCTTTTTAAACAAGCCCCTGAAGAAGATAAAAATTTACAACGAAAGCTCGACTAAGAATCTAGATTTGAGATTTTTAGTTAAGATCATCCAAATCTGACATTAATCATTTCCTAATATATATATATATATATATATATATATATATATATATATATATATATATATAATTTAGTGTGGATAACTACCGTGTTATTAATTATAATAGAACGATTATAACGGGATACGGTAATGTATTTTGAAGTTTATAAAAATTCAAGCATTCAAATTTTTAGAAATTTATTACTAATCCCATATTAATCAGGTTTGAAATTTTTAAATTAGTTTACAGTTGTATACTGTGTACTGTTCTCGGGTTTCAAATTTTTAAATTAGTTTACAGTTGTGTACTGTAAACTAATTTAAAAATTGAAACCTGAGAAATAATTTTTTATAAAAACATATTTAAACTTTATAAGAATAAATGATGTTTTTATACAAAATTATTTCTCAGGTTTCAAATTTTTAAATTTAACTGCTGTTTAATAATGTAATTATTGTATTAGTAACATAATGCCCTCTTTTTACAGACAATATAGTATTGTAATATTAAAAATTATGATACGCTTGAAGAAAAATCAAATTTTCGTGCAACGGGATCGCTATTGTTTACAAAATTATTTCTAATAATTTTTTTAGTTTACATATTAGATAATAAGTCAAGGTTTTCATTATGTGTAATCAGACAGATAGACAGACAGACTATAAATTATTATAATTAATTACTACACTGTAAAAAAAAATTAGCGAAATTACATGAAATTTTACTATATAAAGTGTGTAATTTCATTTTACAATAAATATTTTGTATTTCTACTTTTAAATTTTGTAATTTAGTACATAATTCATAATAATCACATAAAGTAAGTATACGATTATAATCGTGCATTGTGGGTTGCATAGTTTGGTTTACAGTACACAGTTTTGATTTATTTTTGATTTAATTTTAACCTTCGACATAACTAATTGCATTGTTTTTTATTTATTTATTATATTTATTTATTTGTTTTTTCAATTATTGACTCTCTCATTATTTTATATATTAAGTGAAGTTTTATTGTTATTTTAATTAATGGATAATCTTTGTGCTCCTACTGTTTTCAAATAAAAAAAAAATTTCTTACATTGAATTAAGATGATATTAGAAGTTGAAATAAACTATTTTTAAACAATTACATTTAATAACAATTGCATTTAAGTCATTAATCATACATGTAAGTCTTTATATACATATTTTATACATCATACAGTTTGGATTTTTAAACAATTGTTACAAATTAATAACATTTTTTAGTGCTTCCCTGAAGAAGCCACGAATGCTGGCGAATTATTTAATAAGTAATAAATTGATAAAAATTTGAATGCTTGCATTTTTATAAACTTCAAAATCCATTACCGTATCCCGTTATAATCGTTCTAATATATATATATATATATATATATATATATATATATATATATATATATATATACAGGGTGATTTATTAGTAATTGGAAATATTTTAACTAGAGTATCCTGGGCTCAGAATATGAAGATTTAACGCAAATCACAGAGATAAAATGTGGCTCCTTACTGAGCTACAGGGTGTTTTATTTAAAAATTTAAAAACGATTTTTGCCCAGTACTTTAAAACTATTTGACGTATCCTTATCATACTTGGCAGGAAGTGTAGGTACCGTACACCATACTAAATTATGTTAAATAAAAGTTTTTGGCTACTGCCAGTGGCGTACAAGTAAGAGGTTGATCTTTCCTAAATTCTACGCCACTGACGGAATTGTCATTTTAGCACAATTTTTAGATTCTCCAATACTTTCTGTGTAAAAAACATGCTCTTCTTTCGTAACGATAAAGTCACTGTTTTTCGAGATATTTAAAGTTAAACATAAGCTGCATCCTTGGGATTTTTTCAAAATTTGCTCAAAAAAATCTGAAAAAATTTAGTAAAATAGAGCAAAAAAATTGCTACATAACAATTACGTGACTTTTTTCTCTAACTCATTCTGGTTTGGCAGGAAAAATTATTGAATATAAAAAATTAAAATGCAAAAAATATTAATTTTCAATAATTTTTCCTGGAAAACCAGAATGAGCTAGAGAAAAAAGTTACTTATTTATTATGTAGCTAATTTTTTTCTCTGTGTTACTGAATTTTTTCAGATTTTTTTGAGCAAATTTTGAAAAAATCCCAAGGATGCAGCTTATGTTTAACTTTAAATATCTCGAAAAACAGTGACTTTATCGTTACGAAGGAAGAGTATGTTTTTTACACAGAAAGTATTGGAAAATCGAAAAATTGTGCTAAAATGACAATTCCGCCAGTGGTGTAGAATTTAGGAAGGATCAACCTCTCACTTGCCCCTGTTGTACGCCACTAATAGTAGCCAGAATCTTTTATTTAACATAATTTAGTATGGTGTACGGTACCTACGTACGATACGTCAAATAGTTTTAAAGTACTGGGCAAAAATCGTTTTTAAATTTTTAAATAAAACATCCTGTAGCTCAGTAAGAAGCCACATTTTATCTATGTGATTTGCGTTAAATCTTTATATTCTGAGCCCAAGATACTTCAGTTAAAATATTTCCAATTACTAATAAATCACTCTGTATATATATATATATATATATATATATATATATATATATATATATATATATATACAAAGTGTCCAAGATAACTCTGTATGCATGGGAATCTCCGGAACTGTTAGAGATACGACCTCGGTTAAATTAGATAAAAGTTGCCTCATTAGTAGACGAGTTTAGTCATCTTTTGTTTTCCAAAAACTTCCTTAGGTTACTAGATATGGACAAAATTACAAATTTTGCTGTTTTATATTTTCGCTTATAACTTTCGCATGCAAAACAGCACATTGTTTTGGTTTGCACTTTCTTAAGACACTTTTTTACACAGAATTTCCAGGAGTAACCAAAATTTGTGTGCCATATACCGTTTTCGAGATTTATGATGCAACTTTCATTTTTCTTACGTAACTAGTATTTCAATGTAGTGTCATTAAAAAGATCTTTTTTTCTCTTTCCAGTGATATAACATAATCCTACTTTATTTTAAATAATAACATGAAAAATTGAAAAAAAATCTATTTTGCAAAGTAATAATTAATTTTTTTTAGTTGAAAACTGTGTAAGCCATGTCAAAACAAATGAAACATGAGAAATAGACATTGTTTTCGTTATTATTAGATTTTTGGTTTTGCTTTTCTTCTGATTATTGTCTTAGTTAGTTAGTTAGTTTTATTAGAGTGCTTATTGAAAGAATTTTAATTCATGGAGCGGTTTGAAAATTTAGAGAAGTTTGAAATGCTTCATTGTTACATTCGTTGTCAAAGTAACGCAGTATTAGCAGCGGAAATGTATTTAAATTTATATCCTTAAAGAAGGCAACCCAGTGTATGGTGTATATGATATTAAACATGAATTTGATTGAGTACGGTATTAAATATCTTTAACAGATGACAGCGTGCCACATTACTAAAGGTAACACAAGCAATGCTTAAAAGAACACGTATGTTCATTGAAGAAAACGGTGGTTTATTTGAACACTTAATGTAATTTTACTGTTATAGTTATTAATTATTACGAATGTAAAATATGGCATTGGCATTTAATAAATTGTATTTTTTTTAATTATAATTTTATATTATTGTTTAAAATAAAGTAGGGTTCATGTTTCATTTGTTTTAACATGGCCTACTTAGTTTTCAACTAAAAAAATGAATTATTACTTTGCAAAATAGATTTTTTTCAATTTTCCATGTTATTTTCTAAAATAAAGTAGGACTATGTTATATCACTGGATAGAGAAAAAAAAGATCTTGTTAATGACACTACACTGACATACTAGTTATATAAGAAAAATGAAAGTTGCATCATAAATCTCGAAAACCGTACGTGGCAAAACAAAATTGGTTACTCCTGGAAATTCTGTGTAAAAAAGTGTCTTAAGAAAGTGCAAACCAAAATAATGTATCGTTTTTCATACGAGAGTAATAAGCGAAAATATAAAACAGCAAAAATAGCATTTTTGTCTATATCTAGTAACCTAAGGAATTTTTTGGAAAAATCAAAAGATGACTGAACTGAGGCAACTTTTATCTAATTTAACCGAGGTAGTATCTCTAACACTTCCG
This sequence comes from Clivina fossor, assembly GCA_963966155.1. Lineage (NCBI taxonomy): Eukaryota > Metazoa > Arthropoda > Insecta > Coleoptera > Carabidae > Clivina > Clivina fossor. The sequence continues at coordinate 310,032 of CAWYQG010000516.1, forward strand.
GAGATTCCCATGCATACATATATTCAGTATGTCTGAAAAAGTTGGCAACAAATATGCAATTTTTTTTATTATTAATTTTACAAAAAAAAATATTCTTCATAAAAATCTCTGCATTACATATAAATCAATAATCAAAAATCAAATTTGTAATATATTTAGTGGTATATAGGGAAATTCAAAAATATTGATTTATGTTGAAGATTAAATTGCTTTTAAATTTAAATACAAGACAAAATGTCATTTGAAAATGTTGATAGGAATTAAAAACTATATTGAAGTTTAGATTCATGGCCTCTAATAATTAATTAATAAATTTAAAGTAAAAAAAATACTACTAAGTAATTTAGTATTTGTTTTATTATTTATTGAATAAGATAAATTATAATTTAAATTAAAAATAAATGCGCTTACTGATTACATCATTCATTTTCTCACGCCAAATTTGATAAACTTCTACTCCGTTTTGCAAGAATTATCAATAATAAATAATTAATTAATTAGTTAAATTATTTAATAAATAATCCAACGAATGCTAAATTACTTAGTAGTTTTTTCTTACTTTAAATTTATTAATTATTTATTAGGAGGCCATAAATTTGAACATAATTTTTAAATTATAACAAAAGTTAAAATAAAATAAAAACCACAAATACTTGATTGTTTCACTATATACAGAGTGGCCCAATGAAAAGAGTAAATGCAAATTTTGGCCACTTAACATCATTTTTGCGAAAAACGCTCGAACACGTCAATTTTAGTATGAAGGGGGATATCTGAATCGATTAGTACTATTTTCCTAACATCAACCCTAAGAGGAGGAGGGATTGCAACCCAAAAATTTTAAATGGGAAGGGGTATTAAAAATGACACCGTTCTAAAGGCCTTTCAATTCTATTTTCAAAAGTATTTTTATTTTTCAAATCCGATCATTAATTCCAGAGAAAAATCGTTTAGAACAAAGTTTATTAAGTGTTAAAAAGTACAGACAAGTAGGCTTAAACAATTGACGATCAATTAAGTTTAAGTGTACTAAGTGTTCAGAGGAACAAACAGAAACTAAAATATCACTTTAGTAAGTGTTCGAAATGACTACCACCAACTTCCATACAATGATACAGGTTTTGCTCAAAATGTAGTCGTACGTTCTGCAACATTTGTGGTGTAATCTGACGGCATTCACGTACAATACGTTGTCGTAAAGATTCGGGTAGCGTAGCATAAATTTTGGACTTCAAATAACCCCACAAAAAGAAATCTAAAGGTGATAGATCCGGCGATCTTGGTGGCCATTCGATAGCACCTCTTCGTCCAATCCATCTCCCAGGAAACCGACGGTCCAAGAACTGCCTAACAGTCAATGCAAAATGAGGAGGAGCTCCGTCTTGTTGGAATATCAACTTATCTTCTAAGTAACGTTCATCATTTTCCATTATGTCAGTTAAAACTGGATCGATGTGATTCTCTAACAATGATAAGTACATCTCTCCAGTCAGATTATCGGGGAGAAAAAAAGGTCCGACAAGATGGTCACCATAAATACCTCCCCAAACGTTTAATTTTTCAGGTTTTTGTGTATGTACTTCATGGAATTGCCTGGGATTATTGTCTGACCAATAACGACAATTATGGCGGTTGACTGTACCATTCACAAAGAAAGAACATTCGTCGGAAAAACAGATGTTAAACAAGAAATTGGGATTATTTATTGTTCGATCACTCAGAATTTCACAAAACTGCAAACGGCGGTCGTAGTCATCTTCATTGAGTTCTTGTACCAATTTTATTTTATACGGATGGAATTTGTTTTTCTTTAAAATGCGCTGAACACTAGTCCGTGAAACTCCTCCTCCTCCCCGTCTCCCGAAATTTTTTAACCAAATCGAGAACATAAGAACAATGGACATGTTTTCCTGCGTGTTCCCCATTAAACAATTCGGCCGTTCTTGTAGCCGATTCATCATTTTTAAAGAAAATCGTAATTATTTCCACTCTTTCCGCAATAGAGTAAACCATATTGTTTGTATTTTACCGTAATATGACACAGTTTAGATATTGAGAGACTCACAAAGTACTTGCTTATTACAAACAATTTATCAGATGCGTTTTTATTTCTACGATCAATTGTTTAAGCCTACTTGTCTGTACTTTTTAACACTTAATAAACTTTGTTCTAAACGATTTTTCTCTGGAACTAATGATCGGATTTGAAAAATAAAAAGACTTTTGAAAATCGAATTGAAAGGCCTTTAGAACGGTATCATTTTTGATACCCCTTTCCATTTAAAATTTTTGGGGTGCAATCCCTCCTCCTCTTAGGGTTGATGTTAGGAAAATAGTACTAATCGATTCAGATATCCCCCTTCATACTAAAATTGACGTGTTCGAGCGTTTTTCGCAAAAATGATGTCAAGTGGCCAAAATTTGCATTTACAGTTTTCATTGGGCCGCTCTGTATATTTTACTATACGTAACGATCGTTTCGTCTTCGCAGACATCATCAGACTGGTGTACAGAAATATTATTATTGTTACAATGTATTTAACAATGGGGAGTGGCATACATCTAATTGGTCATTTGTTATATTTTTCTTAGAATTAACGGCTTTCCTAATCTCCAAATTTTCCAGTAAGTTCAATCGCAAACCTTTATTAGCTGTGTGTAGAATATGAAATTCACCGAAATTATGTGTATTGTCTATACAGTGGCAGGAAAAACCTGTCACTCTTTTTTCTTTTTCTATTGATTTTATATGTTCTTCTAACCGCAATTGAAAACAGCGGCCACTCTGTCCTATGTAAATTGCATCGCAGTTCCCGCAATTAATTTGGTAGACTCCTGATAATTCTAATATATCAGTTTTTTCTTTGTTATTTAAGATTTTGCCGATATTTGATTTATTAATTGTCATAATATTTATATTAAATTTATTTAATGTGTATGCTATTTGATTTGATAAATTCGGAATGTGATTAAGATAATGCCATGTGGTGTTGCGACTGACCTCACTAGTTTTACAATAAATTTTATTACAGAGTGATAGTTTTGTTTTTCTATTAACTAACTTATCTATTAGATTATGGTCGTAACCATTTTAACCAAAATTATTTTAAATATGAAAACAAATTTTATATATCGAAGTCAGGACTTCCGATGGGATCACCGTTGTCACCATTGTTCGCTGATATATTCATGAACTACATAGAAAATATTATTTTAAAAAACAATAAATATAAAAAATCTATTAAATTTTGGTGTAGATACGTTGATGACATATTTTGTGTCTGGTCCGGTACTGAAAGACAACTAGATTAATTTTTAATATATATAAATACCATAAATAACAATATTAAATTTACAATAGAGAAAGAAATAAATAATTCCATCAACTTTTTAGATTTAACAGTAACTAAAGAACATGGTTCACTGAATTTCAAAATTTACAGAAAACCCACTTTTTCGGATATTATTATACCAAAAGATTCCAATCAATCTTGGTCTATAAAAATGGCAGCATTTCACAGTATGATACACAGACTGTTAACTATACCGTTAAAGCCAGATGACTACAACACCGAATTATATATTATCAAAAATATAGCAGCGAACAATGGTTACGACCATAATCTAATAGATAAGTTAGTTAATAGAAAAACAAAACTATCACTCTGTAATAAAATTTATTGTAAAACTAGTGAGGTCAGTCGCAACACCACATGGCATTATCTTAATCACATTCCGAATCTATCAAATCAAATAGCATACACATTAAATAAATTTAATATAAATATTATGACAATTAATAAATCAAATATCGGCAAAATCTTAAATAACAAAGAAAAAACTGATATATTAGAATTATCAGGAGTCTACCAAATTAATTGCGGGAACTGCGATGCAATTTACATAGGACAGAGTGGCCGCTGTTTTCAATTTCGGTTAGAAGAACATATAAAATCAATAGAAAAAGAAAAAAGAGTGACAGGTTGTTCCTGCCACTGTATAGACAATACACATAATTTCGGTGAATTTCATATTCTACACACAGCTAATAAAGGTTTGCGATTGAACTTACTGGAAAATTTGGAGATTAGGAAAGCCGTTAATTCTAAGAAAAATATAACAAATGACCAATTAGATGTAAGCCACTCCCCATTGTTAAATACATTGTAACAATAATAATATTTCTGTACACCAGTCTGATGATGTCTGCGAAGACGAAACGATCGTTACGTATAGTAAAATATATATAGTGAAACAATCAAGTATTTGTGGTTTTTATTTTATTTTAACCTTTGTTATAATTTAAAAATATGTTTCACCAAGAACCGACTACAAACTCAATCTCGATTATACATAATTTTTAATTCCTATCAACATTTTCAAATAACATTTTGTCCTGTATTTAAATTTAAAAACATTTTATTTTAAATTCAGCATAAATCAATATTTTTAATTTTCCCTGTATACCACTAAATATTTTACAAATTTGATTCTTGATTATTATATGTGATGGAGATATTTTTATGAAGAATAATTTTTTTTTGCAAAATTAATAATAAAAAAATTGCCCATTTGTTGGCAACTTTTTCAGACATACTGTATACATATAACGGGAATTGTAGTAAAATTTGTTATAATGTTAAATGAAAACCTCAATTTTAGATTCTGAGCCAAACTTTCTGTGTAAATATTCACCTTCTTCAAGAGTTTGCTCTAAAAGAGATTAAATGAAACATCTTAGATGAAAAAGGTGAAAATTTACACCGAAAACTTAGCTAAGAATCTACAATTGAAGTTTTTATTTAACATCCTCCAAATTTCACTACAATTCCCACCATTATTCTTTTCCTAAATTAATTGTATTAGTCGTAAAAATTATTAACCATATGTTATATATATATATATATATATATATATATATATATATATATATATATATCAGAGTATATAAAATATAAGCATTGAATAATTATTAACTGAAAATAAAAAAACTTATATCACCTAGACCTGGAATCGAACCAGGGTCCTCCCACTTGCTCACGGCGGCATAAACTTTCAAATTATCTTTAACTTTCATAAAAATCATAACGTATGTGTCGAAAATACAAAATTGTACCTTTACGTACGGCCTATGTAAAAATTATGAAAAACGCATTGTACTGAATAAAATTGATTAAACATCTGTCACTGAATCTGGCGTCAACTAGATAGCTCAATGGTAGAGTCTCCGCCCGGCAAGTGGGAGGACCCTGGTTCGATTCCAGGTCTAGGTGATATAAGTTTTTTCATTTTCAGTTCATAATTATTCTATGCTTATATTTGATATACTCTCATACTTATACGTTACTAAAACCCATGTCCCACTGTAAAAAATTTTATCAAAACTTTTTATAGAATTTTTTATAAAAACGGTATGACGTCACCCACCATAAAAATATTTTTAAGGTATGTCCCACTGTCAATTTTTTGGTAAAATTTTTTATAAAAATCTGATCAGCTGTTTGATGCAATACTGAAAAGTTAGGTTGATGTTGTGAGATTGGTGTTGAAAAGGTTGGTGCTTAAACCTTTCAAACTTTTGAAAAAGTGTGCTATTTTATTATTTTTTATCATGGAAAGTTTAAATACAAACCAGCATTTACTAGTTAGTGCGGTTATCATAGGTTTAATTGGATATGTTTTGGTTAGAAGTTTCGCGCGGCAATTCAAATCTCTAGAAGTTTGACGGGCCGTTCAACATCCAATCAAATGCTTATTTTCGTCAAAATTATAGAAACGGTACTATTTCAGAAGTTTTTATAAAAACATTTTACGTGGCGTCATTAAAATAGAGACACCATAAAAATAATTTACCGTGACGTTATTTTTATAAACTACGCGCTGTCACACTGTCCAAATCCTTTTTATAAAAATTTTTATAAAATTTTTTACATTGGGATATGGGTTTAACACTAACAAATCACATTTCAATATATATATATATATATATATATATATATATATATATATATATATATATATATAATTTAAGTAAGTAAATAACGCCATAAGGCTAAATAGTATAGTTTAAATTGAATAAATAACATTGATTAATTGAAAATTAAATTAAAAATTTGTCAACCTATATCGTCTGGGAATCGAACCCAGGTCCACCATGTATCCGGCAGAGCGCTCTTACCTTCTGAGCTAACGATATACAGATGATTAAGTTGAAATTTTTAATCAAAATTATGAATACTTTATATTGATTAAAAATTTCAACTTAATCGTCTGTATATCGTTAGCTCAGAAGGTAAGAGCGCTGTGCCGGATACATGGTGGACCTGGGTTCGATTCCCAGACGATATAGGTTGACAAATTTTTAATTTAATTTTCAATTAATCTATATATATATATATATATATATATATATATATATATATATAAAAACCTTCATATAGCCTCTAGATGGCGAATTTGCACTTAACTTATGAGTGTGTATGGATATGCGTCGTTCGCTGGTTCGTTCGTTTTTTGTGAATGCAAGTCCTCCTAGACGGTTCAACCGATTTGAATGAAATGAGAAAGGATAGGTTTATTTGGTGTCCAAGATGGTCATGTGGTTTTATTTTTTCAGTAATGCCAACTTTCCGAGAAGAAATTATTAAAGTTTTTAAAAATTCATAATGACTATATTATTTATCCGATTTTAATCTTTCCACACAAGATTCTTCCAGTGCCCACATAAATTCTTAGATCATATAGCTTTCAGACTGAAAACTATATGATCTAAGCATAAATTATACACAGTCTTGACAACTTCTCAAGAAAGAAATTACTGAAATTCTTAAAATTTAATTGTGGCTCTGCTATTTATCCAAGATTAATCAAATTTTCACAAAAGATGCTTCTCGTGTCCAAACAAATTACATAATTTTAGTGACGTACAGTATTGCCAACTTTCCGAGAAAAAATTACAAAATTTATTAAAATTTAATTCCGGCTTTACTGTTTATGCGAGATTATGAGTCATAGGAAATTAGCAATTTATAGGTATATGTATTATAGCAGTGGTCCCCAGCCCCCGGACCGGTACCGGTCCGTGGATTAAGTTCTGTATAAATTATATTTAAAAATCGACGTTTCAACATACATCATCATCAGGAAAAATTATATAAAATAATTTTATAATTTTTCCTGATGATGATGTAAAGTATGTTTTAATTATAAGTTATACAGAACTAAATCCTAAAACCTTTTTATTCTAATCTAAAAATTTATTTAAAAAATCTGCTGTTTAGCCTACAATAGTTACAATATCACATAGCAATCAGTTATACTGTTTATATTTATTTTATTCCTAATTACAATTTTCAGATTTTTTAATGATCATAACATATATATATATATTGTGACGATGATCATAGTACATCGACACATATCACCTGAAATTTTAAAACATTTGGATTAAATAGAGTTCAATACTATGATTATAAAATTTTACCTCATGTGATTTCATTAGATTCTGGCTAGCACAGTCATTTGAAATTTTACAAACGTGTAGATTAAATACAGTTAAATACTGCGATTATAGCATTTTACCTCATGTAACTTCATTATATTCTGTCTAGCACAATCATTTGAAATTTTACAAACGTGTAGATTAAATACAGTAAATACTGCGATTATAGTATTTTACCTCATGTAATGTCAGTATATTCTGTCTAGCACAATCATTTGAAATATTACAAACGTGTAGATTAACTACAGTTGAATACTGCAATTATAACATTTTACCTCCTGTAATTCCATTGTATTCTGAAATTGTACAAACATTTAGAGTAAATAATATTAAATACTGTGATTATAAAATGTTACCTGGAATTGTAATTATATTATAAATGTAAAATAACATTGTACAGAAAGCCACGTTGTATTGTGGGGTTATATTCATTGTTTGTTTACAACTAAAAATGTTAGACCGTACGCGCAGAGCGAGCGCGCACGGCCAAGGCTGCTGGCGGGGGTAATTCGTAAGTAGCAAAATATACAAACAAAAAGAAGAATAAAAACAATAAGAAGAACTTGGTGTTCTCTGTCTAACACGAGTGAAACGTTATTTTAAGCGCGGTTTCAACTTGTCAAGTCAAAATCGCACTATAAAAAGGCCAACTTGGCCATAAAAAAGCATTTCGACATTCGCTCCGAAGTCGAACCACTTAGCTCCTGAGTGGCAATAGACTCGATAGACCGGCTCCCGGACTCAGTCTACCAACGGTACCTGGATTTAAAACTACGGTGAGTGTAAATTTTACACTCGAAACATAACGCGAGTAGATTAAATTATTTTTGAACTTAGAATAATAAATTTAATTTCTTTTGAACTTAGAATCATAAATTCAATTTTTTTCGAACTTAGAATAATAAATTTAATTTCCGATTCTAAGATAGACTTGATTGACCGGCTCCTGGACTCAGTCTATCAACGGTATCTGGATTTAAATTTTACACTCGAAACATAACGCGAGTAGATTAAATTATTTTTTGAACTTAGAATAATAAATTTAATTTCTTTTGAACTTAGAATCATAAATTCAATTTTTTTTCGAACTTAAAATAATAAATTTAATTTCCGATTCTAAGATAGACTTGATTGACCGGCTCCTGGACTCAGTCTATCAACGGTATCTGGATTTAAATTTTACACTCGAAACATAACGTGAATAGATTAAATAATTTTTTTTTTGAACTTAGAATAATAAATTTAATTTCTTTTGGACTTAGAATCAGAAATTCAATTTCTTTTCTGACTTAGAAAACATTTAATTATTTTTTTGGACTTAGAATAAACGGGTGAACTTAGGATAAACATTTAATTATTTTTTGGACTTAGAATAAACGGGTGAACTTAGGTTAAGCATTTAATTATTTTTTTGGGATTAGAATAAGAGGATAATCGGTTGTTTGTTTTTTTTTTCTTGTCATCTGGCACAGGTGAATTAAATTATAAATTATAAATATAAGTTTAGGTTTACATAGTAGTATATTTGTATATATTGTCTCATAAATAAAAAAAGAAAAGATTATTCATAATTGAAACTCGCTTAATGGAACCTTGGACTCCCGTCTGAACTATCCGCAACCCGCTCCTCCTTCCCGGATTGCAGGAAACGTGATTGGCGCCCGATACACGAAGATATTGAAAAGGAGAAGTACACAACGCGACGCCGAAACGAAGGTCGCGTTACAAGATGTCGCTCACGAACAGGGACTTACAAGCGACAGACAATAAAACCAACACAGACACGGGTGCAGGCCCGTCCGACGACGGAACGCAAGCATCCTCAGTAACAGTAGGCTGGGTATACAGCCTCAAGAAAGATGATCTGGTGGCACGGCTGAGCGGAATAGGTCAAGACGACACCGGCAACGTACCTGAACTACGACAGCGGCTGGTGAACGTGATACGACGCCTAAACCAGGAGCCACTAAGTAACATAGACACTGACACAGACGCCGACGTCGAGGTAAATATGAACCAAACTGTAATGAACCAAACCGTACCTAGGCACTCGACAGAAGCTACCACGCCGACGTGCGAGACAGTAAGAAAATGGAACACCCACTTCGACGGCAGAGCGGACCCCGTATCGTTCCTAGAACGCGTAGCCGAGCTGAAAGCAAGCTACAGGATTACAGATGGACAACTGCTGAGGGCACTACCCGAACTGTTCCGCGGGACCCCACTACAGTGGCTGCGCAACAACCGGGACGCCTGGAACACATGGAGCGATTTTCTGGACGACTTCAAACTATACTATGTCGGCTCAGACTATCAGCTGAGGATCGTGGAAGAAATCAACCGTCGGAAGCAACGGCCCAAAGAACGCGGACTCGATTACGTGACGGACATTCGCACTCTAATACGACGTTACGGTCAGATGTCGGCCGAACAGGAATTGTTTCGCATATACCAGAACATGCTGCCCGAGTACAGACAATACATTCGTCGCCGTGACGTATCCAACGTGCGAGAACTGGTTCGCGAAATTGAAGAGTTCGAGCGCCTGCAGCAGGAGCTGCACCCCGCACGCGAACCACCTAGGCTGCACGCCGTCACATCCGACGTTACCAACAGCGACCGACCGATCCCAACACAACCCACAACATCCGAAACCGACCGACCAAACCCAACTAGAACCGCTACAGCAGCTGTGCAGTGTTGGCGATGCGGACAACATGGACACTTCAGGCAACAATGCCGCAACCAACCACGACTCTTCTGCTGGGATTGCAACCGGCCTGGAGTGCTGACGCGCGATTGTGGGTGCCGGAACAAAACGGGAAACGAGAAACGAGCTGGCGAATCGCGGGGCGAAACCAGTTCGTAAGGACTACACCCGCAGCCACACATCTGCCCGTCCTGCGTTGCCTGGGCACGAGGGACAATAGGATGTTCCTAGACATCGATATCAAGGGGCAACGTCTGAGAGCATTGCTGGACACGGGGGCAATGCACTCGTACATTGACCACGAGGTAGCGACAAACCTGTGTGATGAGCGGACGCGCCTGGACTCGGCACACCGGCAACCAGTGCAATTAGCAGACGGAACCCGCAGCGAAACACAAGGCACCATCTCAGTGGGCTGCATCATGAACGATACGTGGCACACGATCACGCTCCATAGCCTACAAACGCTCAGCCACGAGGTCATCTTGGGCATGGATGTGATGACCAACACAGGGATGTGTCTTGACCTTGAACAGCACCAGGTCCGGTTCCGGCCGCCAACCTGTCTACCAGCCGCAGCAGCCGCCATACAAACGCCCACTGACGAGGAACAACTGACCGCCTTTCTGGCCGGCGAACTTCAACAGTTCGCACACATACACGGAACAACTGAAAAAACGAAACATCACATTAAACTAAAAGATGATACGCCGATCAAACAGCGATACTTACCACGCAACCCAAAAGTGCAGAGTATCATTAACGAGGAAGTCGATAAGATGTTAGCCGACGGCATCATCGAACGCTCTCAAAGCCCGTGGAGCTCGCCTGCAGTGATCGTGCAGAAAAAGGACGGCCGGCCGCGGTTCTGTATCGATTTCCGACAGCTCAACAAAGTAACCGAAAAAGATGCGTACCCGCTGCCATACATAACAGCAATCCTGGATAAGCTGCGACCAGCCACGTATTTCTCCACTATCGACCTCAAAAACGGATATTGGCAAGTACCGCTAACTGATGCGAGCAAGCCTCTAACAGCATTTACCGTACCGGGCAAAGGACTATTCCAGTTCCGAGTGATGCCGTTTGGGCTCCACGCCGCTCCAGCAACCTTCCAGCGCCTGCTAGATACCATCATCGGCCCGGAACTAGAACCGCACGCATTCGCATATTTGGACGACATCGTCGTCGCCAGTCCGACGTTGCAAACACACATGCAACATCTGCGAGAAGTGTTCCAACGGCTACGAGATGCCAATCTACGAATTAATCCAGAAAAATGTCAGTTCGGATTAAGATCCATCAAATACCTGGGCCACGTCGTCACAGAAAAAGGAATCCAGACAGACCCAGACAAGGTAGACGCTATCCTGAAACTGCCGCCACCCTCAAACGTAAAGGAAATGCGACAGTTACTCGGCGCCGCCTCCTGGTATCGACGATTCGTGCCTAGGTTCTCGATGATGGTAACACCGTTGACAGCGCTGCTACGAAAGAAGCAACGCTGGACCTGGGGCCCAGAGCAAGAGAAAGCGTATCGACAGCTGCAGCAGGCACTCACCACAGCACCGGCACTAACTTGTCCCGACTTCAGCGAACCATTCATCCTGCAGACCGACGCATCCGATACGGGTATTGGAGCTGCGTTGGTACAGGGCAGCGTGGAGGAACACAGAGCAGTGGCATACATAAGCCGAACATTGTCGCCTACTGAGCGCAACTATACGGTGATGGAGAAAGAATGCCTCGCCGTGGTCTGGGCAATTAAAAAGCTACGTGGTTACTTGGAAGGTTACCGCTTCGTCGTCATCACTGACCACCAGGCCTTGAAGTACCTGGAGTCACTGAAAGAGCCCACGGGACGGCTGGCGCGCTGGGCAGCCTCACTACAACAGTACGACTATGAGATAGTATACCGGAAAGGCACATTAAATTACCTGGCTGATATGTTAAGCCGCAAACCGCTTCCAGCCCTCCATGCCATTGCACCCACGTGTCCATGGTACAAGCGGATGCTGTCGAAAGTGGTCAGACAACCAGCAGCCTACCCGGATTACAGGGTAAACGGAGGCCTCTTGCAACGCCGGTTCTGGGACCCCGGTGACTTATCCGAGACCGAACCAAACCGGGAATGGAAACGCTGCATACCAACCGAACAACGACGACAAGTGTTGATCGAAAACCATGACGTGGCAACGGCAGGGCACCTGGGGGTAGCCAAGACCCTAGCCCGACTGGCACTACGCTATTATTGGCCTGGCATGTTCAGTGAAGCAGCCGCTTACGTTCGTCGGTGTACCAGTTGCCAGCGCTTCAAGTCGGATCAACGCGGCCCGGCCGGACGCATGGGGCCACCCCAGATCGGACAACCATGGACCACAGTTGCAGCAGACATTATGGGACCGCTACCGCACCCCGTCAAGGGTTACCAATACGTCGTCGTTTTTCAGGACCGTTTGACCAAGTGGGTCGAATGTCGGCCGCTACGCCAAGCCACCGCCAGCTCGATTATCCTGGCCCTGCGAGAGTTGATCATCTGTCGCTTTGGATGCCCCCAAGTATTGATCACTGACAATGGTACCGAGTTTGCCAATCGAGCCATGCGGAAATTCCTGGAAGAATACAATATCAAGCATCACCGTACACCACCATATACACCACAGGCGAATCCCGTAGAACGCATCAATCGCGTGCTGAAACCGATGATTGCACAGTTCTGTGAACAAAATCATCGGCAGTGGCACGCGCTATTGCCCGAATTTATGCTCGCAATTAATAGCAGTCGACACAGTTCCACCGGCTACTCAGCGGCGTACCTGAATTTCGGACGTGAAGTCGAACTACCTACACAACTCAATCCTCCGCTCGGCAACGCAGAAGCACCGCCAGTCGGCAGTAACATAGATCACCAGGATAGAATACGGGCTCTCACGGAAGCACAGGAGCTGGCACGAATTAACATTGCGAGAGCAGCTACCAATCAGAGCCGGCATTACAACACGCGACGCCGCTCAGTCCAATTTGTTCCAGGCGACCTAGTGCTACGCCGAGAGCACACGCTATCCTCTGCGGAAAAAGGGATTGCCAGCAAGCTCTGTCCACGCTACTCCGGACCCTGGACGATCGCCAAACGGATCTCTCCGTTGGTGTACGAGATCTACAACAGAAAAGGGGAACGGGTAAAACATACACATATAAAAGACTTAAAAATGTTTTTTCAGGAACCTGACATCAACAACGATGGTGAAGGCAGTGACCAACCCCCCCAAACCGACCCTGGCGATGAGACAGCCCAACCAACCGCCGACTACGCGACCGCAGGTCCGGGTGTTAAGCAACGTGCTGGTAAGGGCGCGTCGCCCCCCACGAATTCACCCCGTGACCCCGGAACTGGCTCGTCTACGACGCCCGACCTGGCCGGCCCCTCAACCCGACATCGTCCCGAACAACCCGGTACGAGTACCGAGGGAACGCACCCCATCACCCGATCGAGAAGGATGGATCAACTGCGATACGTCCCCGATCACTACCCCCGATCGACCGGTAACACCACGCACCCCGATCCTCAGCTCCCCCGCGCCACACGAGCGCGTGCTATCACCCCCGTGGGTAACACCGCCCGCCCCGCACCCCCCACGGACCCCGAGGACGCCACTGCACCTGAGGAAGCCGAACGCAGCAACTCCGCCACGCCCCCACCTCCCCGCGATACTAACGTCGTGCGACATCGCGCTACTAACGGCACCGGCCCGCGAACCCGCCAGCAATCCCGTTTGGATAATACCCATCGGTAGGGAAACAGCCGCTGCACCAACCCCCATGTTCCGGCGGAACCGCGTGTTGGCACCGCGCCCCGGCGGTGGCGTGATGTGGGTTAACGTGTATAACCCAGATGCCCCGTTAAGCCGCCGACCGCAACAACGGCGTCGGCGACGATAGTGTGGTAGTGCGCGTGAAGCGAGTGTGCGCGAGTGAACGCCAGGATTAAACCAAGGGAACTCACCTAACAGTTTTTTTTTGAAGCGACGGGCATTTGTGACGATGATCATAGTACATCGACACATATCACCTGAAATTTTAAAACATTTGGATTAAATAGAGTTCAATACTATGATTATAAAATTTTACCTCATGTGATTTCATTAGATTCTGGCTAGCACAGTCATTTGAAATTTTACAAACGTGTAGATTAAATACAGTTAAATACTGCGATTATAGCATTTTACCTCATGTAACTTCATTATATTCTGTCTAGCACAATCATTTGAAATTTTACAAACGTGTAGATTAAATACAGTAAATACTGCGATTATAGTATTTTACCTCATGTAATGTCAGTATATTCTGTCTAGCACAATCATTTGAAATATTACAAACGTGTAGATTAACTACAGTTGAATACTGCAATTATAACATTTTACCTCCTGTAATTCCATTGTATTCTGAAATTGTACAAACATTTAGAGTAAATAATATTAAATACTGTGATTATAAAATGTTACCTGGAATTGTAATTATATTATAAATGTAAAATAACATTGTACAGAAAGCCACGTTGTATTGTGGGGTTATATTCATTGTTTGTTTACAACTAAAAATGTTAGACCGTACGCGCAGAGCGAGCGCGCACGGCCAAGGCTGCTGGCGGGGGTAATTCGTAAGTAGCAAAATATACAAACAAAAAGAAGAATAAAAACAATAAGAAGAACTTGGTGTTCTCTGTCTAACACGAGTGAAACGTTATTTTAAGCGCGGTTTCAACTTGTCAAGTCAAAATCGCACTATAAAAAGGCCAACTTGGCCATAAAAAAGCATTTCGACATTCGCTCCGAAGTCGAACCACTTAGCTCCTGAGTGGCAATAGACTCGATAGACCGGCTCCCGGACTCAGTCTACCAACGGTACCTGGATTTAAAACTACGGTGAGTGTAAATTTTACACTCGAAACATAACGCGAGTAGATTAAATTATTTTTGAACTTAGAATAATAAATTTAATTTCTTTTGAACTTAGAATCATAAATTCAATTTTTTTCGAACTTAGAATAATAAATTTAATTTCCGATTCTAAGATAGACTTGATTGACCGGCTCCTGGACTCAGTCTATCAACGGTATCTGGATTTAAATTTTACACTCGAAACATAACGCGAGTAGATTAAATTATTTTTTGAACTTAGAATAATAAATTTAATTTCTTTTGAACTTAGAATCATAAATTCAATTTTTTTTCGAACTTAAAATAATAAATTTAATTTCCGATTCTAAGATAGACTTGATTGACCGGCTCCTGGACTCAGTCTATCAACGGTATCTGGATTTAAATTTTACACTCGAAACATAACGTGAATAGATTAAATAATTTTTTTTTTGAACTTAGAATAATAAATTTAATTTCTTTTGGACTTAGAATCAGAAATTCAATTTCTTTTCTGACTTAGAAAACATTTAATTATTTTTTTGGACTTAGAATAAACGGGTGAACTTAGGATAAACATTTAATTATTTTTTGGACTTAGAATAAACGGGTGAACTTAGGTTAAGCATTTAATTATTTTTTTGGGATTAGAATAAGAGGATAATCGGTTGTTTGTTTTTTTTTTCTTGTCATCTGGCACAGGTGAATTAAATTATAAATTATAAATATAAGTTTAGGTTTACATAGTAGTATATTTGTATATATTGTCTCATAAATAAAAAAAGAAAAGATTATTCATAATTGAAACTCGCTTAATGGAACCTTGGACTCCCGTCTGAACTATCCGCAACCCGCTCCTCCTTCCCGGATTGCAGGAAACGTGATTGGCGCCCGATACACGAAGATATTGAAAAGGAGAAGTACACAACGCGACGCCGAAACGAAGGTCGCGTTACAATATATATATATATATATATATATATATATATATATATATATATATATATATATATATATATATATATATATATATATATATTATATATATATATATATATATATATATATATATATTATATATATATATATATATATATATATATATATATATTATATATATATATATATATATATATATATATTATATATATATATATATATATATATATATATATATATTATATTATATATATATATATATATATATATATATATATCTATATACATTCAAATATTTACCTATGTACTTAGAAACATATATTTTCTTATTATAAAGAAATGTTTAAAGTTCTACCTACATATAGCATAAAATATTTAATGATGGTTCTTTAATGTTTCCTTTGAAAATATCTCCTTGCAGTAAAAATCTATTCAATTTCTTTTTAATATATGTTTTACTTGTAAAATGACTTATCAGAATTAATTTGTCAATAAGGATATTGTATAAATATTCTATTTTACATTAAAGATCTGAACTACCATTTGTTGAAAAGATAAAAGCATTTTTGTAATGAAAAATATGGAAAATTTAATTAAAAATATCATTCGTATTCTGCTTCAAACTGCAGAATATTAAATTTTAATAGGAGAAACTTTCCTAAAAAATTTGATCAAAATCGAATAAATAATGTAGCCACAATGAATTTTAAAAAAAAATTGTGATTTTTTTCTCGATTTATTGCCAACACTGTATTTTGTTAAAATTACGTAAATTATATGAATACTAAGAGAATCTTTTTTGAAAATTTGAGTAAAATCGGTTAAATAACATGGCCGTAATAAATTTTTAAATACTTTAGTAATTTTTTTCTCGGAAAGTTGGAAACACTGGATATTAATAAAATTATATAATTCATGGGAGCATTAGGGTAGTCTTTTCTGAAAATTTGATCAAAATTTTTAATAACTTTAGTAATTTTTTTCTCAGAAAGTTGGCATCACTGGAAAAAATAAAACCACGTGACCATCTTGGGTACTAGACAAATTTATCTTGAAAATTTCATTAAAATCGGTTGAACCGTCTAGGATAAGTTGCTATCACAAAATTTTGACTTACGACCGAGCGAGCTGACGACGCACATCCATACACCCACATAAACTAAGTTCGGATTCGTCATCTAGAGACTATATGAAGGATTTCAATGCAATTTTTTTTTTTTTTAAATGTTACAGACACCGTACCAATCGCTATACCACTTTTCCTTGCAGTCAAAGTGATAAAAAATCGACGTTTCGACGTTAACATCAGGAAAAATGATACAAATGACATATACAATAAATAAATAGAACATAGAAACAAGTTACTAGATAACAAAATACAAGTAACTAGATTATAAAATTTTTAAATTATTAATTTATTTATATAGTTAAAATTGTTATAGTCACAATATCACCTTCTCACTGTCGGTAAAAACAGATCCCAAATAGAAAAAAAAATTACAATGCCCAACAAAAATAATACAATATATTTTTATTTTAGTAGATTTAACTAAAAATTATTAATTCTGTGATTTTTTTTTTGTACCTATTACTGAAAAATCAATTTTATGCAAAAAATTTAAAACCTTATTTTCATTGAGGTATTAAAAGTGTAGCAAGTGTGGCTTTAAAAGTGTATGTTCAATTTTCATTGCGGTGTGTGAAGAGTCGCTGTTGTCGCTTATCTCAAATTCTTTATTATTCTTTAAAGTACTTTCAATGTTTCAAAGTACTTTAGAAAATGTTATTTCTGTAATCTACATGTTTAAAATTATGTTTGAACACAACTTATTAAATGTTCATCGAAATTCATTTTATTTTAACTTATAAACTGCAACTGGTTGGTACACTGATAGTTGTACGATAAATATTTGTGGGTGTCAGGTCAAAAGTTAAAATATTTGAACATTCAGCACCACACTTCCAACACCACCAATTATATTACTGTATTTCCAGTTCCACGCTTTCAACAGCGAGCGCCATGAAAATGAGTCTTTAATCCTCAAATTTCATACATGTGCCTGTGCTGAAAATGACCAAATTCGCCTAATAACATTTTTTCCAATTTAACATTCATTATACACTCAATGCATTTCAGATTCGATCGATTATAATCAAAAAATAAATTCTTCCATCGTCGGTGGCTCGTCCACCAAGCATCGGTCAGATATCCCTCGTCTCGGAACCGGTGTGAAACAACGCCACAACAACGCCACAACAACGCCACATCAACGCCTATCGTGGTAGTTATCAGCCATCGTTTCACAGCGATCCCTGCGGTCACGCATCGTTCTACACACACCGGACAGATCGGTAATGTCGGATATAGAACTATGCGGTCACGCCGTCGAAGTATTTTGTAAAGAAAAAAAAATATTTAAATAAAAACATTACTAAAGTATTATGACAATACAGTGATTGTAAAAGTTTGCAACTTTTTTACACAATAAAAAATATTTCACACTGTTCCATTTAATACAAACCAAAATTGTGTAATCATTACACTAGAAGAAAATGACAAAGTTTTTAACACAATTTTAAAGTATAACACTAGGCGACAAATTTCAACTAATTTTTTTGTCGAAGTAAAAAATATTTAAAACTATTCCATTTGAGACACATCAAAATAGTGTAATAATTACACTAGAAGAAAATAGTTTTACCAACTTTTTGGCATTATTGTAAAGCATAACACTTGGCAACAAATTTGAACTTTTTTTCGATAACATGAATTTGATGAGACAATTTTAACCAACTTTTTTCTGTTTAAATTAAAAATATGACACTATTCCATTTGAGATACCAAAATAGTGTAATAGTTAAACTAAGAGAAAATGATGTTATCAACTTTTTAACACTATTATAAAGTATAATACTAGGCGACAAATTTAAAGTTTTTTTCGATAACATGAATTTGATAAGGCGATTTTAACTAACGTTTTTCTGTTAAAGTAAAAAATTTGACACTATCCCATTTGAGACACAACAAAATAGTGTAATACTTACACTAGGAGAAAATGATGTTACCAACTTTTTCACACTATTTTAAAGTATAACACTAGACGACAAAATGTGAAATATTTTCGCTAACATGAATTTGATGAGATAATTTCAACAATTTTTTTTTGTCAAACTAAAAATTATTTGAAACATACCAAAATAGTGTAATAATTACACTAGGAGAAAATGGTTTTACCAACTTTTTAACACTATTGTAAAGTATAACACTTGGTTACAAATTTTAAGTTTGGTTCGATAACATGAATTTGATGAAACGATTTAACTATTTTTTTTGTCTAACAATAAGTAAAAAATATGTGACGCTATTCGATTTGAGATACACGAAACTAGTGTAATAATTACAAAAGGAGAAAATAATGTTACCAATTTTTTTTAACACTATTATAAAGTATAACATTAGGCGACAAATTTAAACTTTTCTTTTGATAATATAAATTTGATTTTAACTAATTTCTTTTTATTTTGTCAAAATTTTATGATTTATGAAACCAGTGATGGCGTGACATTTATAAACCTATTTATAAACCATTTATAAACTTATTACAGTAACAGACATGTATCCTCTTACGGATTTTAATAGATTTCACTCTAAAATTAACTTATAGATACAGATAAAATAAAATTTAACTTAGATGAAGATAAACAAACATTTTTCTTGTAATTAGAAACAATAATACATTAAAAAATGTATTACAGACAGATAAAAACATTGATGATTATTTTTTATTACATAGATTTTTTAATAACAACGTACATTTTAATCAGACAGCGTAGTATATATTATATTATATATATATATATATATATATATATATATATATATATATATCCCTTCGTACACACACTGGGGTGTGGCATACCGCAACAAAAATGTTTTCTACTGTTTCTTCTTTATCTTTCGACAAAAATGTATGGCACAGAGGTGTAAATAAAGTTAATAGTCCTTACTACTTACAGCCGTTTTTTCGAGCTCAGTGCATACATGGTATCCAACTTACGAGCCTGACAAAACACACTGGGGTATATTACACCCCAGTGTGTGCTTTGCGTTGTATATTTTATTCTAGTGTTTTTTAAGAATAACTTCATCTATATTTATTTATTTTATTAGATATTGATTGCACTTGTTGAAAACGAGTCTACTAAACAAAAACATATGGTTATTCTGAAATTTTATCTTATTTCTGATATTGTGTGGAGCAAATTTTTGTGTGGGGTATCTCATACCCCTGTGTGTGTTACGAGTTATAAAAAAATAAGTGTTGGAACGGAAAGTTAAAATAATATAAATAAAACCTTTTGAACTTCATGAATATTTACTTATTTTATTAGATATAGATGAAAACGAGTCTACTAAACAAAATGATATGGTTATTCTGAAATTTTATCTTATTTCTGATATTATGAGGCACGATTTTTTGTGGGGTATCACACACCCCTGTGTGTGTTCCAAGTTATAAAAATATAAGTGTGTGTACGAAGGGATATATATATATATATATATATATATATATATATATATATTGCAGCGCCATTTGTCGATAATCGAAAAAAATTTTTCGGACGAAATGTAGAATTCAAATCTGTGAAAAAAATAGGGGTTCCTATTTAAGATTTTAAAGTTGCCCCCCGCCCCGCCTACAGGGGGTAGGGGGGTGGCAGGAATTCAGTACTAACGGATGCCCCCCTTTGAGATATTAAAGTTTGGATTCGGCAAATTTTTCTGTCCGATGCGTATTTTTCGAAATATAACAAATTCCAGGTTAAATGAATCACCCGGTATATAGAATTATTTTTTCAAAGTTTTACCAAAATAAAATGTTAAAATAAAACGGATTTAGGTTGTTGTTGTTGTTTTTATGAGATGTATTATGAATGTGGATAAAGCTAAGGTTTCTTGTCTGGATAGGGATGTTCGGAGAAAACTGATTGCGAGATAGTGGAAAGAGTTTGTGCCACACCCTTTTGGGTACATGGCGTAATTGTGTATGTATGTATGTATGTAATAATTGATGTTTCGACGAACTCAACGTACGTCTTCCTGAAGAACATGTACGTTGATGTATGTATTAATAAATATTAATACAGCACTACAACTTAAAGCCGTTTTATTTTAATACTCGTATAATGAGTTCTGAAAGACTTTTTACTATGTTAAAATAAAGTGTATATGTTTCACATCACAGAAAAGTGTATAAAAAAATTGTATCTATATACAAATGCTATACGTCAAGAATGCACCAAATGACACACAATTCGTTTTGTACTATTCCTTAAAATTACACTGTTTGAAACGTACAAGCAATTTACAACGCTCTGTACAGTTCTAAACAGAAAACAATGGGATTCGTATTTATGACCTCTTTTAAAAATAGTTTTAGTTAAGATCGTTTTAAATGTTTATTTTATTTAGTAATTAATTTTTTTCATCGTATACGTAAATAGTTTCTTTAAACAACTCTCAACTAAAAGTAATTTCCTTTAACAGAAAAAAATTGTATTCATTGAATTCAACGTACAATTCAAATATTTTTTTCATTTGAAATAAAAAAAGTTGATATAATTTGTTTAATTCTGATAAACTCATTGTATTGTATTATGATTGTAGGTAATTTCCATCTAAAATATTTTGTAAACATATAGGTCCGTATTCTCACCTCTTTTGTTTGTGAAAAAATACTTTTATTTTTTTGCTTCAAAATAAATTTGTATTTCTATCTTTTATCATTTATGAGTAGTATTATATCTAATACTATAAAATTTAAATAAACTAATTAAAAATTGCTTAATAAGTAATTTTAAGTCATAAGTACTTTGATAAAAATTACTTTTAAAAGTAAGGTGCTGTTTGCAGCGCCATCTATCAAAGATAAAAAAAAAGTCTCAAAATAGTCTCAAGATTTCAAAGTTGCCCCCCGTTTCCGCCCCCCAGAAGGTCCAAGGGGAGCAAGGGTCCCTGCACCTGATGTCCCCCTCGAAACCATTTACTTTTTATCCGGAAATTTTTTTTGTCCGAAGCACTATTTTAAAGTTATTGCAAGTGGCGGATTAAAATGGGACACCCAGTATAATACCTATTTTATTATATTTTACTTGTATCAAAGAGGACAACATCGCTGTCGGAATGCGTATTTAAAACTAATAAAAATTTTTAATGAAAAAGTGATCAAGTGGTTTATTAATATTATTATTAACATAGTAAAAAAATCTTTCAGAACTTATTATATAAAACAAAACAGCTTTAGATTTAAGTTCTATATTAATATGTATTAATTAATAATTCGACATTTCGACGGACTAAACACGCTTTACCATTTTCTAGTTAAACGAAAAACGATATTTTTGTAAAAATTTATATTATTCTATGACTAACTTATAACTAGTATACTCCTGTAATTTTTTTATATTATGTTTATAAGTAAATAAGTTATTGAGGGTTGTCCTTATTTTGCGGACACTTGGTATAAATACCATAAATTCGGAAAACTATGAAACTTAGTAAACGTTAAAAATGTAATTCAAAACTATTGGTCCTATGAGGAACCGGAAATTGAGTTTCTGTTTATTGTTTTCTTTGCTGCGTTTAATATACAATTAATGTATATGTTGAAAAACAATAGCATTGTTCAAACAGCAAATTTGTAGCTAGTTTTCTATTGTATATGCGTATGCAATGAATTCTGACAAGTTTCAAACTAATTTGGAATTTTACTTGTTTGAACACATTGTTTATAATCAGAAATAACAAATTGCACTATTTTCGTTTATTACATACCAAGCACAAAAAAGTCTCAGTTTGATCAAGAGCAAGATCATTTATAAACAAGTTTTAATAAAAATAAACAGACAAGGAACTTTAATCTTAAAACAACACAGCTCTGAGCCTAGATTTTGTAACTTTAATTTCTATAAGATTTAAAAATCTAAGAATTCGATTTTCCCTCGCACCATTTTCTTAGACATACATACACAGTCATGCCATGTACCCAAATGAATGTGGCACAAACTCTTTTCGCTGTCCCGAAATTAGCCTCCTCCAAACATCCCTATTCAGACAAGTAATTCCTCTCATACATGCTTTTCTGTTTCTACTACATGGAAACTGTCGCTCACGCAATACACCCTCAATTATACCACTTCAACTATTCATCAGACGTTCACGCAAGCGTATACCATCAAAATCGTTCATATAATATTGTTTAACCATAGGTGCATTAGACATTCGCTCAAAATGACCGAAACATCTTAACTGACTAACATCAACTTTTGCTACAACATTTTTTTTTCTATTTCACAATCATCATAGACTTAATCATTTCTTTAGATGTCATATCGAATTTTGTTCACTTAAGCGATATTGTAAATTTTACTGGAAATTTCAGATTTTTCCGCGAAAAAAGATTCAATGAATCACGAAGAAGTCTTCTTATCTTCCGTAAATCAATGATTTTTAATTCTTCTTCTATTACGGCAATTATTTTAATACCACAATAAAATATTGGCCATATTTCAAAAGAGTTTAATAAATACTGCCAATAAATACAAACAAATATGCATTCTATTTATGTTTGTCAAAACACTGTACACAAAAAAAAACTTTATATATCACTAAAACCACACTTTTAGCGATAAACGAAAACATAGACAAGTGATAGTGATTGAAATTCAAGATAATGAATTCTACTACTTTAAAGAAGTAGAATTTGAATTCTATACCTCGAGAAGAGTGAGGGTCGGGGAACTAAATTCATGTAGAATTCGAAATCTTATAGAAATTTAGTTATAAAATACAGATTTCTATATGGAATCGGATATTGGATCGTGTAATACAGAAAATTTTGTTTGTACAGAAAACTATACCTTTTTATATAGAAAAATGCATCGTGCAAAGCCAACATTAAATATAAAAAATAATAAATAATAAGTAATAGACGGAATTCAGTCAGTTAAATATTTTTATTCTCTTCTATGCCAACATTTCGGCAATCACTATTGCCTTCTTCAGGGCTCTACAATAGATATAAATATGTATCCATAAGAATACATTCATATACCTATAATAGTATACAGAAAAACTGAACAAAAACAAACTTACAACAGAATATAATTAGCCGACGTTACATGTGTGCAAATTACTCAGATTTGGAAATGTGCCAAAATTGTACAAATATTTATTTATATTTTATAGAATAATAGTCACAGTTCTCTCAAGTCATTGCAAAAATAAACTGTTTATCTAAAAATAAAATCAAGTAATAGTAAATATCCCTGGTAACAATTTAAAAATAAATTTACTCTATCAGTGTTAAGAAAATGGGGTTATTCCTAGATTAACCGTTCGGAGAATAAGAAAATATTATTAACAGAGTATATATTGAAAACTTACTATTGAATAATTATAAAAAAAATAAGAAAATAATATAATTAATCTCTCTAATTGACAAATGTTTCTATGTGTGCATGTTTGTATGTTTGTATGTTTGTATGTTTGTATGTTTGTATGTTTGTATGTTTGTATGTTTGTATGTTTGTATGTTTGTATGTTTGTATGTTTGTATGTTTGTATGTTTGTATGTTTGTATGTTTGTATGTTTGTATGTTTGTATGTTTGTATGTTTGTATGTTTGTATGTTTGTATGTTTGTATGTTTGTATGTTTGTATGTTTGTATGTTTGTATGTTTGTATGTTTGTATGTTTGTATGTTTGTATGTTTGTATGTTTGTATGTTTGTATGTTTGTATGTTTGTAGGTTTGTATGTTTGTATGTTTGTATGTTTGTATTTTTGTATGTTTGTATGTTTGTATGTTTGTATGTTTGTATGTTGGTATGTTTGTATGTATATATGTTTCTCCAGCATCTCCTCCTAAATACCTAAACCGATTTTGATGGGAGTGGTGTCATTTTAATTGGTTCATTCCCTCTTTGAGAATAGACAAGTTATATCTTTCTACGATTTCATCTTGGTTCTCAAAAATTTGGAAATTTATGTTCATAATGCAAATGTTAAATGACAGCTGTTTATTTATTTATTTCATTCATTTTTTCATAGCTATCTAAGTTTATATATATATATATATATATATATAATAGTATATCAAATATAAGCATGAAATAACTATTAAACTGAAAATGAAAAAACTCATATCACCTCGTCCTGGGATCGAACCGGCAAGTGGAGAGTCCCTGGTTCGATCCCAGGTCGAGGTGATATGTGTTTTTTCATTTTCAGTTTAATAGTTATTTCATGCTTATATTTGATATACTCTGATATTGTTTCATTACAACCATTAATTCTCACTTATATATATATATATATATATATATATATATATTAAATATATATATATATTAAATATATATTAAATTTTTAAATGCGATATATTTACACTTATTATAGTATATACATAATTCTATATACAATGTGTACTTTAATGCAATGTGTTTCAGAAATCAGAGTACTTATTTATATACAATGTGTCTAATGAATTTTTAATCTATTATTTTATATTTACGAAATACTTTCTTTTATATGTATATACCAACGGTGGGCAAATGCGGCTCCGAGAGCCGCATGCGGCTCTTTACTTAGTCAAGTGCGGCTCCCATTAAAGTTTTAGAGGATGGGTAACATATTTATATTTTGTTTTTATATTGTGACTTGTGAAAATATGCAATTATATATTAAATAAAAAAATTTAATTTGTGTATGGCTCTTTGTGTATGGCTCTTTATAGAATATTAAAAACCGGATTGCGGCTCCCTTAGACCTCATGTGTGCCCACCCCTGGTATATACTGTGTCTTTGTTTTCTATATATGAATATACAATGTGTCCTTAGAAGTAAATATTACTCAACAATTTTAAATGTGTCTTTTATGTGCTGTATGTGTCTCACAAAACAGCTTTTCAGATAATATGCAATGTGTCTCAAAATTTTATATACAAATTTTACATTTACCTATTGTTCTATGAATATACAATGTGTCTTAGAAATAAATGTACTCAAAAATGTACACTCGTGTCTTTTCTGTACAATGTGTATTTTTTCTATAAATATACACTGTGTATATGCAATGTGTCTAAAGCATTTTACATACCATGAGTTGGTAGAATTACATATCTTCAGAATTATATATACAGTGTGTCCATAGAATTATATTTAAATTATGTTTAAATCTTTCTATCTTAATTACTATTTTCGACTTCAAACGTGACCCTTTAAGGGTCACGGGTTTCCTAGTTAATCTCCCTAATTGTCAAATGTTTGTATGTACATATGTATGTATGTTTCTCCAGCATCTCCTCCAAAACCCCTGAACCGATTTTCATGGAAGTGGTGTCATTTTAATTGGTTTATTCCCTATTTGAGAATAGGCAAGTGTCTTCTTTCTACGATTTTATTTTGGTTCTCAAAATTTGATTAATTATGTTTATAATGCATTTCTGTACCCGATTTTTACCGTAGTTCACCTAATTTCATTCAATTGACACCTATTTTCACCCAAGGGTTACCTATTTATATTAATTGTCACCTATTTTCAGATAAATCTTACATGTTTTCTTTTATTGTCGCCTATTTTTAAAGAAAGTTTACATGTTTTTTTTTTATTGTCACCAATTTTCAAACAAAGTCAGACTATCGCCGTTTAAAATTCAATTGAGATTTCATGCGGTAAAAATACCCGAATATTATGTTGTTACATAGCGAATTGTAGCTAAATGCATCCCCTAAAGTTTAGGGGATGCATTTAGTTTAGGGCCTAAACGATGTGTAATGGAATTTTATTGGGGAATTGCTCTAGAAAAAGTATTTTCATCATTTTCATATCAATTTGACACATTTTCTTTCATATATATATATATATATATATATATATAATTTTTAAATGCGATATATTTACACTTATTAGAATATATACATGTATGTATTTTTTCTCATCTTTTTCTCTCTCTACATAATCTCTGTAATATTTGACGGAGTTGTAGTGTACGAGAGAGACAAAATTATATATGAATATAATGTGTCTAAGAGAATTATGTACAATGTGTCATTATATACAATGTGTTTTTCTAAAGAGAATTATATGTATATATGCAATGTATTTAAAATAATTCTATATACAATTTGTACTTTAATCCAATGTGTTTCAGAAATCAGAGTACTTATTTATATACAATGTGTCTAAAGAATTTTTACGTAATTCTTTTATATTTATATTCTCTGTCTCTGTTTTCTATATATGAATAACCAATGTGTCCTTAGAAGTAAATATTACTCAATAACTTTAAATGTGTCTTTTATGTGCAGTATGTGTCTCACACATCAGCGTATTCAGTTAATATACAATGTGTCTCAAAATTTTACATACAAATTTTACATTTACCTATTGTTCTTTGGGGCGCGCGCGTGCGCCCATTGCACTTTTTCACATATTTTCAATAATCAAATTAAAATTCAAACAAAAATAAACAATACATCAGTTGAGCATATAGAAACCAACTGCTGTACAATAATGTCATTATTGTACTAGTAACATAATGACCTCTTTCTAAATAGGCATTATGGTAACGTAATATTAATATTGTGATTCGCTTGAAGAAAAATGTATATTATTTTATGAATAAATCAATAGTATTTTATATTTAAATTAATATAATTTTTATCAAAATAAAATGGTTTCTTTTAAAAACGCATTTAACCAATAACGTTTCGAAAAGAAGCCACAAATACGGGCCAATATATTTTTTCAATTTATATAACACTATAAATATATGTTTAAATTACAAAATGGTATTTGTATAATTTGTAATTGTAATATTACTTTTCAATAAAAAAGAATAAAACTGAAAGTTGAATAACTTTTTCATTTATATTCTTTTCATTATTTACTTATTTATAATATTTAATGTTTTTTTCCTATCCAGACAAGCAACTCTACCTTCATCTAGATTCATGATACCTCTCATACATGCTCCTCTATTCCTATTACTTGGAAACTTTTGCTCACACAAAACAATCTGAATCATACCACTCCATCTATTCATTAGACATCCACTGGCAAATGTATAACTTCAAAATCATTTACATACCTATATTCTTCTAATCAAGACTAGACATTCACTAACTTTTTCAAGAACATTTTACAATGCGGCATATTTATTAACTTTTGCACATTATTTTCCAAACTTATTACAAACGCACTTGTCTCTTTTTAAGTAGTTCTAAGAATTTAAAGATATTAATTTTCCTAAGTGTTGGCAAAAATTAAACAAACATAAATTCTGTGGAGCCTATTTTTGATGGAAATATTTGGCAAAGGGACGCTTTCTCAATCAAGAAGTTTTTAGTCTAGTTTTGCTTTCGATTGATTCCAGTTTGTTCACTGGAAAACGCAACGCCATCCATTTAGATACAGTGACACTTAAGTAGTAATAATTTGTTCCTTATTATTTGTGTTAGTATTGTAGATGTGTTTAGTGTGTTTTCACATAGCTATATTTTTATAATTAAACTTAAATTCTAAGCCAAATCAACTTGGATGTAATTGCCGACCAAAACCCTTCATCATCCATTTGCATGTAGGTGTGCAGATTACAAAGGTATGTAATATTTTAATTATTTGCATCGCTTCTCTCGTACGGTAACAACCGCTCATGTTACACTATTCTACTGCTGAGAATAACTTAAGTTCACACAATAGCGCACATAGTAATTTAAATTGTGTTTTGAATCAGAATAGACAACATTCCAAGTCAAACTGCATTTCAAAGTACATTTCGAATTCGAATGCAATTCAATAGAAACACAACTGATATCAGAGCCGTATTTACCTCTTTCGAGGCCCCAGGCGCAATTGAAATATGAGGCTCCAGACGCAATTGAAATGTGAGGCCCCCTTGCAGATATTCTTCAACTGAAAAGGAATTTTCAGTGGAAAAAAAATTGTTTTAGTCCTATTATTATTATATGAAAATGTTTTTAATTTGTTTAAATTATTTATACATTGGTATTTTGTTACAATAGCCAGATAGGCACCCTACTTAATATGCAGGTTTTTATTATCTTATTGACAATGACAACACCAGTTCTTCAACATTAGAAATGTATTGAAATATAATTTACTCGTAAATTAAAACTAGAAACTAGAAATTAAAATATAATTTTCAAATTGATCTCAGTTACTCATA
Organism: Clivina fossor; assembly: GCA_963966155.1. Classification (NCBI taxonomy): domain Eukaryota; kingdom Metazoa; phylum Arthropoda; class Insecta; order Coleoptera; family Carabidae; genus Clivina; species Clivina fossor. The sequence goes on from CAWYQG010000516.1 coordinate 339,348, forward strand.
TCTGATTTGAAATCTGAGTCCCCTTAGCTACGAGGCCCCAGCTTGGGCCTCATGCGCCTGTGCATAAATACGGCTCTGACTGATATGCAATTGAAACAATCAAGATCTAAATGTATCATAAACAATTGAATTGTCCCTTATAAACGTTATTAAATCAATTATATAATAACTATTTACAATACAATTTTAATGTATTTCCCCTTCTCTGTTATTCGGTATATAATTCATTCTATAATTTTGTATCAGGGCAGGGTTAAGGGGGTAGGTTTTCTTTTCTCTAAAAAATCGATTTTTTTATTACATAGAGATATCCTTTAAGAATTCAAAACACGAAACCGTTTTTCGAAATCTTAATAATTAAGAAATTTACAGTGATTTTTGTCGCGTAAGTCCGGAACTCGCTTAGGTCCCCGCGCGCAGGTAAACGCGCGGGCCCTCGGACAATAGATTCCATTATACTCACCGATGGAAACTTTTTCTTTGTATAGTGAGTTTATAAATCGTATGACTCTCGTCGCAGCCACCAGTCAGCAATAAGAGCGGAGCATGCGACTCGAGAGGCACAGATTCGGCGGAGATTGTCAAAATCTGGAAAAATATACACCCAAGATGAACAGGAGGAATACTTATATGGCCCTGGAATTGATGATTACATGTAAGTTGAAAAAAACTTACTTTTCTAACTTGAAACTTATTTTGAAAATTTAAACGCGTTTTTCTTGGGACTACATTTTTTTGTCGGTTCCAATGATATCTCTGAAACAAATTAACCGATCTGTTTAATTTTTCCCAGCAAAAAGATAATAGAATTTGGAATCGTTTGATCGATTCCTTTTAAGAAATGTTAATTTTTTTAATTTTTTATCATTCAAGAAAGCAGAAAAAAGGGTCGAAATTGACTTCTTTTTGTTTAAGAGTCCGCCATTTTGCGAAAAAATCGAATTTTCGAAAAAGGATCGGTTAAACGATGGGGAATATATTCAAGTTTAATAATCCGAAACGGTTTTTATTTCAGATGAAGCAGTGCAGAGGAATTCCTGGAACCATAACTCTAAATTCCAAACATGGCCTACGGGAAGCGGCGTGGGGGGTGAAGTTTGGGGAGGGGAGGTGACCAAAAAATCCGACATACAAGTCAATAAACGATTTACATGATGAAAAATGTCGCATTGCTCTAGGCTTTCCCTGTACGGTAAAAATAATTTCTGAAAATGAGCTACTTTTTCATTAAAAAAACCTACGTGCCCCCTTAAGGGGGCATAGTACTTTTTTCAATGAAAAAGTAGTCCACTTTCATAAATTTTTTTCTCAATAACGCGAAGGCGTAAAACATTAAAACTTTTTGCATATTAAGATCCTTTATTGAAAAATACGTCAGAATTTTTTCACCCCCCTCCCCCGAAAGCTCCCTTCCCGACCCCCTATACCGTAGACCAAATCTGAAGTGCCGAGGTCCACGGTTCCATAGATATCTCGGGACTGGGTTATCGGAAACAAAAATCGTTTCGGATTATTAAAGTTGAACATATTCCCCATCATTTGACCGATTTTTTTTTGAAAATTGTTTTTTTTTTTTGCAAAATGGCGGGCTTGCTAAAAAAAGACGTCAATTTTTTGCCCTTTTTTTTGACTTCTTTGACGTAAAAAAAGGATGGGTCAAACGATGCGGCATTCTATTAGCTTTCAAAAGAACAAAAATTCAAATAAATCCGATTGTTTGTACTAGAGATATCACTGGAACCGACAAAAAAAAATGGTTTCGAAAGAAACGCGGTTGAAGTTTCAGAATGAGTTTAATGTCACATAAGAAAAGCCCCAGTGAATTTTTATATTTCTTTACAAAAAGTGATGAAACTTTCGTAATTTTTATAATTTTGACATGGGGTTTCATGAAAACGATTCTTTAGACATTACTCTTTAATAATATTAAATAAAAAAAAATAGATTTTTTGATCATAAAAAAATACTATCCCCCCTTAACGTTAGTACACAGGGTTCAAATGGCGCGTAACGCAAATTCAAAAATATGTTGAATTTCATATTGAATTTGTTCGTTTAATAGAACATATTTGTTGTAACTGACTGTTCTGAAAATTACATAATGAATGTTGAATTAATAATTCAATAAGAAATTTAATATTATTAATTGATTTATATAAAATAAAAAAAAAATAGAAATAAATTTTTTTTTAACTGGCTCTAGTTTCTACTAAAACAATAATTAGTGTACCGAAAAAATACCTGATATACAATATCCTATGTAGAATAATAGGAATTTTTTTGAAATTTTTTAATTTTGGGAAATAGAGAAAAAAAATTTTTTTTCAAAAAAATAACACATTTATTGCTTTTATTTTCCAAACTATAAACCCGAAAAATTTAAAATTTTTATATATGCTTCATAATTATATTATACTATGATTAGGATATTTTTTTTTATTTAATTATCGTTTTAACAGATTTTTATAATTTTAGAATTTTAGAATTTTTTCATAAGCAAAATTTTCAAGCAGGTGCTGACGCATACGACAAATTTGCAAACTAAATGGCAAAGCCAGTATTACACAGTATTATGATATTATCATAAATAGATTAATTTTATTTTATTCTTTTATATATGATAAAGATAATATTAACAATTTAATAAGAAACTAAGAAATATGATATGACGTATGATTTACGTCAAGTTATGTTATTTTATAATTTTGTATCTCGCGAAAAACCGATGTGTTTAGTGGTTTGTGACCATTATTATTATGACATTTCAGAAAATGAAAAAAATATGAATTTTATTTCAGAATGTAATATATTTCTATTAATTTTTCAATTTTTATCAATACAAAGAAAATTTTTTTGTTTACTATAATTGTAATATATATATATATATATATATATATATATATATTATATATATATATATATATATATATATATACATATATACCATATATATATATATATATATATATATATATATATATATATTTATATATATATATATATATATATATATACATATATACCATATATATATATATATATATATATATATATATATATATATATTTATATATATATATATATATATATGGTATATATATATATGATTAATAAAGAGCATATGAGAAGAAATCTTGGATTATTATAGCCTAATATTGATATTTTGATAAAATATTTTTTTTGTTGGTATGCCGTGGTCGATTTATTTTCGTCGCAGACGTTTCGCCCATATATCGTAGATGGCATCTTCAGTGCTTGGTGACTAAGTACTGACGATGTCATCTACGATGTATAGCGAAACGTCTGGACGAGAATAGATCGACCACGGCGTACCAATCCAAAAAATTCTATTTCGTTTTATTCGTTACACTTTTGTGCGCAAATAATAATAATTATTATAAGTTTACATTATTATAAGTTTAAATAAATATTTATTTTACTAGACATTCGCTACATTTTCCATTCAAATAGAAACAAAATATGTGTATATTTCAAAACTTTTTTTGTAGAATTATTGTAGGCATGATTTTGTAGTAAGACAAGTTTTGTTTTTTCTCTTTCTCGCTCTCATTTGTTCTATATCTGTATACATATATAGATGTCTACATATAAACAAACTTTGCAAGCGAGATAGAGAGATATAATTTATGCAAAATGTTTATTGGGTTGCTACAATGTATTATTTGTCATGTAGCAAAAACAATTTTTATTATAATAGTCTGTTTGCTATATCGTGTTTATTCATTGACGCTTATTTTTAATCCTTATAATATTTGAATAACATTTATTTGGTCGGAGCCAGAAGGGCCTACAATTTTTTAGGGGTCATATGGAATGTAAATGAATTTTAATAATAATTTAATAATGTCAAAGTGGTTTATATACTTCTAATCTTGTATTTTAGCTAGTCGAAAAACTAGCTTATAAAATCAAACCGCATTCGACTAGCTCCATTCTCGCTTTGCGAGAATATTATTTATATATTAATTTGTATAATTACAAAAAGCAACAAATTTAGACAATATATCAATCTGTCATATATTTATGTCAAATGAGTATAATTATTTTCAACTGAAATACAATTTTTTAGTATGACATTTCGGAAATTTAAATAATACGAATTTTATTTTAGATTTGACTAAAATATTATATGTACATATGTCTATAAATAATTATTCGCTCGGTATTCAATTTCGTATACATTTCTAGCAACTTAGAGACCTAACCGAACACAGCGTACCCTAAAATTTCGCTACCTGTTTGAAACATACAAACATTCCATTCTTATCTACGTTTTCGTATTTCTACTTCTCACCCCTCTACCTCACTTACCCCGTACACATCTTGTGTCATCGCGATGATACATTGTATTGCCCTGTTACTTTTATATTTTTAATTTTATTGAATTATTTTATAAAATGTACAATAAATATTTATATATGTATATATATATATACATATATATATATATATATATATATATATATATATATATATATATATATATAAATATTTGCCCACAAAAGTGTAACGAATAGAACGAAATAGAATTTTTTGGGCTAGTACGCCGTGGTCGATCTACTCTCGTCGCAGACGTTTCGCCATACATCGTAGATGACATCGTCAGTGCTTAGTCACCAAGCACTGAGGATGCCATCTACGATGTATGACAAAACGTCTGCGACGAGAATAGATCGACCACGGCATACCAGCCCAGAAAATTCTATAAATTCAAATGTTTTTCTTATTGTTCTTTACAGTAACTAGAACTACTGTGTTATTTATAAATAAAAAAAATTAATTTCTTAAGTTTGCAGACAAATTTATTTATTTAAATGTTTATATACTTTTTAATTACAAATATTATAATAAAATAACAAAAAAACACAAAATTAAATTAGTTATTACACATAATTGGAAAAATTATCAAAAAATTATAATAGTATTATTATTTTCATATAAATAAAAGTCAAACTTTAAAAAAAATCAATTTCTATTTAATTTTAAATAAATAGTAAAATAAAAATTATATTAAAAAGTTATAAAATATCAAAACATATGTGAAAAATAATCATTTGTTTTCTTATTTTAATTATGGAAAATAAATATAAACAAATAATAGTTATTTTTTAATTAAAATAGATGTTTCATATTTTTATTTCGTATTTTTAACATAACTAACAAAAATTATTATGAAAATAAATAACAAGCATTTTTTAAGGTAAGTAACAAAAATAATACCGTGTGATACTGACTTTCGCATTTCGTTCTGTTGGTTGCGTTGTAAGGCAACACAATCAACACAGAAAAATACGAAGTTGCATACATAGGTAATTTCAACAGAAGGATCAGAGCCCTCTGCGCAGATTTGATTTAAACTATATCACCCTATGTACTAACGTTAAGCCAAGTAGTTAAGTCATGGTTGCTTTTTTATAGTCTTAAAGTTGACTTTAGTTAAAGCATTTATTATGAAATCGGCCGTTAATCCTGAAGCTTTTTTATTTTAATATTAAAATTTTGAAAAACTGTTTTACTTTAACAAAATTACATTAACAAAGTTTAGAAGATAATATTAATATCTGCTTGAGACAATAAAATAAATTAGTTCTACTCAAATGTATTTGATTCTGTACTATTTATTATCAGTATTATGGAAGTAAAAAGGATATCTATGTTTTATAAGATTAAACATTTGTAGAACGTTGCTGAAGGCTAAATTTTCGCAAACTATCTTTACATACAGTTCAAAATTTGTTAATGAAACCAGTCTTATACATTCTTGTAAGAAATTAAATATGTAATTTAGAATCACTCATTTACTATTGTACAGTCACAAACGAAATTAATTATTTTTGGTTTAAAAGAAACTATTTTATTTTATTAATTTTTCGCCACAGTAAGATCATATTTTTCTTTCTCTTTATTAAGTTACTAACTAAAAAGATTTGAAGATGACAAAAAGAGATATTGTTACGTTATCTTTCGACACTAGCGATTCTTGCATGTAACGTGGGTTGCTCACGCGTGCTGCGCGAATTTTATGCGCTTAAGTAGTTAGTTTGCAAAGGTCGTTCACGGTCAGTATTAGGCAGATGTTCTGTGTGATGAGAATGCAACGCAATTTGGGAAAACAATAGTTGGTTGAAATTGGATTTTTATTCGTCAAACGGATTATATGTTGCATTTGAAATCTCGCATATTATTGCAAACGGTTTTACCGGATGAAATACACAGAAATATTCTAATAAGGCCGCACTCAATCAAAGGTAATGTACGGACCACGTGGTATTTTCTTTGTGTTAATTTTCATTTCGATTTTTAGGCCTTCGTTCGTTTTTTTTCTTTTTCTTTCTTCATTACATTGTCGATTTGGTATATCTTTTATTTTGATACGATATTGGAGCACGTTTGATGATTGCTGTACAACTTAATTCATACCGTGGGAGCGCAGTTGGACTATTAACTGTGGAATTGTACGAGAAATATTCTCCGATCCAATTGAATCATCATCTGCGATCCGAAGATTCAACTGGCGCGGACAGACTTCGTTCAACACGTATTATACAGATAAGATAATTTTACTTGTGTGTAATAGCAATCAGCATAACGTTTATTCTTCTTTTATTGTTCGTACATGGGCATATAACTTACATATTGGTTAATTACGAACTGTATCGTATATTAAGTATATTATATACGTTTAGTATTGAGAATAATATTTTTGGCGATTTTGTAGTAACGTTTAAGTTATTTAAGAATGTTTAACTTAATTTATTTTGTTATATTTGATTATATAGAGTTTTTGGTTCAAGTAATTGCTGATTGATATTATATCGTTGTTTACTCAACAATTTATTATATTCAATTACATTATATTTTGGCTACGTTGGATAACGTTTAATTACCAGTTTAAAATAATCGTTAAGACGAATTATAGATATTGCGATTATTGATATCAGTATTTTTGAGAATAATTTGAATGAACTATTATTGTAGTAGGCTGTGTCTTATTATATGTGAACTAGTTGGATCCAATTAGGGTTAATTAGGGACTATTATATTGTATTTTCTTTCGATATAAGGCGCGTCACCTGCTCGTATTCATTCGGTTCAATATTTACAGTTTGTATCGCACGTTGTTTTATGATTATTTGCTCACTGAGATAATTCGCATTTTAAATCACATCTATGCTCATTGCAGTATTTATATTAATAAGTAAAACGCAGTTTTGGTCGTGATATAATATTTAATCATAGCATTTACTATTATTTATTATTATTTACTATAATTATTATTCGTTGTAAATTATTACAATTGTTTTGTTCATAATTATCTATTTTCATTAAATATTCGTTAAATTCAATGTCGAGTATTATTCGGTTGGTCTCCCCTATTTTCAATATACTCATTAGGCTCTCATCCAAGCAACAATAGGCAACATCACACCAGCATCGCATCTCTACCGCTTCCTTGGACTGGACTTTGTGATTTAGGTTTTGGCAGGCTATATATCGGCATTAAGTCACTGGCGCCCATATTATAGCATATCACGGAATTGAGAACGAATCCCCCCGTCTCCACTGAAAGTTAGCCGTGGCCTTGCCAAAGTCAAGGCAAGCTTTTCCTGCGCCTATATAGGCCAGTGAAAATAAATAGGTAGCAAGGTAAATTGGCGCCCAACGTGGGGCTCGTGAAAGCACCTGGCTCTCAACTAATTGGCATTCTAACGTATTGGGGCACTCAAGGACCTTGGCACTCTAACGTATTGGCACTTGGATGGAAAATTAGCTTTGGGAACATTAATTTTTTTTTATGGTATATTGTTAGTTAGGATTTGAATTAGGTTAAATCGGTATTTTAATTAGATTTATTTTGAATTATTGTAGAAATTTTTCATTATTAACAATGGATTCGAAATTGGAAGTAAATCGGCTTAGTAAGGACGAGTTAAGTTATGAATTAGCTGTTAGAGGTATTACGGAACAAACTGATATGGTATCTATGAGGAAATCATATCGTACATTGGTAAAGTTAGAGAAAAGTCAGTCTTACACTGCACCGGAATATCCGTTCACGTTTAAAGACGATAGTATAGCATTGGGTAAATTAATAAAAGAAATTAATGGATTGCTGCAAACATTTATAGGTGATAGAAATTCATCGGATTATAAAAAGATAGCAACTAAACTCGCGCACGGACTCGGTCGTATCAATCGGTGTATAACTACAAAGGATGACGAAATTAAACTTAAATCTAATTTATTTGTAAAACTCGTTACACTAGATTCGGATTTGAAAATTAAAAGCAAACCACAAAAATTATCATCGACACCAGTACGTCAATTGTTAAATCTATCAATGGGTAATGAAGACGGCACTAGTGCCTCAGATATTTCTTCTAGTAGCGATTCAGAATTAGAACATTCGGCTGTACATAGTAATCATTCTCGTGTTTTTAGTGTTCCAGTGTACAAATGGGGATTAAAGTTTACCGGTGATACAAAAGATATGTCGGTCAATGCATTTATTGAACGTGTTGAAGAACTTAGAGTTGCACGGTCGGTATCGCGTTCTCAACTTTTAGCTTCGGCTTTAGATTTGTTCGAAGGTACAGCATTAATTTGGTATCGGGCTAATAGAGATAATTTTTCTAGTTGGAATGAATTAGTAGATGGTCTGCGTATAGAATTCTTATCGGTTGATCATGAAGAAAAATTATTCGAAGAGATTAAGCGTCGCACGCAAGGTTCGAAGGAATCTATCGGAATATATATTAGTACGATGTTACCATTATTTGCACGATTGAAAATAAAAATTTCGGAAGCGTTAAAAGTACGAATTTTATTACGGAATATTTTGCCGTGTTATCAGTCTCGACTTAGTTTGGTTGATGTGGGTTCGGTTTCGGAATTATTGAAGTTATGTCGGAAGATTGAAGCTCAGCAAGAATCAGTAGAAAGATTTGTGCCGCCGCCGCATCGTTCACGCACTATAGAGCCAGATTTAGCGTACGCGCGTGTGGAAGACAGTTCTGCTTCGTCGTCTAGTGGATCAATAAGGAAATCGAATAGATTTATGAATAAAGCAATTGCTGCTGTAGATAGAAAACCACGTAGTTGCTGGAATTGTGACAAACCTGGTCATATCGCATTAGAATGTAAAGCTAGGCGTAGGATACATTGTTATCATTGCGGTCAGAAAGATGTAACCGTTAGTACATGCAAAAATTGTAGTTCGGGAAACGGACAGAGGTCGAAGTAGGCGATCGGCTACAACGACTTTATTCAGTTAATTCGGTCGAATATAAAAATCCATTGTTAGATTTTGTGTTGGCTCATGATGAAGACGATGAGCGCCCTTATTTGCAAGTTTCGATTTTAGGTAGGAAAATATTAGGTTTATTAGATTCGGGTGCTACGCACACAATTGTTGGCGATTTAGGAGTTAAGATTTTAACAGAATTAGGATTAGGGATTAGGAATAGAATTTTTAAATGTACTGTGGCTAATGGGGAACACGTACAGTGTATAGGAGAATTTAGAGTACCGATGAGAATACGTAATGTTGTAAAAATTATAACATGTTTAGCGATTCCGAATCTTAAACACACACTGATATTAGGAGCAGATTTTTGGCGAACTATGGGAATTGTACCTGACTTACGCAGAGGAGAATGGTCTTTTTCGTATAAAATCATAGAGGTAGATAGTATTGATATGGTCACCCCGCGTTCTCATTTGACTAAGGAACAAAATGCACAGTTGGATACTCTTCTCGAGGAGGCTTTCTCGCAGATGGATACGGACAGGATTGGATGTACGAAGTTGGTCGAACATAGGATACGCGCCGAAGGCGAACCTATCAAACAGAGGTACTATCCTTTGTCTCCTGCAATGCAACGCCAGGTCGACGCAGAATTAAATTCTATGTTGGAAAAAGATATTGTTGAACCGTCGGATAGTCCTTGGGCTTCTCCAATATTATTAATACCGAAAAAGGACAACACTTATAGATTTTGCGTAGACTATCGGAAACTTAATAAGGTAACTAAACGGGATGCATATCCTTTACCGTATGTTAGTAATACTTTAGACAAGTTACGTGATGCAAAATTTTTGTCATCTTTAGATATTAAAAGCGCATATTGGCAAATTCCAGTCGAGGAATCTTCAAAACAATACACCGCTTTTACCGTCCCTAATCGAGGACTATTTCAGTTTAAAAGACTTCCTTTTGGCCTGCATAATGCACCTGCAACTTGGCAAAGATTCATTGATAAGGTTATCGGCATCGATTTGGAACCGTACGTCTTTGTATATCTGGATGATATTATAGTTGTTACTCCTACGTTTGAAAAACATTTAGAAATTCTCGATTTAGTTTTAAAACGATTAATAGAGGCAGGACTCACTTTAGGGAAAGAGAAATGTAATTTTTGTAGAGAGGAACTTAAATTTTTAGGTTATAGAGTTAATAGGAAGGGTCTTCATGTCAATCCAGAAAAAGTTAGTGCTATATTGGACATTCCTAATCCAAAATGTGTTTCGGAAGTTAGACGAGTAGTTGGAATGGCTTCTTGGTACAGAAGGTTTGTACCACAGTTTTCTTCGATTATTGCGCCTCTTACCATTCGAAATTTTGTTGGGATAAAGATTGTGAAGATTCATGGTTAACGATTAAAAATCATTTGATCGCGGCACCGATTTTGACATGTCCAGACTTTGATAGAGAGTTTGTATTACAGACAGACGCATCTAATTTTGGATTGGGCGCTGTGTTATCACAAAATTATGATGATGGTGAAAAAGTCATATGTTATTTATCTAGGTCACTTTCGCGCACGGAAAGAAATTTTTCCACGACGGAAAAGGAATTGTTGGCATTGTTATGGGCAATCGAAAAATTGCGACCATACTTGGAAGGTACTCAATTTACAGCCATCACTGATCATTACTCACTCTTGTGGCTGAATAGCTTACAAAACCCTTCGGGACTATTGGCTCGTTGGTCTGTACGACTTCAACAGTATGACTTTAAGATCGTACATCGAAAAGGTAAGGAGCATGTTGTTCCGGATGCTTTATCCCGCTCTGTACCGATAGTTGATGCAGTTGAAGCTAATACCGATCGATGGTATCAGAAAATGTTGATATCGATAGAACAAAATCCACTTCGATATCCTTCGTTTAGAGTCACTGACGGACAGCTATACAAGTATGTGAAAAGTCAAGATTTTGGGTTGGCGAATGAAGCGGATAATTGGAAGATGGTTGTTTCTAAAGAAAAACGCTTGGAGTATATGAAACGTTGTCATGATGAACCAAGAAGTGGACATTTGGGAGTGTACAAGACATATGAACGTTTGGCACAGAGCTATTATTGGCCGAAAATGAAAGTTGATGTGACTAGATACGTCAGACATTGTGTAGTCTGTTTGAAATCAAAACCAGAACAAAAAGCTCCAGCAGGACGCATGGGTGGACACTCAAAAATCTCTCGCCCTTGGGAGGTAGTTTGTACAGATTTAATGGGACCCCTCCCCAGATCTTCACAGGGTTTTCAGTATATATTAGTTGTATCGGATTGTTTTAGTAAATTTTCATTGTGTTTTCCGTTACGAAAAGCGACAAGTTCGGCAATCGTACGTCATTTGGAAAACGACATATTTTTAATGTTTGGGACTCCGCGAGTCATTATTTCAGATAATGGTGTTCAATTTAGGGCTCGGGATTATTTACAGTTATTGTCTAATTATGGTGTTAAGCCAGCTTACACATCATTGTATCATCCTCAGGCAAATCCAACAGAAAGGATCAATAAAGTGTTGAAAACTATGCTGATTTCATTTGTGTCTGATAATCAGAAACAGTGGGATATAATTCTACCCAAAGTTTCTTGTGCACTACGTACCGCGAGACACGAGGTAACAAGACAAACTCCGTATTTTATTAATTTCGGACGAGAGGCAACTTTATTAGGAAATTTGGATCGAAAAGTAATAGATGCTGAAGAAACGGAACATGATCAAGATGAAGAAAATATCAGACAGCGAGCTACGAATTTTGAGAAGCTTTATAAAGATGTTCGAGTTAGGCTTCAGAGAGCTTATGAGCGTTCAAAAGCGCGTTACGATCTTCGTCGACGCCAGGTTACGTTCAATCCGGACCAGTTAGTTTGGCGTAGAAATTTTGTTTTATCGGATGCAGCCCGAAACTTTTCAGCTAAATTGGCAGACAAATTTATAGGACCTTTTAGGATACACAAACGTATTTCGACTGATACTTATCAGCTTAAGAACTTGGATGGCGATATCTTAACAGGAACTTGGAATGTGAATAATTTGAAAGAACATCCTGACGATGGGATAACTTAATTGATTTTCTGTAAGATCGATTGAACTTTGGATACAGCGTAGGATATGTAATTGGACTATTAGATTATTGGATTCTTTTGTTTCATTGTTATTTTTTTTTTATTTCTTCTTTTTCGGAGGTCAACTTGTAAGAAGTTTGACAAAATTTTCGGGGAAAATTTCTCTTAGAGGTAACCGGGGGAATTGTTACGTTATCTTTCGACACTAGCGATTCTTGCATGTAACGTGGGTTGCTCACGCGTGCTGCGCGAATTTTATGCGCTTAAGTAGTTAGTTTGCAAAGGTCGTTCACGGTCAGTATTAGGCAGATGTTCTGTGTGATGAGAATGCAACGCAATTTGGGAAAACAATAGTTGGTTGAAATTGGATTTTTATTCGTCAAACGGATTATATGTTGCATTTGAAATCTCGCATATTATTGCAAACGGTTTTACCGGATGAAATACACAGAAATATTCTAATAAGGCCGCACTCAATCAAAGGTAATGTACGGACCACGTGGTATTTTCTTTGTGTTAATTTTCATTTCGATTTTTAGGCCTTCGTTCGTTTTTTTTCTTTTTCTTTCTTCATTACATTGTCGATTTGGTATATCTTTTATTTTGATACGATATTGGAGCACGTTTGATGATTGCTGTGCAACTTAATTCATACCGTGGGAGCGCAGTTGGACTATTAACTGTGGAATTGTACGAGAAATATTCTCCGATCCAATTGAATCATCATCTGCGATCCGAAGATTCAACTGGCGCGGACAGACTTCGTTCAACACGTATTATACAGATAAGATAATTTTACTTGTGTGTAATAGCAATCAGCATAACGTTTATTCTTCTTTTATTGTTCGTACATGGGCATATAACTTACATATTGGTTAATTACGAACTGTATCGTATATTAAGTATATTATATACGTTTAGTATTGAGAATAATATTTTTGGCGATTTTGTAGTAACGTTTAAGTTATTTAAGAATGTTTAACTTAATTTATTTTGTTATATTTGATTATATAGAGTTTTTGGTTCAAGTAATTGCTGATTGATATTATATCGTTGTTTACTCAACAATTTATTATATTCAATTACATTATATTTTGGCTACGTTGGATAACGTTTAATTACCAGTTTAAAATAATCGTTAAGACGAATTATAGATATTGCGATTATTGATATCAGTATTTTTGAGAATAATTTGAATGAACTATTATTGTAGTAGGCTGTGTCTTATTATATGTGAACTAGTTGGATCCAATTAGGGTTAATTAGGGACTATTATATTGTATTTTCTTTCGATATAAGGCGCGTCACCTGCTCGTATTCATTCGGTTCAATATTTACAGTTTGTATCGCACGTTGTTTTATGATTATTTGCTCACTGAGATAATTCGCATTTTAAATCACATCTATGCTCATTGCAGTATTTATATTAATAAGTAAAACGCAGTTTTGGTCGTGATATAATATTTAATCATAGCATTTACTATTATTTATTATTATTTACTATAATTATTATTCGTTGTAAATTATTACAATTGTTTTGTTCATAATTATCTATTTTCATTAAATATTCGTTAAATTCAATGTCGAGTATTATTCGGTTGGTCTCCCCTATTTTCAATATACTCATTAGGCTCTCATCCAAGCAACAATAGGCAACATCACACCAGCATCGCATCTCTACCGCTTCCTTGGACTGGACTTTGTGATTTAGGTTTTGGCAGGCTATATATCGGCATTAAGTCACTGGCGCCCATATTATAGCATATCACGGAATTGAGAACGAATCCCCCCGTCTCCACTGAAAGTTAGCCGTGGCCTTGCCGAAGTCAAGGCAAGCTTTTCCTGCGCCTATATAGGCCAGTGAAAATAAATAGGTAGCAATATGCTGAAAAATTTGAAAGAAAATTGCCAGGAACAGAAAAAATGAATGAAAGTATGATTTTTATCCAATTGAACATAAATTAGGATTATTATTATTTTGTCGCAAAAGTAGACCAAGTAGTTATTTAAGAATTTGGGGCTTCGTTGGAAGATGAAAACGACCAGGTATTAAATAATGATTATTTCTCATATAAAATATAATACAAAATTCTGTTGTAGTCATTACAAAACCGACAGTCGCTTCCCCACATTGTACTTTGTGACGTTTTGAATTCCTCTACGACACAAATACCTGGAAAATATAAATTGACATGAACGATGCATAAATCAGGTTAAGCCATAACTTACCGTATAGTCGTGTAAACGAACAATTTATATTTATTTTGGACAAATCACTCTAGTATTTCTCGTGTTCATTCATTTCCATGTGAGAAGCATACGTAAATTGTAACCACATTGTGTCAAATCATAACATATAGCAAATTAACCTAGTCACAAAAATAAACAACGTCATTTGACAAAAACAAAGTTGAAGGTTACAGTATACGAATGCGCAAGGCCCTAGCGCACATCGCTAGCGAAATTTGTAAAAATAATAAGAGGATACGTATTCTGCTGTCACATGCAAAGCAACAAAAAGAAGAATACGTCCTTCTCTTTCTATAAACAGACAAAATTTTTTGCAAAGTTTTGACTTGGTAGGCCGAAATTTCGGGTATAAATACCGGCGATTTTGATTTAAAAACCTAAGTTCTGCTTGGTCTTCCTAGCTAAACTTTTTGTCCTCCTGGTTGACTTAGCCTCCGAGTCCCAGGTCTACAGCGGTACGAGTATTCTTTC
This sequence comes from Clivina fossor, assembly GCA_963966155.1. Taxonomy (NCBI): domain Eukaryota; kingdom Metazoa; phylum Arthropoda; class Insecta; order Coleoptera; family Carabidae; genus Clivina; species Clivina fossor. The sequence continues at coordinate 354,445 of CAWYQG010000516.1, forward strand.
CTGGAGTTATTTTTTTACGGTGTACGCGATTTTATATCACGGAGAGTTCAAAACGGAGTTCTGAAATTTTGTCTCTGATTACAGTTGAATATTTTCTAAGATTTACTTAATTTTGCACTTTAAAATTTTGTTAAATTTTATTCTGATTTACGATTAATTTTTCCAAGTCCGTTTGTTTCGACTTAGAATATTTTATAAGATTTACTTAATTTTGTACTTGGAAATTTTGTTAAATGTTATTTTGATTTACGGTTAATTATTCTAAGTTCGTTTGTTTTGACTTATAATATTTCGTTTTTGTTTTACAAAATATAATACTTAGAAAAGTTTTGGGTTTACAATATTAAGTTACTTAGGTTATTTAGAATTCTGTGTTCTGTCTATTTCATATTTATTTATTATAAATAAATCGACTAAGTAAGCCGTTTTACAATAAACAGAAATTATTAGTGTAATTGTTTGTTTACTTCATTTGTGTTGTCGTACCCTCGCCGTAACATCCGAAATTCGTATTACGAACCCTGGGACACGTCTGAGCTATCAGGCAAACCCCCTCCCACGTCTGATTTTTCAGAAAGCGTGTCTGGCGCCCGAATAAGCAATACATCGCCAGACAAGCTAGTTTCGCGACGCCGAGACGTAGGAGTCGTTACAACTTAAATAAAAGATTTTCTAAGAGGGAAATTATTACTGAAAAAGATAATAACATAATACGTTGACAATTTCATAATACGTATTGTTCATTTATCATGAAAACGTACCTATAATACTTCAAAAATCTTTCGAGAAAAAGTTGTTAGTTGACACTAGTATAGCAATTTTTGGTAAATAATAATTTTCAGAATATTTTTATATTCCGAAATATTCGTAAAACACATTAAAGTGACATCAGTAAACTACCATTTTTGGCGGATGAAATTATATAATAAAAAATTTCTTAAATATACTAATAAAATACTACTTTGTAAAATATATCACAATATTTATTAAAAATTATTTACTGCAATTTCAACTGGTAGGTCATCTTCAGACTAAGTGAGTGAAAGACAAAATATTTGTTGGTATATATACATACATACATACATACACAATCACGCCATGTACCCAAAAGGGTGTGGCACAAACTCTTTTCAACATCCCGAAATCAGTCGCCTCCAAACATTCCTATCCAAACAAGCAACTTTCGCTTCATCCACATTCATAATTCCTCTCATACATGCTCTTTTATTCCTACTACTTGGAAACTTTCGCTCACGCAAAACACTCTCAATCATACCATTCCAACTACTCATCGGACGTCCACGCAAACGTATACCATCAAAATCATTCAAATAAATCTTTTTAACCAAACGTTCATTAGACATTCGCTCAACATGTCCGAACCATCTTAACTGACTAACACCAACTTTTGCTACAACATTCTTTTCAATTTCACACTCATCATACACTAATCTATTTCGTACCCGATCTCTCTTATTAACACCACATACCCCACGTAAAAATCTCATTTCCACAGCAGTCATTTTCCGTTTATGCTTTTGCAACCAAACCCAACATTCACTACCATACATCAATGTAGGCACCAAAACTGCATTATATACACTCAAACGGGCTTCTTTGGAAACATTTACATTCCTAGCAAAAGTTCCCAAAGCACCCAAAACCTTACAACCAGCATTTACTCTCCTTTCAATTTCACGATCAAAACGGCCATCTCTAGTTAGCAAACTACCCAAATACACAAATTCATCTACCTGCTCTAAACGTGCACCATCAATATATACATTACATTTAGTCATCAAGTCACCCTTCTCAAAAACTAAAACTTTGCATTTATCTACATTCAACACAAGATTCATATCTTTACCAACAACATTAATTCTATCAATCATCCTTCTCAGTTGTTCTTCAGATTCAGCCAAAACTACCACGTCATCAGCATACGCTAAAGCAGGTACACGACAATCAAAGAAATAACAAAGAAACAGATATTCCCGTGCACTGTACGAAAAAACTAACTTTTTCATAGAAAATTCAGTGTATACAGTGTAAAGGTTTGATTTTAGGCAGAAAGCATTTCGAAATTGAAACGTATTCAATACGCAATTATAAATCAAGTATTTGAACATTGCAATCCGCGGATTTGCAATTTCTGTTGATTTGTTTGTATCTTATGCTATGCAAGTACATGCAAACATGTTCATTCCTATCACCTACCAATAGAACATACACGTACGTAGATATAAATATGCAAATTCTGCAATTCTAATTCATATTCTAAATGATTATAATACAACAAATATATGGATGTGATTGCTTATGATAAAATCAAACTCATTCACAATAACGAAATATATTTTCTAATGGAATTAATACATTTTCCGCAATAAATATTTTACAGAAACTATAAATAAACAAGATTAGAAGTATATGGGTAAACCCATATATAGACTACTTTGACATTTCTCGGAAAGTTGGCAACACTGTATTTTAATAATATTATAATTTATGTGGGCAATAGGAGATACTTTTCTGAAAATTTGATCAAAATCGAATAAATAATGTAGCCACAATGAATTTTTTAAAAATTTTGTGATTTTTTTTCTCGATAAGTTGGCAACACTGTATTTTGTTAAAATTGCATAATTTATTTAGGCACTAGGAAAAACTTTTATAAATATTTGATTAAAATCGGTTAAATAAAATGGTCAAAATAAATTTTTTAAAATTTTACTAATTTTTTTCTCGGAAAGTTGGCAACACTGTATTTGGTTAAAATTACATAAATTATATGAATACTAGGAGAATCTTTTGTGAAAATTTGAGTAAAATCGGTTGAATAACATGGCCATAATAAAATTTTTAAAACTTTAGTAATTTTTTTCTCGGAAAGTTGGCAACACTGAAAATTAATAAAATTATGTAATTAATGGGAGCATTAGGGAAATCTTTTCTGAAAATTTGATCAAAATCGGATAAATAACGTAGCCAATATGAATTTTTAAAAACTTTAGTAATTTTTTTCTCGGAAAGTTGGCATCACTGGAAAAAAATAAAATCACATGACCATCTTGGGTACTAGACAAATTTATCCTGAAAATTTCATTAAAATCGGTTGAACCGTCTAGGAGGAGTTGCGGCCACAAAATTTTGACTTACGACCGAGCGAGCGAGCGAGCGAGCTGACGACGCACACACATACACCCATATAAACTAAGTTCAGATTCGTCATCTACAGGCTATATGAAGGATTTCTATACAATTTTTTTTTTTTTTTGAAAATGTTACAGACACCGTACCAAACGCTTTACTACTTTTCCTTGCAGTCAAAGTAGTAAAAACATATGGTTAGACAAGCAACGGTTTGTCATTAATTAGACAAAATACAATTAGTCGCAAAGTAACATTTTTTTCTAATGTAGTTGAAGCTTGTCCGCAATAGAGGCGCTACAAGTAAAAGTAAAAAGAGCATATTTTTCTTTTAATAAAGGTAAAATTGTATAGTAAAAATCTTTCAGAACTCATTATATTAAAACAAAACGGCTTTAGGTTCCAGTTCTATATTAATATTTATAAATAATTCACGTACTAAACGTACTTAATGTACATCTTTATCAGAAAAAAAGATACAAATGATATTTACAGTAAATAAACATAACATGGAAACAAGTAAATGTAACTGTCGTCGAAACGTCAATTATTAATAAATATTAATATAGAACTAGAAAACCCAAAGCCGTATAATTGTAAAATTATATTTTTAAAGAAAAAATTATCGTTTTACATTTTTAAGAAAAATAATCACAATAGAACAAGACGGAAACAAATTAAATATTAAAGAAAATATACAAAAAATTAAATCATAAACCAAAATATAATTAATACACAAATTAACAGTAACTACGATAAAATTTTCTCCCTCCTTCAATATTTACTCCTCTCTACAAAATAACGCAAACACCAGTATAAATACACAATACATTCTCATAGGACACCATTCCGAAGATGGCATAAGCACGGATCAACCTAACCAAGCTAATTCAAAAATACCACTTAACATATTTGAAAAGTGAAAATAAACAAAACAATTTCATAAATTCGAAGATACTGTATTAATTGCAAGACCCATCAATATTACAGGGGCGGATCCAAACTTCCATTTTGGAGGGTCACAGAGTTATTTTTGTAAAGGGGGTGCATAATTGAACATTAAAATTATTTGTCTTTGCTGTTTTTTAATGACGTATCTAATTTTATATTATACTCGTATTATGTATATATTATATATTTGTTTTTATATAGTTAGACTTTATATTATACACTCGGCAAACAAAAAGGTTTCACTTGAAAAATTAGAAAAACTACCGATTTTCAAATAAGTATAACTCGGCCAATTTTGAACTAAATTGAATGAAATTTTTTGTTCAAAAAATATGAGGTTTTGTCTTTAAGGTCAAGCAAGATATGTCCCATTTAAACCATTCCGCTCCTTATACCTACACCCCGCAGGAAAAACATGTTTTGACATGTTTGTCGAACTTTGACAACTTGTATAGTATACAAAATAAAATTACTCAAATTACCAAGCGGGCGTAAAAATTCAAACATTTCTACGTAAATTCCGCTTAATTTCAAGGAGTTACGATGCTTTAGCGCAAAGTTATGGTTTTTTGAAATTTACCCTGCATTTTGCTAATTCAAAGTTCTGACAAATTTTGAACATTTAGAACATTTTAATGACCAAAAAAATGTGTTCATGGTAAAACATTCTTTGGTTAAAAAAAGTTCGAAATTGTGCAGCATTTAGCAGAATCAAGCTCAAAAAAAAATTCGCAGAAAGCAAAGTAAATTTCAAAAAAAAACAACTTCCCGACAAAGCAACATCAGTCCTTGAAATTAAGCGAATTTTGCATAGAAATGTTTGAATTTTTACGCCTTCTTGGTAAATTGTGTCGAAAAATTTTTTTTCATAAATAATCAACAATGAAATTAAGAAATATAACACAACAAACCAACAAAAATAATTAAAATTTTAACATTTACTCTTTAGAACCTCTTTCAAATAAGAAATAATCACTCAATGAATGCGTAAAAAATACACTAATAATAGTAATAAATCGATTATCCTTAGATAATTTTACTCTTTTGCTATAAAATTTTGAACAGTTGAAATAAACTTGTTATTTCAAATTGGAAAATAACAAAACCGTGATCGTAACAAAGAAAAATATATTGAATATTTTAAAATAAATATTAAATTAATATTTTCAAATTTAACAAATCATATTTTATTGTTTTTCTGACAAAATTTCAATATTCAAATTAAATTATTTTATACATACATTCAAAAAAAGGGTATATATATATATATATACAGTGTGTCCCCGGATTGAGTTCACTATAGGTGTAATCGACAAAAAATTTAAGAATTTCATTTTCATGTTTTGGGATTCCGCCCTGCTTTGTCTGAAAACAATTTTAAGCATATTTTTAGTTTAAAAATTAAGGCGGCCATGAAAAATGTAAAAAACTATTTTATATTCAGTTAAACGGCCTTTTTTGTCAATAATACGGCATATATATATATATATATATATATATATATATATATATATATATATATATATATATATATATACTAGCGTTCCCGTCACGCGTTGCTGCGAAACTGCGCAAAAATTCAGTATTTGAAAGATAACTTCCTTGTCGCGCATTGCTGCGCAACTGCAGCTTTCCCGTTGTGCGTTGCTGCGCAACTACGCTGTCATTTTACATTTGCAGGTTAGCATTAAACATAATTTTTCAAATTTTTGAGAACCAAGATGAAATCGTAGAAAAATGAAACTTGCCTATTTTCAAATAGGGAATGAACCAATTAAAATGACATCACTCCCATCAAAATCGGTTCTGGGGTTTAGGAGGAGATGCTGCAGAAACATACATACATACATACATACATACAAACATTTGTCAATTAGAGAAATGAATTAATATGTATTAACACGCGTTTTTCAAAAATTTCAATTGTGTGGAGGAACCTGTTACTTTCGTAAGAAAAAGAAAAAATTATTACGAAAACTGTGTAAGAAGTGAGATACAGCTTATTGCAAGAGAGACAGGAGAACGCTCCCATCCCTACTCCGTGCTGTTTACGGGGTGAGAAGTGACACCGGTAGACCCCTGGCGGGGATAGTTGATCAAGTGTTAATGGGGTTCCGTTTTGCCAAACTCCTTCGCTTGGGAGCAGCATAATAGCAATTTTTCGTCGAGCGCAATTTTTCAAATACATTTTAAAAGTAAACATTAAAAAGATATTATAAATTTGTTTGAGTTATTTAGAAAAAAGAAAAATTATAATACAGTAATACTGTACATTTATCATATTTAAAATACTTACATTTATAATACAGTAATACTGTACCTTTGTTATGATCCAACATTTATAATATTTATGAAAAATTAATTATATATTTGAAAAAATTTTTTTTTTCGTAAATAACTTTTAAGCCAATTTATTATATCTTTTTACTCTTTACTTTTAAAATGTATTTGAAAAATTGCGCTCGACGAAACTTGCTATTATGCTGCTCCCAAGCGGAGGAGTTTGGCAAAACGGAACTCCATTGATCAGCTATCGACCGGGGTTAAAAAATATAAAATGCTATTAAAAAGTAGGGGTTGGTGGTAGGAGGGTAAAAATTTAAGACTAAATGTATTTTTTAATGGCACACCACAAAAAAATAACCAAAAAAAAAATTTGTCGAAAAAATAAAAATTTTTTTTTTAGGGTGAGCCACTCTTAACACTTAGGGGTATAAAAATTAGTTATGAACCTATTCTCATACCTACTGAATATACATATAAAATTTCATCAAAATCGGTCAAGCCGTTTCGGAGGAGTATTAATACGAAAACTGTGACACTGGAATTTTATATATTAGATATATTGTAACAAATTTATTTGTTACCGTCAATTTGTGACTGTGACAGCGTTTTAAATTTCGTGCGCTATCTTGATTCAAGTAGTTTTTGTCGCTCGAGGCTTGGCCTTGGGGCAAATTACGAAAATCGTTGCGATTTTCGAGCATTCTGGCGCAAGCGATTGACAACTACACATCGTGAAATTTTGGTAAGATAGTTTAATCCTCTTTTATTTTGACCATCAGTCATTATTTTGTGAAGAATTTAGTTAAATTTTATTGATTATTCATCGTGTGATTTGTTGATGATAATATTTCTTGATTTAGTGTTAATATTTTCTAAATTTCGTAATTGCCGTAATTTATGAATTCTAACCTAAGCAAGCACATGTGGTTAGTTCATTGTTCGTATAATTTATTTCAATTAACTTTATTTATTCGGTATAGTGATAATTTATACATGAGTGTTTTTCTTGTCAATCCTTTGCGCTACGAATCACCACATTCGGTCGTGGTTTTTGTTTTGTACAATTTAAATTTAAGTTGTGATCGAAATTATTACGGCGTGGCCGTTTCATTTTTGTATTATTATTGTGTATTAATACGTAAATTCTTTTTCAAATGGGGTGCTAGGAACCCCCTTGGGTTATTATGTTGCGTGGTCTTGGCCTAGTGCATTCCGCGCATTTCAATATTTATTTCTACAAGAACGATTGAGTGCGCTCTACGAAGTACGAACTGTTTGTAGAATTTTCACATCGTGAAGTTTTTATGCTAAATATTTGAAGTTGCTTAAATCTTTTTTGTTTGTTTAGAGATTTTTGGTTGTATTTTGGTTGTGGAGACGAATATGGTTGTTTGATACTTAGTGATTCGGATCTCCACATTACGATTTCAGCAACTAGTGGAAATTCTAGTAAGGATTAAGTGTCCTGTTCATTCGAGAGTCCACTCCATCCTCTCTGTAAGTAGCAATAGTTTGATTGTTCACAGTTATTTACTAGTTAATTTGTCAAATGATTTTCAATCAATAGTTGTTTTGTTCACCTTTATTTAATTTTCACTTTGTTATTTCAAATTTATTATTAAATCGTTGTTGAATAATTTTGATTAAAGTCTCAGTTATTATTCGAGTTTATTATTCATTTGTTGTATTAATATTATTTTACTTTTGATTGATTTGTTGTTAAGAACTTGTAAATAGTTCAGCTGCAAGCTTTTGTCTTTGTTTATTTGAATTTTTTAATTAATTAGTTGAAATTTTAGCTACCTGTAAGCCTAAAGGCAGTTTTGATTAAAGTAAACGATAGACTTCAACCCACAGTGCTTTTGTGTTGTCAACGATACTGCCGTTCTGTTGTGAATTCTAGGACTGTCGTTGTTTGTTGATGTGGAGTGCCCACGTCCATGATCTTGCTGCAGCACCACTTCGAGAGGCAGAACCTGTACCAGCGGCTTAACCTCAGTACAATTGAGACACAACATACAGTATTGGTAACGCTGACTGTTCCGAACGCCTGATATCGATTCCGAGGACATAAGTATCTGGTTTGTTAAGTCCGTTCTCAATATCCACGTCGAGAATTGCTGATCTCATTCCGATCATCGAGATTACTGGATCAGATCGTGGCGTGGCCTCCTCGTCAGCGGCAATCTCAGTTCATGATTCTCACTTAGCATCTATTCTATTTCTGGTAAAGTGTGATGTATATAGCGGCGGTTGCTATGGAAGGACAGTGGCATTACACCTATGTATAGTGAAATTTTTATTCAAATAGGATTCCAAAGCTATGAGTCATTTACTACGGTTACATGATACCCTGTAAAAATTTTCACCTCACAAAATCGCACAAAATCTCGAAACTTTGACGGCTTTGACGTTTAGAAAAAAAACCAACATTATTTATTTTTTGTTTCGTTGCTAGGATATGAGATTAGAATTGTCAGATATGGGGAAAAAATAAATGTACACTTACCATTATATTGACTGACAGTTATAATTTTGTAAACGTTGGAAAACTATGCATAAACGTAGCACGTTGAAAGCAACAAGCTACTTCGGTTGAATCAAGCCACGAAACACGTAATTTGTTGTCATCGTTCAACGGAACGGATTAAAAGCAGTTTGTATGTAGAGACGTAAATCAATTATTAAAAATTCCTAATTGGCTTTGGAATCCCATTTGAATAAAAATTTCACTATATATAAATGTTAAAAGTTCAAATAATAGTACCTGTTCGTCGTTATTACAAATGAAAGATTTTTATGTTATGAGAAAAACACGTGGGAAACATTAAATAAATTATTTTCATCCACTTATATGTACAATCAGTGGCGCACAGTGGGGTGGGGGCAGGTGGGCAGTTTAGCCCAGGCCCCACTAAAGGAGGGGGTCCCAAAACAGCTAAAAAAAGAGTTTCTTGAGTTTGATTTTTTATATCATTCACTAATTAATTAATTAATATTCTTCATTAAAAACTGCACATATAAAATAATGACGACTCTGAAAATAATGGCTCGTACATTTTGTAAATTAAATATAATCAATATAATCCAAGAGATTGTTCGCGTTAAAGCACGGAAAATTCGTTTCTGATATTTCTGGCCGAATTTCTGGATCTTCGTTTGTAAAAAGGAATGTCATTTAATATAAATTATTACTAAAATAATTACTACTGTGAATATTTCCATTTTTATTCCCAAAAAATTGCTTCTCTACAAAATACTTTAAATTAACAAAGAGCCCCATGTCCATTTTTAGTCCCAGGCCCCTCAACCTCTCTGTGCGCCCCTGTGTACAATTAGGGCCAGCTGTATAAAGTGTTAACTAAATCAGTGGTTAACTACGAAATTAGATAGTCATTTGTCTTCAAAGTTCCTCACTGATTGATCAGCTGACAACTAAATTAAAAATATTACTTCTGGTATTTGATTTGATTGATTGATTGATTTAATTTAAACTGATATCGGATGAATTAGAGTGGTTCAGAACCCACTATAAGCTGTAGGTCCGTTGATTGGCTGCTGGCTAACGACTCGCACTATTGACAATACAAGTAAAAATTATAAAGAAAATATATGTTCAGCCCTTAGTTTAAAAAAAAAACAGTTTTTTAATTGCAATTGAATATAATTTATAATATATCAAAAGCAGTTAACTAGGAGGAATCGGGTACGAAATGGATTAGTGTATGATGAGTGTGAAATTGAAAAGCAAATTGTAGCAAAAGTTGGTGTTAGTCAGTTAAATTGGTTTGGATATCTTGAGTGAATATCTAATGATCTTTGGGTTAAATGAATTTACATGAATGATTTTGAAACTATAAGTTTAGGTGGACGTCCGAGGTGGAGTGGTATGATTGGGATTGGCTTGCGTGAGCGAGTTTCCAAGTAGTAGGAATAGAAGAGCATGTATGAGAGGTATTATGAATGTAGATGAAGCTAAAATTGCTTTTCCGGAAAAAGCTCATTTCATTATAGTGGAAAGAGTTTATGCCACAACCTTTTGGGTACATGGCGTGATTGTGTATGTATGTAACAACAATTTAAATTCAAACATTTTAATATTCATAGAATAATATTAAAAAAATAACAAATTTTACCTCATATATATTTCTCTATTTTCATCAATTTATTTTCACCCCAAAAAAGCAAATAAACATCCATAAATATACGGTAAATTTCCGAGACCATTTTAAATTCTAATTGAACATCACAAAAATTAAAATTCAGATTTAGAACACAAAGTTTAAAAACCTGAATAGAAATTAACAGTAGATATTACACGCGACTAGAACAATAAAACTCCGTCAATTATACTTGTGTAGGTACCATACTGTAGAAGTAACAAACAGTTGAAAAAAAATTCATGAGATTCTCTGAAAAGGAGCTTTCAATTCAAATAAAACGAGAAAATCACGTTCCCACTTTAATTGTCAATTCTCATTCTGTTTAACATTCAAAATTTATCCTCCGATTATTTGTCCTAAAACATTTAAGGACAATTAAAAAGGATAGAAACTTTGTCTAATAACCTACTGAATTATTTATTTATTTATTTAAACTTTACGAGGCGGTCGTAGATAAAATAAATTATTCGTTTATAAAAAAAGAAAACATCAGTACATACAATTCAATAATCAATTCAATCAATTCTAAAATGAACAACATGTTGTGGGGGAGAGGGAAACCATATATAACCGTAAAACAACCATTTCAAAGTCAAAAACAAAAGACCGTTTCTGGAGGAAACATTTATTTTATCCAATTTATCTTAAAGATAATATAAAACCAATAGCACCATCTTCATACACGTTCGAACATCAAAGTGTCTATTTTTTTTTTATTATTTCTTTTTCACCTACCTCGATGAGGATGAAAATCTACTGTAATCTTCAATAAACTACGATCAAAGAGCAAGAATATGATAACTATGAGTTCTGATCAGACGTACGTAGGTGAATAGAAAATAGTAAACATTAAAGTGTCCGGAAGTAGAACGCGGTAGAGAATCGGAAGTCAGCACATGAGACGACATTAGCGAGCATTAATGACAATAGCTGGGATGCTATTTTTGGAAATGTAACGTAACCTAAAATAATTGGAAACACTTTGATTCGAATTTTTCAAAGAAGTTGCTGTAATCGAACGCAGATATTCTTGTGGAATACAATATTAAATAATTACTTGTTAAGTGATACTAAGTTATTTTTATATTAATTACTTGACCATTCCAAGTTCATTACTCAATCATTTGTTGTCTATCACAAAATTGCAAAAATTGACGAGTTATCATTATTGCGTAGTTAAGTGGTGTATTTTTTCCTGATGAAAATGTATGTTGAGTACGTTAAAACGTTGAACTATATCCTAAAGCTGTTTTATTTTAATATGAGTTCTAAATGATTTTTTACTATGTTATGAAGCATATTTCTTAAATAACCAAATCACGCAAAACATGATGTCATCTCTTTTACACTTCAGATTATAGAACTAATACTGTCCTTGTTTATTAACCAACCAACAATTAACAAGTTATTTGAAAAAAAATTCACCTTAAAATTTATTTTATTTATTTACAAGACTTTACAGGAGTTTCGGGTGTTACTAAATATGTTGATTTTGTCAAAGTATATGATAGGGTGTAACTAAAATATTCTAAGTGTAAATAAAATTTGTATTTAATTTATCATTTTCTCGAGAACTCATTACATTAAAATAAAACGACGTTAAGATGTTCTGTATTTTTTAATTAATAATCGACCTACTAAACGTACTCCACGTACATCATCACGAAAATAGATGCAAATGACAAATCTAGCAGTAAATAAGCAGAATATAGAAATAAGTTACTAAGTAACAAAACAAGTAACTAGATCATAAAATTTATAAATTTCTAATTAAAAGTAGTCAAATTTTATTTGAATTTATTAATATTATCTTGTTTTCTATAAATTTCTATTACTTCTCTTAAAGTTTCCTTCGAAACGCTCACTGGCAGGATGAACGATTCACTTCGATTACATACAAAACTTATGACAAATACTGCCTAATTCAAATTTAAATAACGAGGATAAAGAAATTGAATGGTAAAAATACGTTAAGTGTTTATATATAAAATGTATATTAAGTGTATATTAAGTGTATATATTTGTATATTAAGTGTATATATATATATATATATATATATATATATATATATATATATATAAATTTTCAACTAGTTTTACATACATATATAGAAATTTTATTTCGATTTACCAAAACAGAAATGGCAAATAAAAATAAAAACCTAGCTAAACTGGTTTTTAAACTTTTAGTTTAAATGTCATATATATATATATATATATATATATATATATATATATATATATATATATATATATATATATACATATATAATAATACTCAAGAATATTGAGATTTTATATTTTTCCCAAAATTTCACAAGATACTCAGTCATTGAATCGGCTGTTAAGCTATACATCAATGACTGGCCAATTTAACCGTAGACACGTGTTTCGGTCTTTAGGACCTCATCAGTACGGTGCTGTGATCAGTTGCTGTGAGGCAACTGATAACCGATGTTAATTCTGGCTGCCTTTGATAGCAAGTACTTCAAAGCGATAACGATGAGAAGTAAATAAATACCACCAACGCCATCTATCAATAATGCGATAAGCAATTATAGTAATAGACCTTGAACAAATAAATGTTCGTATTGTCATTGTGAAATTTAATATAATAATACTCAAGAATATTGAGATTTTATATTTTTCCCAAAATTTCACAAGATACTCAGTCATTGAATCGGCTGTTAAGCTATACATCAATGACTGGCCAATTTAACCGTATAAATAACCCCTCCCATTTTCATATTTTTCAGATACAAAACATGCATGTATAAACCGCGATGCCAATCGGTCAATTTTCATCAGAATAACATGATTTTAAGTGTTCCAAAAAGAGAATTTTATATGCTTTTTGGCGTATATTTCAAAATATTTTTAGAGGAATTAGACAAAAAGTTGTAGTACAAAATGTGAAAGAGTGCAGTTTCCCCATTTAAAATACATTTAAATTTTCAACCGTTGCCGTCGCCGTCGTGCGGCACGTGTTAGAATGGTTTTACGGCTTTGCAACGTTAACGATAATTTTTTTTATAACCACCCTAATATAAATATATATATATATATATATATATATATATATATATATATATATATATATATATATATATATGTTGATTTTCGTTCTTCGACTGTGTTTGATAGTAATATTAAGTTTGATAGTAAAATTAATATTAATTTATTGCTTAATTGTCATCGATATTTCGAACCGGTTTTGGTTCTTCTTCAGGATGTCGCACTACAGTTAAATTACATATTGTTAACTATTAAAACTTAAATATATACATAGTTTAAAATATTGTAAACTTACATGTTTAATATAATTATATTTTTTTATAACATAATAAGGTCCATTTGTACTCATGTAATGTATTGGTGTTATAATAAAATTATAATTAGTAAAAACTTTTGTAAAACTTGTTGTTGTCAAAACTGTTCTGTTACAGGGTTATTTCGTCAATGTTACTACTATGTTGTTTGAAACAAGTACCTAATTTGTATTGTTCTTCTTATTATTTTTCTTATTCTGTTTGAATTATTGAATTATTTTGTTTGCGAAAACAAAATTTTTTTTCGCAAAGATATCATAATCACTTAATATAATATAATAGTATCTTGTCTAGTACAATGGAACTTTTGCGTTTAATAGATAAAATATAAACATGAAAATAAATATAAAGTAGTTAGCATACACTGTAAAAACTTTTTTAGCGAAATTACAGAAAAAATTGTAACAAAATTTTACTATAAAAAAATCCATAATTTCATTTTACTTAAATATTCTATATCTCTAACACAAAACTTTGTAATTTTGAAGATAATTCGTAATGATCAATCACATAAAGTAACAAAAATCACCCAATAGCTGTATTCTTTTTATCAAAAATTGACTCAGCTCAGTTGGCAAGTGAAGTGAGGTGAAACGAAGTGAAGTGAGTTGAGTTGCTTTATAAAAGAACAAGATATTCAAACTCTAGCAAGAGAACACGAATAACTGACAAAGATCGAAATACTTTGACACCTTTTTTTATGTTTGTTTTTATAATCAACAATAAATTTGTGAATCAAGAAATACATTTTTGATAAATTGTACATTAAAATTAAAAATTAAAAATAAAATTTAAATATCATTCAATCATTCAATTTCGTATGACTTTTTTGTCGCTAACATTAAATAATATTCTCCCAAAGCGAGAATGGAGCTAGTCGAATGTGGTTTGATTTTATAAGCTAGTTTTTCGACTAGCTAAAATACAAGATTAGAAGTATATGGGTAAACCCATATATAGACCACTTTGACATTATCACATAAATGATAAGAAATAAGAATAAAAAAATTTTTCACCGAAAGTTGGCAACATTGTATTTTGCTAATATATAATATTATAAGCGCTAAGGGTATCTTCTGTAAAAATTTGATTAAAATCGGATAAATAATGCAGGCATAACAAATTTTTAGAAAATTATTAATTTTTTTTTCGGAAAGTTGGCAACATCGTATTTTAATAAAATTATAATTTATGCGGGCACTAGGAGAAACTTTTCTGAAAATTTGATTAAAATCGGATAAATAATGTAGCCACAATAAATTTTTAAAATTTTAGTAATTTTTTTCTCAATAAGTTGGCAACACTGTATTTTGTTAAAATTGCATAATTTATGCGGGCACCAGGAGAATCTTTAGTGAAAATTTAATTAAAATTGGTTAAATAACGTAGTCACAATAAATTTTTAAAAATTTTAGTAATTTTTTTCTCAGAAAGTTGGCAGTACTGTACTTTGTTGAAATTATCTTATTTATATGAATACCAGAAGAATCTTTTGTGAAAATTTGAACAAAATCGGTTAAACAACATGGTCGTAATAAATTTTTAAAAATTTTAGTAATTTATTTCTCGGAAAGTTGGCAACACTGCGGTCTGAAAATTGAACTTAATTTTTTATTTGGTATGAACTATCTAATTGCCAAGTTTCAGCTTTCTACGAGCTCTCCTTCATACTTATAATTAACACTCGTATTTATCGTATTTTTCGGACACGGCCGGCCAGCCAGCAAGCCATCCAGCCGTACTGACGATTTTATAAGCTAGTCTTTTCGACTAGCTAAAACAGCAAGATTGACACAAATTTAACCTCTACTACTTAACTGAGTACTGAGTATCATCTGAGTATATATCTCACTTCATTTTGGGATTATTTTGTGGGTGCAGCAGAATCGGTAAAAGGGGAAGGTATCCAATTCAGTTTGTCGTAGCTCAGTTAAGATAAAAAGAATAAGAATTATCTGAGTTTATCTGAAGTGAGCTGAGATCTCAGTAAATTTTACGTAAAAAGAATACAGCTATTATGTATTTAAAATTGCTTACTTTCTGCAAATTGCAATCACATATATTTAATATAAAATTATATATATATATATATATATATTGTTGGTATAACTTCTTAAATTATGTAATAGTACAGCTTGCATATTAAATATTTGTAATAAATGTAAAATACACCTTTTACGATAAATTTCTAAATGCATGTAATTATACCAACAATAATATTACAGAACTAAAGAAACGGAACATTACTGAAGTTCTGTAAATTTTTTACTAAAAGAGAAAAACGTATGTACTTTTTCATTCCGTTGGTAATACCATAATATTACATAATGTTTGTAATATTTCTGATATTATATGTATTTTTGAACAAATATGAATAAAATTACAGCAGTTTAGTTTTTATATACCTAGAAATTCTTGGCATCATAATATTTTATGGTTTGTTTAGATAAAATAACATAATATTTTTTAGAATGTAGTAAATAAATCTTTCCGAATTCTTTCTATTAAAATAATGCGGTTTTAGTTTGTAGTTTTGTATTAATATTTATTAATAATCGAAACGTACTCAACGTTCGACTTCATTAGGATACAAATGATATTTACAGTAAATAAACAGAAACATAGAAATAAGTTACTAGACGTATGTAAAAAAAATACTAATAACTAACATAGTAAAAAAAAATTTCAGAACTCATTATATAAAATAAAACTGCTTTAGATACAAGTTCTGTATATATAAGTAAGAGTATTTTGTTGCCTGTCAGCAGAGTATTAATTTTAATAGTTGAATAAATACACACCGAAACTAATTTGAAAATTAAATTAAAAATTGTCAAACTGCCTCGTCTGGGGATCGAACCCAGGACCTGCTGGACGCTAGCCAACTGCTCTGCCACTGCGCTAACGAGACCCTGACAAGTAGCCAACAACTTTTAATCAATGTAAAGTATTCATAATTTTTAAATCATGCCAAGTAAACATTCACAATTCGCAAACGAGAATACAAGGTCGATTTCATATGAAAGATTTTAATAGTAATTATTCAGTTTTGTGACCTGACGCATCAACCATCAGTCGTGACATAATGCTGCTTTGATGCTAAGTTATATTTTCGGCACCATAGTATTTCAGCGTCTTATGTATCTGCCTGCGGCAAAAAGTATCTGGCGGTAAACAGTACCGCGCAAAACGAATACTTCCGACGGCAAAAAAACCGCAAAAAAACGTCCGGCTAACACATATGTAGCTACAATAAAATAATTTGTGATGATGACAATGAAATCAATAACTATCCTGTACGGTTTTTGAATTCTTTGACTACTAGTGGTTTGCCACCACATAAGTGAGTATCAGTTAGATAAGAAATTTAATTACAAAGAAAGCATTAGTCAATGAAACAAGAATGCACATCAAGTTCATGCAGCATCGTAATGCTATTGATTGCAAAGTTTTAACTGGAACCGTACGCAATAAGAGAATTTTCAATCCACGTATAAATTTAACATATTCCCGTACTCTTTTACCATTTAACTTTCAAAAAACTCAATTTCCAATTATACCTGCATATGCGATGACAATAACA
The DNA here is from genome assembly GCA_963966155.1 of Clivina fossor. Taxonomy (NCBI): domain Eukaryota; kingdom Metazoa; phylum Arthropoda; class Insecta; order Coleoptera; family Carabidae; genus Clivina; species Clivina fossor. The sequence goes on from CAWYQG010000516.1 coordinate 371,907, forward strand.
AAGACTCAAAGACAAATATTCGAAAAAATTGGAATTTTCTTGAGGCAGCCAGTTTTTACACATGACCAATTATACGTCGCAGCAAGTACAGTTCGATCATTCGCTAGTTTTAGATCTTTACATTTCCGAATAGAACGGTCAAGGGCATTTAGCAAACGATGAAAGAGTTTTTTACAAAAAAAAAAAACATCGTCCACGCAGAAGTTTTGAATCATTAAATTCATTTTCAAACTATTTTCAGTTCAATAGACAACATTTATTTTTTTAACCGCCCGGTTTTTTGTTTCAATAAAAAATGTATAAAACAAGATTAGAAGTATATGAGTAAACCCATATATAGACCACTTTGACATTTCTCGGAAAGTTGGCAACACTGTATTTTAATAATATTATAGTATATGTGGGCACTAGGTGAAACTTTTCTGAAAATTTAATCAAAATCGAATAAATAATGTAGCCACAATGATTTTTTTTTAAAAATTGTGATTTTTTTCTTGATAAGTTGGCAACACTGTGTTTTGTTAAAATTGCATAATTTATTTAGGCACTAGGAAAATCTTTTGTGAAAATTTGATTAAAATCGGTTAAATAAAGTGATAATAATAAACTTTTAAAAATTTTAGTAAATTTTTTTCTGGGAAAGTTGGCAACACCGTATTTGGTTAAAATTACATAAATTATATGATTGCTAGGAGAATCTTTTGTGAAAATTTTAGTAAAATCGGTTAAATAACTTGGCCATAATATATTTTTAAAAACTGTAGTAATTTTTTTCTCGGAAAGTTGGCAACACTGGATATTAATAAAATTATATAATTAATGGGAGTATCAGGGATATTTTTTCTGAAAATTTGATCAAAATCGGATAAGTAATGTAGCCAATATGAATTTTTTAAAATTTTAGTAATTTTTTTCTCGGAAAGTTGGCATTGCTAGAAAAAACCAAAACTACATGACCATCTTGGGCACTAGACAAATTTATCCTGAAAATTTCATTAAAATCGGTTGAACCGTATAGGAGGAGTTGCGGCCACAAAATTTTGTCTGACGACCGAGCGAGCTCACGACGCACATCCATACACCCACATAAACTAAGTTCAGATTCGTCATCTAGAGCATCGGTTGCCAAAGTGGTGGTCCGCGAGAAAATTTCGCTGGTCCGCAGAAAAATGTGGAATATACTTACTCATCATGTTAAGTTATGTTTTAAGATGCATTAAAACATGATTCAATTCATAACAATACGTGACAAGTTATAAAAACTTCTGTCGTATACTGTACACACTAGCCATTGGACGAGCGGTCTTCCATCTCTGTCGCGCAGAATCGTACTCTTTCTGCGCGTAGAATAACGCCGCGGGAAATAAATCGTACTGCTGCTGAATGTTTCAAGTTTTTTAATGTGAGTTATTGGAGTCAGTTTTAATATTACTATACTGCTGAGTATCTACATTAAACAATAGAACACACCGTAAGTACCAAACTTTTCATTTTAATAATTGCACGGTTACGTCAATACATAACCTCAATTTTCACACTTCATAATATTTATTTTTAATAACTAATAGCGTTCCGTGCTGAACCCTTTCGTTACGGACTTTTATATATTGACACATAGATTTAAAACAGGTATGATCTTAAATCTTAACCATGTACATATTTTCTTTTATTTGATATTTATTGGGATAAAATGAGTTTGACTTTTCTAAATTTCTTTTTATTTTATTTTAGATTCAAATAAATTAAACCCATAATGAGTGAAAAAAAACAAAAGAATATTTTGCATTTCTTTAGTAATGCAAAAGGTAATGAGAACGATAATAATAACATTAATAATACTTCACCTAACCGTGAACTGATCAATAAATCAGACCCTCCACAGTCTTCATTAGGCACCATTAGGAAACACGTTGGAACGGGAGGTGGAGAGAAGAAAAAACACAAAGTATCAAGAAAATATCATTCCTACTACTTAAAATTTGGATTCATTGAAGAACCTGACAGTGAGCTGGATCCACGGCCTCTCTGTGTTGTATGTTCTGAAAGCCTATCTAACGATGCATGGTGTATGGATACACCCACATAAACTAAGTTCAGATTCGTCATCTAGAGGCTATATGAAGGATTTCTATACACAAATGTTTTTGTTTTTGCTAATGTTACAGACACCGTACCAAACGCTATACCACTTTTTCCTTGCATCACGTTATTTAACCGATTTTAATCAAATTTTCACTGAAGATTCTCCTGGTGCCCGCATAAATTATGCAATTTTAACAAAATACAGTGTTGCCAACTTATAGAGAAAAAAATTACTAAAATTTAAAAAAATTTATTGTGGCTACATTAGTTATCGGATTTTTATAAAATTTTCAGAAAAGTTTCTCCTAGTGCTCACATAAATTATAATTTTATTAAAATATGGTGTTGCCCGCATTATTTATTCGATTTTAATCAAATTTTTACAGAAGATACCCTTAGCGCCTATAATATTATATATTATCAAAATACAATGTTGCCAACTTTCGGTGAAAATTTTTTTTATTCCTATTTCTTATCATTTATGTGATAATGTCAAAGTGGTCTATATATGGGTTTACCCATATACTTCTAATCTTGTTTTTATAAAATATTACATATAATTAGTACTATCTCATATGTCTGTAGGATGAATTCGTTATTTTCTAATTTTTTTTTGTAAATTTCTATAATTAAAGAAGTAAATCGGGTTGGGGGGGAGTTACGATTTACCGCCAACGTTTCGTCGTGAAATGATTCGCCGCGAACGTTTTGCTGCCGTAACGGTTAGGTCAGGTTAGGTTAGGTTAGGCGGCAAAATGTTACTGTGGCAAAACGTTCGCGACGAAACGCTGGCGGCGAATCATAATGCACCCAGTTTAGCCATTTTACATACAATTTTACAGAATTTTTTTTATATTTACAAAAATTTTTATAGTGTATTAACAGCAAAGTGATAAGAAAAGCAATAGAAATTTGTAAAGAAAAAGATAATATCAATCACAGATTCAAGTAAAATTTGGCTGCCTTTAATTAAAAATTGATTAATTTTGTTGATCTGGTTACTTGTATTTTATTATTTGTTAGTAGCTTGTTTTTATGTTCTGTTTATTTACTGTAAATGTCATTGTATCTTATATCCTGATGACGAAGTACGTTCAGTTGTCGATTATTAATAAATATTAATACAGAACTACAACCACATGCCGTTTCATTTTAATATAATGATTTTTTCCTATGTTTGTCAATTAACTTTTCAAAGAAAGTTACGTAATTTTGTCACCCCCTCCCTTTAAACCGATGTTTTGGCAGAAAATTGTGTGATCACCTAATCATATCACCATCATATCACATATGGATAAGGAAGGTATTGTAATCATACCAACTTTGACATAGCGTGATTTTTACAGATAAACACGAATTAGTTTTATAGTAACACGAATCAATTGTTTTCAGCGTGTCGTCCGTCGGTCTGTCCGTCTGTCTGTCAGTTTGTGGACATGGGTAGAGCCAATTCGTTGAATGGATTGTTATGAAAATTCATATTTAAGCTTCAGAAGTGAATTAATCTACTTTTGTCAACCGGCAGTAGTATTTTACTAATGTCACTTTCATATAACAGTAAAAAATCTTTCAGAAGTCATTATATTAAAGCAAAACTGCTCTATTTTTATTATTATTATTTTATTTTGTTTGGTATTAGTCAGTTAAGATGTTTTGGATATCTTGAGCGAATGTCTAATGAACGTTTGGTTAAAAAAAAATTATATACAAAATTTTGAAGCTATATGTTTGTGTGGATGTACGATGAGTAGTTGGAGGGATATGATTGAGAAAGTGGTTTGTGTGAGCGAAAGTTTCCACTTAATATGAATGGAGTAGCATGAATGAGAGAAATTATAAATGTGGATGAAATTAAAATTTCTTTTTTTGGGTAGGGATGTAAAATAGACGTTTTGACGAAACTCAACGTCTGTTTTTATTAGGATAAGTTTCGTCGACTTTAAATAAATATTAATGCAGACTTTAACCTAAAGCAGTTTTATTTTCATTTTTATGTGTTTCACGAATATTTATTAAAAGTTGCTAAATGAATTATTGTAACTAACAACTTTTATTTGGAACATTTTTCGATACGGTTATTTTTGATATTTCTATGATATATAAAATTATGTAAATAAATGGTATATTTATGTCCCGATTGTTTTTGACTACAGTAATTGTTCTTGTTGAAGTAATACAAATAAAAGCTTTAGTTTATGCAGTTGCTACGCAAGCGACACGTATGTGTTGTTCTTTTTCGTTGTCAGCGCCACGCTTGTTCATGTTATGTCAGTCCGTAATTCATACTCACAAAGAATACTGTTATTCCTGTGTTGTTTGTAAAATTCAATCATTTTTTCATGTTTGTCAAATAAAGTTGTTGTTATTTGTTCACAGTTTAGAATATAGGTAACTTTATCAGTTTTTACACGGTCAATCAGGAATGACAAGCAGTCTGAAAAATTAGGCTGTCATTCCTGAATTCAATCGCGAAGCCCCTACACATATCAGTCAAACTGACCATCTGAATGAAGTAATTTTACCTAAATTGATTTTAAATACCAAAAAATGCGGCTATGGCGTAATGTCCAATAGTAAAATTAATAAAAAAAAAGGCCTGTTTAATTGTCCTGGCATTCTGCAGCAGCTCATAGATGTTATATATTCATCGAATGTCTGCGTATTTTGCGAAAAAATACTTTTTCACAAATAAAAGAGTATATAGTATAAATGATGTTTTCTTTTAAATTTTTTAAATAAAAAGTCCAATACAATAATGACAAATAAATTTTTTTGTCTTTCCAGATCGAAACGTCGTTATTTTATTATGAAATTTACAGTTATCAAGCTAGTTGATTTATCAGTTTCAAATTTTTTAAAAGCAGCATACTTGTATTGAAAATCAATAAAATAGTGATGTAAATAAATTGTGAACTTATATTTGTCTAAAACAAAAAAGATTTAGAATTAAGTTCTGTGTAATTTTTAAATAAATTACGACGTTACGATATGAAAACATAAACAATTTTATTTGGCATTGTTAAAGTATTTGATTTTCCTATTAAAAATATTAAAAAAAACATAAGACTAGAAGCATATGGGTAAACCCATATGTAGACCACTGTGACATTATCACATAAATGCTAAGAAATAGGAATAAGATTTTATATTTTGTCACCAAAAGTTGGCAGCATTATTCAAAAATGAAATTTTATAATCATTATGCATACAACAGAATCTACCCTGAAAATTTGTTTTAAATTGTACAACAGTATGCTTAAAATGAAATTTAAATAGTTTTTCCGGAATATTGGCAACATTATATAATAATTAAATAGCTTAATTCTTTCAAGCATATATATTTAAAACAAGATAAACAGTAAAGCCAAAATTATATTTTAAATATTTTAGTATTTTGGCAAAGTTGACAACTCTTTAAGGAAATAATATTATACAATTTTTGTGGGCACTAGAAAAAAATCTTTTGCGAAAATTTGGTTAATTATAGATAAATAACATGGCTATAATAAATTTTCTAAAATTTTAGTATTTTTTCTCGGAAAGTTGGAAACACTGTATTTTGTTAAAATTATATAATTTATGTAGGCACTAGGAGAAACTTTTGTGAAATTTTGATTAAAATTGGTTAAACAATCTGGCCATTATGAATTTTTAAAAACTTTAGTAAATTTTTCTCGGAAAGTTGGCAACAATGTATTTTATTAAATCTACATAATCTATGTAAGCATTAGAGGTATCTTCTGTATTTTTTTTTATTAAAATCGGATAAATCATGTGGCCATTATTAATTTTAAAAATTTAGAAATTTTTGTCTCGGAAAGTTGGCAACACTTAATTTTATTAAAATTATATAATTTATGCGGGCACTAGCGGAATCTTATCTGAAACTTTAATCAAAATCGTGTAAACAATGTAGCCGCTATGAATTTAAAAAAATTAGTAAATTTTGTTCGAAAAATTGTTTGGAAAAAATAAAACCACGTGACCACCTTTAACCACCATTAAAACCGTTTCGGAGGAGTTGCAATCAAATTTTGACAAAATTTTGACTGACGACCAAGCGAGAGAGCTGACGACTCACATACATACACCCACATAAACTAAATTCAGATTCGTCATCTAGAGGCTATATGAAGTATATACAGGGTGTAACAGAATAACTATTACTAATTTTCAGAAATGATAGAGGGCACATAAAGAAACATTTTTTATTAATAAACTAGTGTCCGGAAATTTTTTATTTTTTTTTTTCGGCAGTCGATTGTAAAAAAACACAATTTTATGTTATAACCCGAGAATTAACGGAGATTTATAATATCCGTTAAGACCATTTCATTCTACTCAAAAAAGTGCCTTAAGAATGTGAAAATTATTTTCATCTAATTTAAAAAAACATCGAGATATCGCCATTTATCAAAATACGGAAAAAGCGAACTTTTCGGCATAACTCGAAAACAAAAGACGATAGCTAATTTTTGTTTTCATAATTGAGTTTCTCTCATAAAAAGCGATCGAGGATGCGCGGTCCATTTTTCCATATCTCCAAATACGTCCAAATTTGCCCAGCCTGTACATCGTTACAACTTGTGTATCGAAAATGGTGGTCGTAACTTCGAACAATTTTTATAAAGTTTAATGCACTATTTTTTCTAATAAAATGTTCCTTAAGTTAACTACTCTTTGATGTTGTAATAATTAAAATTGTTTTTAACGATATCTAGTGTATCTTGACACCGAGAAATTTTCGGACACTAGTTTATTAATAAAAAATGTTTCTCTAAGTGCACTCTATCATTTCTGAAAATTAGGAATAGTTATTCCGTTACACCCTGTATATATATATATATATATATATATATATATATATATATATATATATATATATATTGTTTAGGACATAGTGTTGTGTGAATGTATGGATAGACAGATTTTAAATACAGTCAGTTACGCGCGGTTAATACTGGACTGGGTTGGAGACTAGCGAAGCTTCGAGAATAATGGCTAGCAACTCGCACCCGGGTTCGAGATATTCAGTTGATTTCCGACTCGCAACCAGACAAGACGTTGCTGCTGTGGACACGCCATCGTGATTTGTGATGTGCGTGCATACTTCGATATTCTATAAACAGTAGATATCGAATCGTTTAGTTCACTTGCTTTTCAAGAAGTGAACATTGTGAATCAATCGTTTAATTCACTGGCCTTACAAGCAGTGAATATTGTGGTACAGTTGGTTTATGCCTCGCAACAAAGCGAGACGCATCAATACTGTGGACACGCCATCGTGATTTGTGATGTGCGTGCATACTTCGATATTCTATAAACAGTAGATATCAAATCGTTTAGTTCACTTGCTTTTCAAGAAGTGAACATTGTGAAAAGTGTTGTTAGTTATCAACGAGGCAAGAAAGGCTTGTTTTGCGTTTGGTACAAGCATCTTTGCTAATGCTACATTCAATCCGCCATTGCGGTATTCAAGTTATATTTCTACATGCAGTATCCTACTACTGGTAGAAATCATCTTATTCTGTTCAAGTGTTTCTGCAAGCAACGATTATTGTGCGATCGGTGTCGAGATCGCCAATATAGCTACAGTGTTTTCGTGTCTGCACCCACGCGTAGTGGAGTGGTGATTGTGTTAGTGCGCGTTAGCGTGCTGAGTGTGTGTGTGTGTGTTGTCGCCAGGCGGCAAGCGCGCACAGCCAGCGGCCGCCATAGTAGCGCGGCCTTCAACGATACATCCGACATCGGCGCTTCGTCAAACGACAAACGAAGCGACGCCAGGGTTGTATTCGAAATATTTCATTTCTCTTGTAATTTTGTATAATTTTGTAATAATCATATGCAATTGTATGTTATTGTTTTCTAAGCAATTTAACTGTGTTTTGTATTGATCTCAGTGTATTTGATACGGTTTGTTTTACATTATTTGTGCTCGCTCAATATAAATGCATACATGTGGCAGCTGCACGACAGGGGTGCATTCAGGTAAATTCTGGTTTAATTATAACTTTTACATTTGTTAAGAAATTGATGTTCATTTGTTGATAAGCGACCAGCTGACCCATCGTTCAGCCTCACATGTAATTAACTAATTTATTAGTTAAGATCTGTTAGCATTTATTATTCTCTTGTTACTTAAGTTAAGTAATTCAAGTTTGTTATCGTATGTATCTCATTTATTTGTGTTTTGAAGAATATATAATTTGTTTGTGTGTTTACTTGTGAAATTGTTGCAATTTGTGCCTAACCGAATTCGTGTGTTACTTTAACACTGGTCCTTCGAAGTCAACTCGTTAAACCAATGTTAGTTGCGAAACTTACTTACTTGTATTTTCATCGTGTACTAACATATATATATATATATATATATATATATATATATATATATATATATATATATATATATTGAAAATGTTACAGACACTTTACCAATCACCATACTATTTGTTCCTTGCGGTCAAAGTCGTAAAAATATTATATTCACTAAAAAAATCTAAATATTACATATTATATCTAGAGTGTGGAAATTAAGTAAGGAATAAATTCAGAAATTCCGCTGATATTCATTTTTTGGAAAAAAACCTCGATGGGCTATAGCGATTTTGACTACAGCGAATATTTTCCGCCTATTTTTAGTTTCTTATGTCATTTGTTTTTCATGTTATGACGTCATCGATATTTTTTTCTAAATGACAACCTATATTTTTTATTAGTGATTTTAGTAGTACTTTTTATTCCGTTTCCAACTATATAAAATTTTCGATGTTCATTTGTAAAAAATTGAGAAAAATTGTCTTAAAATTCAGACATTAAAAATTAATTAAATCGGCAAAATGAATCTAGTCACCTAAGTTTGACGGAAAGTTATCAACGGCACATTCGTTTTTATTTTGAAATTATAAAAAAAGTTTAAAAATCTAACTAGAAATTTATTATCTACTCAATTCAAAGTTTGTAATAACCATTGTAATAAATTAACCAGTTATAAACCGATAACTAGATTCATTTTGCCAATTTAATTAATTTTTAATATTTGAACTTTAAGACTATTTTTCTCAATTTTTTTCAAATGTAACAAACTGAAAATTTTAAATGAAATAAGAAGAACTACCAAAATCAATAATAAAAAATATAGCTTGTCATTTAAAAAAAGATCGAAGACGTCATACCATGAAACACAAATGACATAAAGAACTGAAAATAGGCGTAAAATATTCGCTGTAGTCAAAATCGTTATACCCCTTCAAGGTTTTTTCCAAAAAATTAATATCTACGGAATTACTGAATTTATTCCCTATATATACAGGTGAGTCTGGGAAGACGCCCCCCCTCTTAATTTCTTTATTATACGTAATAGAAAATTTTTCCTCGAGCGAAAGTTTTATTATTTGAAATGTACTATTCGATGCTGTAAATAGATATTTTTCTTAGAGCCAGGTTTACACTATACGACTATCAACTCTTTTTTTTTAAATGCAAACCTACATTTTTTTTTATTTAAATATAAAACAAGAATTTTTTTTTTCAACGATGTATAATTTTATGTATAAATTATGAGAAAAAAATCGAAAAAATACGATAATTGAGAAATAAGAGAAATCACTTTTATTTAAAAATTCTTAGGTGGCTATATGCAAATATAAACAAAATGTACAAGATAAAACAACTAAATTAGGTCAAACAACTTGGTAAGGTAAAACCTACTTAAAACAAATGTTCAAAATTACGGCCCCGTTCCCTTATACAAACATTCAATCGTTGAATGAGGTGTGCACGTACATCTCTACGTACATCCATCAGCAGGTTCCATCTACAGGTTCTTCCTTGTATTGCATTGTTCATAATTTAGTTGTTTGACATTATTATGTTTTGTTTATACGTATTCCCATAGTCGCCTAAGAATTTTTTCAATAAAACAATTTTCTTATTTCTTAATTATCGTATTTTTTCGATTTTTTTCTTATAATTCATACATAAAACTATACATCGTTGAAAACGGAAAAAAATGCTGTTTTATTCTTAAATAAAAAAAATTTAGGTTTGCATTTAAAAAAAAAACTTGATAGTCGTATAGTGTAAACCTGACTCTAGCAAAATATCTATTTACAGCATCGAATAGTATATTTCAAATAATAAAACTTTTATAAAAGAAAAAATTTTCTATTAGGTATAATAAAGAAATTAAGAGGGGGGGGCGTCTTCCCAGACTCACCCGGTATATACTTTTATATATATATATATATATATATATATATATATAAAAGTATATACCGGGTGAGTCTGGGAAGACGCCCCCCCCCCCTCTTAATTTCTTTATTATACCTATACCTATATAAATATAATATAAATATATATATATATATATATATATTATAAATATGTAGATTTGGTTTAGTGACTGGAAAAATTTATATTCATTTAATGTTTCTTGGGATTTTCAGTCAGGCAGAAATAAAACCTCACTTCATTAAGCATATTATGTGCATTATTATATATATACCGGGTGTCCCACTTTAATCCGTCACTTACAGTAACTTTAAAATCGTGCATCGGACAAAAAACTGTTCCGGATGAAAAGTAAATGGTTTCGAGGGGGACATCTGATGCAGTGACCCTTGTTCCCATCGGACCTCCTGGGGGCGGGAACGGGAGGCAACTTTGAAATCTTAAATAGAACCCCCTATTTTTTATTGCAGATTCGGATAGACCATTAAAAAGTATGTAAATTGTATTTTGAGACTTTTTTTTATCTTTGATAGATGGCTGCAAACAGCATTTTTTTCTCAGTTTATCAGTCTTCAATTTGAAAAAAAAAAGTGTAACTAAGTACGATATTCAAGTTCTTTTCAGTTCTGTTTGAGGAGCGGGGGGCATGGGTCACTGAATCAGGTATCCCCTCGAAAGCATTAATTTAAAGTTATGCCCCTCGAAACCATTAACTTAAAGTTAATGGTTTCGAGGGGGATTTGCAAACAAATAAACAAACAAACAAACAAACAAACGACAGGAAAGAAAGCGGAGTTAATGAAAACATGTTAATAATAAAAAGACTACAATAAAAATTTAACTTTCACATCGAGAAACCAACATTTCGTCTAATTATTACAGTTTAATTGTAGCAAAATAAATAATAACGCTAGATTTTGAATGATTGTAAACATCAGATCAGGGCCTCGATTTTATAAGTTAAATTCTACAAGATTTTCAAATCTATAAGAATTCAGTTTCCCCCCACTCTTGTCGAGGCGTGGATTTTGAATTCTACTGCTTAGAAGCAGGAGAATTCGTGACCTTGAATTTCTATATGTCTAGTTTGACGTTTAACTTAAAAAGTGTGGTTAGAACATTTCATATTATAAATAATTAAATAGCTATGTAATATATTTTTAGATGTATATTATTTGTTTTTTTTTTAAATTAAATTATTGATATTTATTTAAAAAAATTTTAGTATGGCTCATGTTTTATTGTGGTTTTTAAATAATTGCCGCAATAGAAAAAGAAGTCCGGATTGTATAAAATTTTGATATAAAATTTTATCTGTCGTATGTTTTCTTGTATTTTACTACGTGCATAAATAAAAGTAACATAATTAAATCAATTTATACCTATAAATATAGATGAATAATTTAGATTCGAATTCAATATTACGCATTTTCTCCTAAAAATCTTCCACATTTTTGAAACGTATTCTCTATTTATATAAGTTAGCAACAAGCATATCATTAATCAAACTCTGTTTAAGTATTCAGATATAATACCCAAAATAAAATATAATATAACTATTTTTATTTTTGCATTAAACACCATTAATTTTATATTTTTCTTTAATTTAAATTGTCTAATGTTTAATTAGATAAATAAAATAAAATTAATGGTGTTTAATGCAAAAATAAAAATAGTTAAACATTTACACCAAAAGAATTTATAAAAAAATAAAAATATAATATACTTTTTACTTCATTTTATAACTTCGATATATAGTATTTATAATAAATTGAATAATATTTACTTTTTTCATTTTCTTATGTCAAAGACACAAACAATACTCAAAATAAATAAAGTGCAATACACAATTACGCAAAAACAAACAGTACACCGATGGGTTTTAACATTTTCGCGCACGAAATTTGAAATTTCTTATAGAATTTACAAAACCGCTTTAGTGAACAAAATTTCCCATGACATCTAAAGAAATGGAGGGAGAAAACTAAATTTTTGTAGATTTTGAAATCTTGTAAAAATTATAGTTATAAAATCGAGGCCCAATGCTATATGATATCTCATGTAGGAAGAGCTTGGAACGAGACGAGAGATTTACCCAAAAGGGGTGTGTGTGTGTGTGTGTGTGTGTGTGTTAAAACTGATGCGCGCACAGTCGCCTCGAACACAGTCTCAACTACGGGACCTACAAATATCTCTGGAATGGTTACGACAAAATCATTTGGTTTACGACTTCACAAAGTGTCACTCCGAATATTTTGTGTGACAGTGTATGTGTCTCGGCTAAATAATCAATCTGCTGATAAGAAAAACATATCTTCCGAACATAGATATTTCGTCAGATATATATATATATATATATATATATATATAAATATATATATATATATATATATATATATATATATATATATTTATATAGGATGTTGTTGGGATTGGAAGTCAAGACAGAATTTAGAATTTAAACACTCAATTCATTGTATAACGCAAGCTTTCGGAGGTTTCCTTTCTCCTTCTTCAGGCAACAATGCTACAAATAAAAGCTTTAGTTTATGCAGTTGCTACGCAAGCGACACGTATGTGTTGTTCTTTTTCGTTGTCAGCGCCACGCTTGTTCATGTTATGTCAGTCCGTAATTCATACACACAAAGAATACTGTTATTCCTGTGTTGTTTGTAAAATTCAATCATTTTTTCATGTTTGTCAAATAAAGTTGTTGTTATTTGTTCACAGTTTAGAATATAGGTAACTTTATCAGTTTTTACACGGTCAATCAGGAATGACAAGCAGTCTGAAAAATTAGGCTGTCATTCCTGAATTCAATCGCGAAGCCCCTACACATATCAGTCAAACTGACCATCTGAATGAAGTAATTTTACCTAAATTGATTTTAAATACCAAAAAATGCGGCTATGGCGTAATGTCCAATAGTAAAATTAATAAAAAAAAAGGCCTGTTTAATTGTCCTGGCATTCTGCAGCAGCTCATAGATGTTATATATTCATCGAATGTCTGCGTATTTTGCGAAAAAATACTTTTTCACAAATAAAAGAGTATATAGTATAAATGATGTTTTCTTTTAAATTTTTTAAATAAAAAGTCCAATACAATAATGACAAATAAATTTTTTTGTCTTTCCAGATCGAAACGTCGTTATTTTATTATGAAATTTACAGTTATCAAGCTAGTTGATTTATCAGTTTCAAATTTTTTAAAAGCAGCATACTTGTATTGAAAATCAATAAAATAGTGATGTAAATAAATTGTGAACTTATATTTGTCTAAAACAAAAAAGATTTAGAATTAAGTTCTGTGTAATTTTTAAATAAATTACGACGTTACGATATGAAAACATAAACAATTTTATTTGGCATTGTTAAAGTATTTGATTTTCCTATTAAAAATATTAAAAAAAACATAAGACTAGAAGCATATGGGTAAACCCATATGTAGACCACTGTGACATTATCACATAAATGCTAAGAAATAGGAATAAGATTTTATATTTTGTCACCAAAAGTTGGCAGCATTATTCAAAAATGAAATTTTATAATCATTATGCATACAACAGAATCTACCCTGAAAATTTGTTTTAAATTGTACAACAGTATGCTTAAAATGAAATTTAAATAGTTTTTCCGGAATATTGGCAACATTATATAATAATTAAATAGCTTAATTCTTTCAAGCATATATATTTAAAACAAGATAAACAGTAAAGCCAAAATTATATTTTAAATATTTTAGTATTTTGGCAAAGTTGACAACTCTTTAAGGAAATAATATTATACAATTTTTGTGGGCACTAGAAAAAAATCTTTTGCGAAAATTTGGTTAATTATAGATAAATAACATGGCTATAATAAATTTTCTAAAATTTTAGTATTTTTTCTCGGAAAGTTGGAAACACTGTATTTTGTTAAAATTATATAATTTATGTAGGCACTAGGAGAAACTTTTGTGAAATTTTGATTAAAATTGGTTAAACAATCTGGCCATTATGAATTTTTAAAAACTTTAGTAAATTTTTCTCGGAAAGTTGGCAACAATGTATTTTATTAAATCTACATAATCTATGTAAGCATTAGAGGTATCTTCTGTATTTTTTTTTATTAAAATCGGATAAATCATGTGGCCATTATTAATTTTAAAAATTTAGAAATTTTTGTCTCGGAAAGTTGGCAACACTTAATTTTATTAAAATTATATAATTTATGCGGGCACTAGCGGAATCTTATCTGAAACTTTAATCAAAATCGTGTAAACAATGTAGCCGCTATGAATTTAAAAAAATTAGTAAATTTTGTTCGAAAAATTGTTTGGAAAAAATAAAACCACGTGACCACCTTTAACCACCATTAAAACCGTTTCGGAGGAGTTGCAATCAAATTTTGACAAAATTTTGACTGACGACCAAGCGAGAGAGCTGACGACTCACATACATACACCCACATAAACTAAATTCAGATTCGTCATCTAGAGGCTATATGAAGTATATACAGGGTGTAACAGAATAACTATTACTAATTTTCAGAAATGATAGAGGGCACATAAAGAAACATTTTTTATTAATAAACTAGTGTCCGGAAATTTTTTATTTTTTTTTTTCGGCAGTCGATTGTAAAAAAACACAATTTTATGTTATAACCCGAGAATTAACGGAGATTTATAATATCCGTTAAGACCATTTCATTCTACTCAAAAAAGTGCCTTAAGAATGTGAAAATTATTTTCATCTAATTTAAAAAAACATCGAGATATCGCCATTTATCAAAATACGGAAAAAGCGAACTTTTCGGCATAACTCGAAAACAAAAGACGATAGCTAATTTTTGTTTTCATAATTGAGTTTCTCTCATAAAAAGCGATCGAGGATGCGCGGTCCATTTTTCCATATCTCCAAATACGTCCAAATTTGCCCAGCCTGTACATCGTTACAACTTGTGTATCGAAAATGGTGGTCGTAACTTCGAACAATTTTTATAAAGTTTAATGCACTATTTTTTCTAATAAAATGTTCCTTAAGTTAACTACTCTTTGATGTTGTAATAATTAAAATTGTTTTTAACGATATCTAGTGTATCTTGACACCGAGAAATTTTCGGACACTAGTTTATTAATAAAAAATGTTTCTCTAAGTGCACTCTATCATTTCTGAAAATTAGGAATAGTTATTCCGTTACACCCTGTATATATATATATATATATATATATATATATATATATATATATATATATATATATATATATATTGTTTAGGACATAGTGTTGTGTGAATGTATGGATAGACAGATTTTAAATACAGTCAGTTACGCGCGGTTAATACTGGACTGGGTTGGAGACTAGCGAAGCTTCGAGAATAATGGCTAGCAACTCGCACCCGGGTTCGAGATATTCAGTTGATTTCCGACTCGCAACCAGACAAGACGTTGCTGCTGTGGACACGCCATCGTGATTTGTGATGTGCGTGCATACTTCGATATTCTATAAACAGTAGATATCGAATCGTTTAGTTCACTTGCTTTTCAAGAAGTGAACATTGTGAATCAATCGTTTAATTCACTGGCCTTACAAGCAGTGAATATTGTGGTACAGTTGGTTTATGCCTCGCAACAAAGCGAGACGCATCAATACTGTGGACACGCCATCGTGATTTGTGATGTGCGTGCATACTTCGATATTCTATAAACAGTAGATATCAAATCGTTTAGTTCACTTGCTTTTCAAGAAGTGAACATTGTGAAAAGTGTTGTTAGTTATCAACGAGGCAAGAAAGGCTTGTTTTGCGTTTGGTACAAGCATCTTTGCTAATGCTACATTCAATCCGCCATTGCGGTATTCAAGTTATATTTCTACATGCAGTATCCTACTACTGGTAGAAATCATCTTATTCTGTTCAAGTGTTTCTGCAAGCAACGATTATTGTGCGATCGGTGTCGAGATCGCCAATATAGCTACAGTGTTTTCGTGTCTGCACCCACGCGTAGTGGAGTGGTGATTGTGTTAGTGCGCGTTAGCGTGCTGAGTGTGTGTGTGTGTGTTGTCGCCAGGCGGCAAGCGCGCACAGCCAGCGGCCGCCATAGTAGCGCGGCCTTCAACGATACATCCGACATCGGCGCTTCGTCAAACGACAAACGAAGCGACGCCAGGGTTGTATTCGAAATATTTCATTTCTCTTGTAATTTTGTATAATTTTGTAATAATCATATGCAATTGTATGTTATTGTTTTCTAAGCAATTTAACTGTGTTTTGTATTGATCTCAGTGTATTTGATACGGTTTGTTTTACATTATTTGTGCTCGCTCAATATAAATGCATACATGTGGCAGCTGCACGACAGGGGTGCATTCAGGTAAATTCTGGTTTAATTATAACTTTTACATTTGTTAAGAAATTGATGTTCATTTGTTGATAAGCGACCAGCTGACCCATCGTTCAGCCTCACATGTAATTAACTAATTTATTAGTTAAGATCTGTTAGCATTTATTATTCTCTTGTTACTTAAGTTAAGTAATTCAAGTTTGTTATCGTATGTATCTCATTTATTTGTGTTTTGAAGAATATATAATTTGTTTGTGTGTTTACTTGTGAAATTGTTGCAATTTGTGCCTAACCGAATTCGTGTGTTACTTTAACACTGGTCCTTCGAAGTCAACTCGTTAAACCAATGTTAGTTGCGAAACTTACTTACTTGTATTTTCATCGTGTACTAACATATATATATATATATATATATATATATATATATATATATATATATATATATATATATTTGAAAATGTTACAGACACTTTACCAATCACCATACTATTTGTTCCTTGCGGTCAAAGTCGTAAAAATATTATATTCACTAAAAAAATCTAAATATTACATATTATATCTAGAGTGTGGAAATTAAGTAAGGAATAAATTCAGAAATTCCGCTGATATTCATTTTTTGGAAAAAAACCTCGATGGGCTATAGCGATTTTGACTACAGCGAATATTTTCCGCCTATTTTTAGTTTCTTATGTCATTTGTTTTTCATGTTATGACGTCATCGATATTTTTTTCTAAATGACAACCTATATTTTTTATTAGTGATTTTAGTAGTACTTTTTATTCCGTTTCCAACTATATAAAATTTTCGATGTTCATTTGTAAAAAATTGAGAAAAATTGTCTTAAAATTCAGACATTAAAAATTAATTAAATCGGCAAAATGAATCTAGTCACCTAAGTTTGACGGAAAGTTATCAACGGCACATTCGTTTTTATTTTGAAATTATAAAAAAAGTTTAAAAATCTAACTAGAAATTTATTATCTACTCAATTCAAAGTTTGTAATAACCATTGTAATAAATTAACCAGTTATAAACCGATAACTAGATTCATTTTGCCAATTTAATTAATTTTTAATATTTGAACTTTAAGACTATTTTTCTCAATTTTTTTCAAATGTAACAAACTGAAAATTTTAAATGAAATAAGAAGAACTACCAAAATCAATAATAAAAAATATAGCTTGTCATTTAAAAAAAGATCGAAGACGTCATACCATGAAACACAAATGACATAAAGAACTGAAAATAGGCGTAAAATATTCGCTGTAGTCAAAATCGTTATACCCCTTCAAGGTTTTTTCCAAAAAATTAATATCTACGGAATTACTGAATTTATTCCCTATATATACAGGTGAGTCTGGGAAGACGCCCCCCCTCTTAATTTCTTTATTATACGTAATAGAAAATTTTTCCTCGAGCGAAAGTTTTATTATTTGAAATGTACTATTCGATGCTGTAAATAGATATTTTTCTTAGAGCCAGGTTTACACTATACGACTATCAACTCTTTTTTTTTAAATGCAAACCTACATTTTTTTTTATTTAAATATAAAACAAGAATTTTTTTTTTCAACGATGTATAATTTTATGTATAAATTATGAGAAAAAAATCGAAAAAATACGATAATTGAGAAATAAGAGAAATCACTTTTATTTAAAAATTCTTAGGTGGCTATATGCAAATATAAACAAAATGTACAAGATAAAACAACTAAATTAGGTCAAACAACTTGGTAAGGTAAAACCTACTTAAAACAAATGTTCAAAATTACGGCCCCGTTCCCTTATACAAACATTCAATCGTTGAATGAGGTGTGCACGTACATCTCTACGTACATCCATCAGCAGGTTCCATCTACAGGTTCTTCCTTGTATTGCATTGTTCATAATTTAGTTGTTTGACATTATTATGTTTTGTTTATACGTATTCCCATAGTCGCCTAAGAATTTTTTCAATAAAACAATTTTCTTATTTCTTAATTATCGTATTTTTTCGATTTTTTTCTTATAATTCATACATAAAACTATACATCGTTGAAAACGGAAAAAAATGCTGTTTTATTCTTAAATAAAAAAAATTTAGGTTTGCATTTAAAAAAAAAACTTGATAGTCGTATAGTGTAAACCTGACTCTAGCAAAATATCTATTTACAGCATCGAATAGTATATTTCAAATAATAAAACTTTTATAAAAGAAAAAATTTTCTATTAGGTATAATAAAGAAATTAAGAGGGGGGGGGCGTCTTCCCAGACTCACCCGGTATATACTTTTATATATATATATATATATATATATATATATATATAAAAGTATATACCGGGTGAGTCTGGGAAGACGCCCCCCCCCCTCTTAATTTCTTTATTATACCTATACCTATATAAATATAATATAAATATATATATATATATATATATATATATATATATATATATTATAAATATGTAGATTTGGTTTAGTGACTGGAAAAATTTATATTCATTTAATGTTTCTTGGGATTTTCAGTCAGGCAGAAATAAAACCTCACTTCATTAAGCATATTATGTGCATTATTATATATATACCGGGTGTCCCACTTTAATCCGTCACTTACAGTAACTTTAAAATCGTGCATCGGACAAAAAACTGTTCCGGATGAAAAGTAAATGGTTTCGAGGGGGACATCTGATGCAGTGACCCTTGTTCCCATCGGACCTCCTGGGGGCGGGAACGGGAGGCAACTTTGAAATCTTAAATAGAACCCCCTATTTTTTATTGCAGATTCGGATAGACCATTAAAAAGTATGTAAATTGTATTTTGAGACTTTTTTTATCTTTGATAGATGGCTGCAAACAGCATTTTTTTCTCAGTTTATCAGTCTTCAATTTGAAAAAAAAAAGTGTAACTAAGTACGATATTCAAGTTCTTTTCAGTTCTGTTTGAGGAGCGGGGGGCATGGGTCACTGAATCAGGTATCCCCTCGAAAGCATTAATTTAAAGTTATGCCCCTCGAAACCATTAACTTAAAGTTAATGGTTTCGAGGGGGATTTGCAAACAAATAAACAAACAAACAAACAAACAAACGACAGGAAAGAAAGCGGAGTTAATGAAAACATGTTAATAATAAAAAGACTACAATAAAAATTTAACTTTCACATCGAGAAACCAACATTTCGTCTAATTATTACAGTTTAATTGTAGCAAAATAAATAATAACGCTAGATTTTGAATGATTGTAAACATCAGATCAGGGCCTCGATTTTATAAGTTAAATTCTACAAGATTTTCAAATCTATAAGAATTCAGTTTCCCCCCACTCTTGTCGAGGCGTGGATTTTGAATTCTACTGCTTAGAAGCAGGAGAATTCGTGACCTTGAATTTCTATATGTCTAGTTTGACGTTTAACTTAAAAAGTGTGGTTAGAACATTTCATATTATAAATAATTAAATAGCTATGTAATATATTTTTAGATGTATATTATTTGTTTTTTTTTTTAAATTAAATTATTGATATTTATTTAAAAAATTTTTAGTATGGCTCATGTTTTATTGTGGTTTTTAAATAATTGCCGCAATAGAAAAAGAAGTCCGGATTGTATAAAATTTTGATATAAAATTTTATCTGTCGTATGTTTTCTTGTATTTTACTACGTGCATAAATAAAAGTAACATAATTAAATCAATTTATACCTATAAATATAGATGAATAATTTAGATTCGAATTCAATATTACGCATTTTCTCCTAAAAATCTTCCACATTTTTGAAACGTATTCTCTATTTATATAAGTTAGCAACAAGCATATCATTAATCAAACTCTGTTTAAGTATTCAGATATAATACCCAAAATAAAATATAATATAACTATTTTTATTTTTGCATTAAACACCATTAATTTTATATTTTTCTTTAATTTAAATTGTCTAATGTTTAATTAGATAAATAAAATAAAATTAATGGTGTTTAATGCAAAAATAAAAATAGTTAAACATTTACACCAAAAGAATTTATAAAAAAATAAAAATATAATATACTTTTTACTTCATTTTATAACTTCGATATATAGTATTTATAATAAATTGAATAATATTTACTTTTTTCATTTTCTTATGTCAAAGACACAAACAATACTCAAAATAAATAAAGTGCAATACACAATTACGCAAAAACAAACAGTACACCGATGGGTTTTAACATTTTCGCGCACGAAATTTGAAATTTCTTATAGAATTTACAAAACCGCTTTAGTGAACAAAATTTCCCATGACATCTAAAGAAATGGAGGGAGAAAACTAAATTTTTGTAGATTTTGAAATCTTGTAAAAATTATAGTTATAAAATCGAGGCCCAATGCTATATGATATCTCATGTAGGAAGAGCTTGGAACGAGACGAGAGATTTACCCAAAAGGGGTGTGTGTGTGTGTGTGTGTGTGTGTGTTAAAACTGATGCGCGCACAGTCGCCTCGAACACAGTCTCAACTACGGGACCTACAAATATCTCTGGAATGGTTACGACAAAATCATTTGGTTTACGACTTCACAAAGTGTCACTCCGAATATTTTGTGTGACAGTGTATGTGTCTCGGCTAAATAATCAATCTGCTGATAAGAAAAACATATCTTCCGAACATAGATATTTCGTCAGATATATATATATATATATATATATATATATAAATATATATATATATATATATATATAAATATATATATATATATATATATATATTTATATAGGATGTTGTTGGGATTGGAAGTCAAGACAGAATTTAGAATTTAAACACTCAATTCATTGTATAACGCAAGCTTTCGGAGGTTTCCTTTCTCCTTCTTCAGGCAACAATGGTAGAGAATTCTGTGTAATACCAATGATACAATTATTTTAGAAATTATGTCCAAAAAGATAATTAATAAATACAGTACAAATAAATTAAGATTAAAAATGTATACAATTGTTCGTCCAAAAATAAAATTGATTTAAAACTAGTTAAGTATGTTTTGTTAGTAATATAAAATTGTTTTTAATTTTTTCTTTTCACAACGAATACAGATAATACGCAGTTGAACCACTAATTAATTTTTAAACTTAATTCTGATAGCGAACGATGTGAATTCTTAACATGTAGTAGTAGGTAGGTATTATACACCGATGTTTACAACTTCGTAACTCGAAAATGGTACAAAATATAAAAAAAAAATTCAAAAAAAAAAACTTCTTTAGACATTGTTCTAAAACTTTGTCAAATATTATACATACTTATTTCTTAAGGCCGAAAATTTCTAACTGTAAGAAAAATTTGCCTTTACATTGAAAAAATCTTGTTCATTAATTCGTTTATGTATTTTTTATGTTAATTAATAACTATATTATTAATTTTTTTTTCAAGAAACATACACAGAAATAGTTGGTAAATAAAATAAAGAAAGAATTATGCTAATAATTTATCTGGTAATCGAGATATGATCGGCTAAAGTTTAAAAATAATTAAATTTAAAATTTTAATTTTTTTTTGGAAAAAGTGAATTTTTGAAATTATGTAAAGAAATAAAAAGTGCATCTACCCCCATCAGATCGGGCGGAAAATTTCTTATAAGGTGATGTTTTTAAAAAATATATATAAAAAAGTTACAAAACATTTGCACGATACAAAGCTTTAGATCTTCGACTAATAATACGTATGTCCTAGATTGCAACATGTATAATGTGTTTCTAGTCGGCGTAGTGTCCCTGGTCGGCGTAGTGTCACCGGTCGGCGTAGTGTCACCGGTCGGCGTAGTGTCCACGGTCGGCGTAGTGTCCACGGTCGGCCTAGTGTCCCTAGTAGGCGGTCGGCATTGTGTCCACGGTCGGCGTAGTGTCCAAGGCAAGCAGTCGGCGTTGTGTCCACGGTCGGCGTAGTGTCCCCGGTCGGCGTTGTGTCCAGTCGGCGAAGTGTCCAGACAGCAATTTTTATTACTGAAAAATTAAAATGCGTTTAAATTTTTTTCAAAAGTTACAAGTACGGACCTGGAAAATATACACTGGATTGGTCTACAACTATCAAAATAGAAACCAATTTAAGAAATTTAATAGTTATTCAATAATTTTAAAATGAGTATGGATTCAAAAGTTTTATAATATATTATTAAAAGTTAATAATAACTATTTTTTTGGCTCCAAGTTCTTAAAAACTTTACTTTAAGTTCAAAATGTGAATAGTTAAATTTTCTGCGGAAAAATTTAAAGTTTACATTTTAATTTAGTTTTTTGTGCTCTTTCCAAATATGCAAAGGGATTTAGAAAATTTCAATATACAGGCTGTTGTTTCAAGGTCACAATTGCTATCTATTTTTAAGTTAATCAGGACGTGGATTTTTCTTGTGAATAGTAAGTGGCTCATTTGGGCTCTGAATAAGAAACATGTGTACTAAATATCAAAAAAATATACGGGATTCTTCGAGAGTTATGACCTCAGGAAGAAATAAGCAAAATCGATAAAACACCCTGTATCTCGGTTCCAAAGACCGTCAGGTCCAATAAATGGGGTATTTCTAGAACCGCCTCGGTGACCTCTATTCACCGTTTAAGTATTTCCGTTTACCAATGAAACACCCTGTATAAAAAACCTGATAAAATCGAGTGTATTTTTATTACTACATTTTTTTTGTATGAAATGGCAAAAACTTTATTTGTTTTAAATATTTACAGATAATAATTAGTCATAGTATAAAAATTCGATGATATTTGGTGCAAAAATAAAAGCACTAAACAGTATAAATTTAAAAAAATCATCTAGTCAGATTGGCGCGAGATATTTTTTTGTCAATATTGAGTGGCTAAAACTGCATCGCTTTGCGTTTAATATAAACACATTTGAACATGAAATGTTACGGGGTATATGGACTGTATTCTGTGTAAATTCTGTTAAAAATAGCGGGAAATTACAATAAACTTTTTTATAATTTATTTAGTAAAGTGGCTTTGTTTAATATGTTCAATATTGCATGTTTAATATTTATTTGAAAAATTATTTAAATAAAATTTTTTTTTAATATACCACGCTTTTAAAACGGACTAAAAAAAAGTATAAAATAATTTCTCTTAACCCCATACAAATTCTATGACAATTAAATTAAATTAAATTAAATTTTGTCGTATATAAGGTATTACAGAATATTGTAATTCTAATTTTTTTTTACAAATCACCTTAATATAAATTAATATCTTTTTTTAATAATTATTTCTTTAATTTGTTTAGTCATTCATTTAATCCTTACAAAATATTACAAATTTTTATAACACATTTTAAATGTTCTTTCTCGACATATTTTACATATAATATTTTATATTATTGATATTTATATTTTAATTACCATTGCAATAATGACAAAATTTGACATTTATTGTATGTCACATCAGTTTTGTTGTTCATTATATTACATTATATTTTGTTTATAATAAAGTTTATAGTCTATGTGTTAACTAGAGGTTCTAAATATGTGTAAATATATCAAATTTGAGATATTTGAGTTATAAGCTATCAGAGTATCTACATACTTATATAAAAATGCAAATTAATTTGAAAAGCAATTTAGTATTTGAGACAAAGAAAAACTTTGGTTTGTATTCTGACCTGTTTTGTTTATGCGAAAAGTACTTTTATTTTTTGCTTTAAAATACATTTTCTCTTCTACCTCTTATAAAATATGAATAGTATTTTAATTTTTGGTATATATTTTTTATATCCAATATTATAAAATTCTAATAAACTAATTCAAATTGCTTATTCAGTAATTTTAAGTAATTTTAAGCGCTTTTGACAAAAATCCCTTTTAAAAGTGAGTTGAGAATATGGGCCATTCTTTCAAAACTAATTTTTGTGCTAGCACAGTTTCTATCTTTCTTAAGATATTGAATATGTCACAAGCAAATTGATTATAACTTATAAAAATAAATAAATATTGAAATAACCCGTAAAAATAGTTATTGGTACTACAAGTTCAGTTTTTGGGTGTTTTAGTCGATTTGTTTAATCCTACTCGTTTGACAGTGTGTAAAGTAGTACAAGAAATGCGATGTATATCATCCAGGGTGCTAAAATATTGTATATTCGACAAAAGAGACATTAATTCTCACATATTAGGTAACAAATGTAAATAATATGTACATATAAATACAATTCTACAACTGTTATAAACTGTTTAAGGTTACTTGGCATCTATTTTTGTTTATTTTTAGTTTAGTTTGATTTAGAACGCTTGAAGAAAAATTCGTATATATCACTCCGTAAAATTATTTTTGTTTCGCTATCTCTACTAGCTTTGGATTATTAGAACATATGCTATTATTTATCTTGTTTTTAATACAAAATTAATTTTTTAGATCTAGAACAATGATTACTATTACCATACGTACCGTTTTGATAGCTTTCGCTTTCTAAACTTTATTCGAAATTACACTCATCTCTGACAGCTCGAAGATATTAATTATCACTTGTCATAAAAGTAAAAACGCACGCAATTCAAAAATACTAATTTTCCATTTAAAAAATATTAATTAAAATTATTCATTTATTTACAAAAATTATAATTTCCCCGGATATTTAAAACCCAATCATTTATATCAAATTTTTACTTTATTAACAATATAAAAATACTAAATGTAAACTAATAATATTATCAATTCGTTAAATAATTCAACTTGACGAAAGAAACTACCAACGATCTACATAATAAATTTTTAAATTATGAATCAAATATATATATATAATATATATATATATATATATATATATATATATATATATATATATATATATATAGTGTAACAATTTTTTATTGTTACAATTTGGTTAAATAATTGCAAGTTTAAATTACGCGCAAAACAATTTTTTCTGTGACATTTGGCCGATAGCGTGCGCTCGCCTGGACGGAAACTATGTATGAACAGGTCATTGTGGTACTGGCTGCGGTTGTGTTGAGATCGGATATGTAAGTTGGAATTTAATATCTTGTTTTATTTTCGTCATCCGTTATTAATTTCGGTTTATTTTGATGAAATATGATTTAATAATGTTCGTGTTAGTGATCGAGATTAATATTTTCGTTTTATTTGAGTTAATTTCGTAATTTTGAGAGTGTTGAATTTGTTGATGAAAAACGTGCTTTCTGCTGTCGTTGTTGACACAGCCAAGGTCCGGGCCATAATCATGTAGTGTTTGTGATTCTATTTTTGTGACTCGAGTCATTGTCCTTCCTTCTTTACTTCCCGTTAAAATTCCTATTTTCTGTGTATAATTTTTTGTTGTTTGAGAATTCTGTGCTGTGTGTGACATCGTTCCTTTTTGTGTGAAAGATTCTTGTTTTTCGAACTTCGCTGTTGGCGCAGCATTAGCTGAGATCTTGCCATTTCTTATTAATTTGTATTTATTGTAGTTGATGTTCGAGTATTTAGATTGTTGAAGCCAGCTTTCTTGTTGTCGATTTTTTGCTGTTGGCTTCAATCTAAAAAAATTAATAAGATTCTGCGAAGTTCGAGTTGGAGCATTCCGTGGTAGCATTTTCACACAATAAGAGCAAATGTAAGTAGCATTGGTTTTTGTAACGATTTTTGTATTTATTTGATATCTGCCCTAATGTTAAATTATATTTGGTAATTATTTATTGTTTGATATTGATGAAATTATTAACATTTTGGTATTTAAATTGTATTAATTATTCTGCTCAATTTGTTTTATTTGCGATTTACTATTGTTTCAATTATTGTAATTTTTTTGTATTTGAATTGTACTAAGATTTTTGCTAAATATTTTAAATAGTTTGTGTATGACATTCTCGCTTAGTTACATTATTATTCTGTTCAAGTTAGACAACATTGTAAGCTCACGAGCAGTGATTTTTATTGGGCAACTTAATTTATATCTTGTGTAAAATTTTGTCAGTCGTAGCAAGGATACTGTTGTTTGTATATGATTTTTCAGGGTTGGTGTAGTTGTTGCTGGAGGATTCAGTTTAGGGCTGTGTCGTTTGGTCGTCGTCTCCAGGTGGAACCAGCCTCAGTCAGTTAAGACAAAGTACGCTGATAAAAATCGATCTATCCGAAACACGGCTCAGGAAAATCGTTCCAGTTCCAAATATTAGGTGACTAGATCACTGAGGATTTAAATCGCTCGTGTCACGAAAATCAGCCCGACCACTTGAGCTTATATTTGTCGTCCACTTGAGCTTATCTTTGTCGTCCACGAGCTGTACCAACTCACAGTCCTGGCTGGATGCCTTCAGCCTTCTACTCCAACAAGAAGAGGACTTAGCTAGGACCTTGCTCGGTAACTTCCATAAGCGTAAGATCTATCAATCATATCTTTGTTGCCCAAAAAAAAAATCAATTAAACAATTTGTAGTCAATATAATAATTTAAAACTCTGTGAGAAAAATTACTAAACTAAATAAAATTTATTTAAATTCAATTCTGCTGCATCAAATTGAGTTTCATTTCAAAAAAAAAAAAAAATAAATACATAATAAATAATTCCATAAACAAAACTGAAACCATTATCCAATAAATTTGTGTTTCCTTGTGTAATTGTCCAAACCTTTGGCCTTCGAGTTTCTGCGATACTTGTAAATTTTTTATATCTCAGTGGCGCCTCTGAAACCCACCCCTATTGCCTACCAAACCAACTGTAGCCGGAGCCGTATGGCGGATTCAGGTAGGAGCCAAAAATAAAATAAATAATAAATAAAATAATACTCAGAAAAACGTCATAATATATATATATATATATATATATATATATATATATATATATATATATATATATATATATATACAGGGTGTAACAGAATAACTATTCCTAATTTTAACTGGAGTATCCTGGGCTCAGAATATGAAGATTTAATGCAAATCACAGAGATAAAATGTGGCTCCTTACTGAGCTACAGGGTGTTTTATATAAAAATTTAAAAACGATTTTTGCCCAGTACTTTAAAACTATTTGACGTATCCTTATCATACTTGGCAGGATATGTAGGTACCGTACACCATACTAAATTATGTTAAATAAAAGTTTCCGGCTACTGCCAGTGGCGTACAACAGGGGCAAGTGAGAGGTTGATCCTTCCTAAATTCTACGCCACTGGCGGAATTGTCATTTTAGCACAATTTTTCGATTCTCCAATACTTGCTCTGTAAAAAACATACTCTTCCTTTGTAACGATAAAGTCACTGTTTTTCGAGATATTTAAAGTTAAACATAAGCTGCATCCTTAGGATTTTTTCAAAATTTGCTCAAAAAAATCTGAAAAAATTTAGTAAAATAGAGAAAAAAATTAGCTACATAATAACTTAGTAACTTTTTTTTCTAACTCATTCTGATTTGGCTGTAAAAATTATGATTAATGCAATTAATGCAATTTAATTTAATTAAAATTAGGAATAGTTATTCTGTTACATCCTGTATATATATACAGGATGATTTGTAATTAATTGGAAATATTTTAACTGGAGTATCCTGGGCTCAGAATATGAAGATTTGACCCAAAACACTTAGATAAAATATGGCTCCTTACTGAGCTACAGGGTGTTTTATTTAAAAATTTAAAAACGATTTTTGCCCAGTACTTAAAAACTATTTGACGTATCCTTATCATACTTGGCAGAAAGTGTAGGTACCGTACACCATACTAAATTATGTTAAACAAAAGTTTCTGGCTAGTGCCAGTGGCGTTCAACAGGGGCAAGTGAGAGGTTGATCCTTCCTAAATTCTACGCCACTGGCGGAATTGTCATTTTAGCACAATTTTTCGATTCTCCAGTACTTTCTGTGTAAAAAACATACTCTTCCTTCGTAACGATAAAGTCACTATTTTTTGAGATATTTAAAGTTAAACATAAGCTACACCCTTGGGATTTTTTCAAAATTTGCTCAAAAAAATCTGAAAAAATTCAGTAAAATAGAGAAAAAAATTAGCTACATAATAACTAAGTAACTTTTTCTCTAACTCATTCTGATTTGGCTGTAAAAATTATTGAAAATAAAAAATTGAAATGTAAAAAATATTAATTTTCAATAATTTTTCCTGCCAAACCAAAATGAGTTAGAGAACAAAGTTACTTAGTTATTATGTAGCTAATTTTTTCCTTTATTTTACTGAATTTTTTCAGATTTTTTTGAGCAAATTTTGAAAAAATCCCAAGGATGCAGCTTATGTTTAACTTTAAATATCTCGAAAAATAGTGACTTTATCGTTACGAAGAAAGAATATGTTTTTTACACAGAAAGTATTGGAGAATCGAAAAATTGTGCTAAAATGACAATTCCGCCAGTGGCGTAGAATTTAGGAAGGATCAGCCTCTCACTTGCCCCTGTTGTACGCCACTGGCACTAGCCAGAAACTTTTGTTTAACATAATTTAGTATGGTGTACGGTACCTACACTTTCTGCCAAATATGATAAGGATACGTCAAATAGTTTTTAAGTACTGGGCAAAAATCGTTTTTAAATTTTTAAATAAAACACCCTGTAGCTCAGTAAGGAGCCACATTTTATCTAAGTGTTTTGGGTCAAATCTTCATATTCTGAGCCCAGGATACTCCAGTTAAAATATTTCCAATTAATTACAAATCACCCTGTATATACAGAGTGTCCAAGATAACTTCGTATGCATGGGGATCTCCGAAACTGTTAGAGATACGACATCGGTTAAATTAAATGAAAGTTGCCTCATTAGTAGGCGAGTTTAGTCATCTTTTGTTTTTTCCAAAAAATTCCTTAGGTTACTAGATATAGACAAAAATGCAAATTTTGCTGTTTTATATTTTCGCATATAACTCTCGTATGCAAAATGATACATTATTTTGGTTTGCACTTTCTTAAGACACTTTTTTACACAGAGTAACCAAATTTTTTTTATCATGTACCGTTTTCGAGATTTATGATGCAACTTTCATTTTTCTTATGTAACTAGTATTGCAATGTAGTCTCATTAAAAATATCTTTTTTTTTGCTTTCCAGTGATATAACATAGTCCTACTTTATTTTAAATAATAACATGGAAAATTGAAAAAAATCTATTTTGCAAAGTAATAATTAATTTTTTTAGTTAAAAACTAAGTAGGCCATGTTAAAACAAATGAAACATGAGCTCTACTTTAGTTTGAACAATAATATAGAATTATAATCCAAAAAAAAAAAACAATTTATAAAATACTAATGCTATATTTTACATTCGTAGTAACTAATAACTATAACAGTAAAATTACATTAAGTGTTGAAACAAACCATCGTTTTCTAGAATGAACATACATGTTCTCTTAAGCATAGCTTGTGTTAGTTTTAGGTATTTAATACCGTACTCAATCAAATTCATGTTTAATATCTTATACATCCCTACACTGGGTTGCCTTCTTTAACACTAGAACTACCAACCGGTCAAAATGACCGGTTGCATCAGTTCATCACCACTTTTTGTTCATAATTACAAAAAATATTGTTTTTAGAATAGTATGTATTTTTCTAAATTTATGAAATCTTTAATTTTACAAAATGTTAGATTTGTGCGATTTCATTTTACAGAGATAAATATGTGGTATACCCAAATATACCAACCGGTCATTCTGACCGTCATATAAAAACATTACTAGAGTTTAGGATTGCTTGTGCAAATGCAAAAAAATTAAAACACGCGTTAGCAACACACTCTGTCAACATTGTAGCATACACAAAACATATTTTTTACTCTAAATACGGGGAGTCCCACGAATAAAAAGATTCTGTTCTGGTTCACATTTCTGCGGCTAAGTAGTTTCATTTTCTTGTTGGTGCTTCTGGTGCGAGGTGAAATAAATATAAAAAGTGAACAATATTTTGGCAAATATTTTATCATTGTTGCTAATATTGTAAAAGTAAGTTGGGAACAAATATTTTTATCATATACATAATATTCCATATACTTATTCAGTAACTACACATGTAACTACACATCAAACCGGTCATTTTGACCGGTTAGTAGAAATAGGTATAGAACAAATCCTGGTAGTTCTAGTGTTAAGGATATAAATTTAAATACATTTCCGCGGCTAATACTGCGTTACTTTGACAACGAATGTAACAATAAAGCATTTCAAACTTCTCTAAATTTTCAAACTGCTCCATGAATTAAAATTCTTTCAATAAGCACTCCAATATAACTAACTAACTAACTAAGACAATAATCAGAAGAAAAGCAAAACCAAAAATCTAATAATAACGAAAACAAAGCCTATTTCTCATGTTTCATTTGTTTTGATATGGCATACTCGGTTTTCAACTAAAAAAATAAATTATAACTTTGCAAAATAGATTTTTTCAATTTTCCATGTTATTATTTAAAATAAAATAGGACAATGTTATATCACTGGAAAGAGAATAAAAAAATCTTTTTAATGACACTACATTGAAATACTAGTTATATAAGAAAAATGAAAGCTGCATCATAAATCTCGAAAACGGTACATGATAAAAAAATTTTGGTTACTCCTGGAAATTCTGTGTAAAAAAGTGTCTTAAGAAAGTGCAAACCAAAATCATTTATCGTTTTGCATTCGAGAGTTATAAGCGAAAATATAAAAAAGCCTAATTTGCATTTTTGCCTATATCTAGTAACCTAAGGAATTTTTTGGAAAAAACAAAAGATGACTAAACTCGTCTACTAATGAGGCAACTTTCATCTAATTTAACCGAGGTCGTATCTCTAACAGTTCCGGAGATCCCCATGCATACGGAGTTATCTTGGACACTCTGTATATATATATATATATATATATATATATATATATATATATATATAGATATATATCTATCTATATATATTTTTATTATATATGTATAGTATATATGTTTTTATTTTTGACTGAAAATCCCACGAAACTAATAATATAAATATTTACAGTCACTAAAACTAATATATATATATATATATATATATATATATATATATATATATATATATATATCCAGTAACAACCCCAATGCTGCTGGTGCTGCGTACTGGGGCCCATGCTAGCTAGGGGCTCAAAAGACCAGCAAACATTTGCATATTTTTTAACAGATTTATAACAAACGAACTAGTTATTATAAATCAGAAGGGATACGCCTCTGAAAGAAGGGTAGCACTTATTCGCAGAGTCGTTACAATACCGTGAAGTTTAATTATATTAAAACAAAACATAAATGGTAATAATGTAAGATAGTTACGCATATACAAAAAGAAGTGATTCGGTTGGGGTGATTATTTCCATTTATTGATCGGCCCGGTCGTCGCACCGAATGGGTACGGTGTAGACAAAATCCGGACAGATGGCATGAATCAAGGTGGCAAAGACAAATACGTCACATAACAGTTAGCAATACATATCTGATTTAATCATCGCAAACTTACTATAAAGCAGTTGGCGCTACATATTTGCCTCAGATCGTCGCAAACCTATTATACATTGTTCGGTCTATGTGTGTGACAGTTTCAGCACATATCAATTAGTGTTACACATCTGCTCAAATGGTCACAAACTTACTATAAAACATTTGGCGCTACATACTTTCCCTCAGATCGTCGCAAACTTGTTCTTGTTCGGTCTGAGAGAGAGAGAGAGAGAGAGAGAGAGAGAGAGAGAGAGAGAGAGAGAGAGAGAGAGAGAGAGAGTGTGTGTGTGTGTGTGTGTGTGTGTGTGTGTGTGTGTGTGTGTGTGTGTGTGTGTGTGTGTGAGAGAGAGAGAGAGAGAGAGAGAGAGAGAGAGAGAGTGTGTGTGTGTGTGTGTGTGTGTGTGTGTGTGTGTGTGTGTGTGTGTGTGTGTGTGTGTGTGTGTGTGTGTGTGTGTGTGTGTGTGTGTGTGTGTGTGTGTGTGTGTGTGTGTGTGTGTGTGTGTGTGTGTGTGTGTGTGTGTGTGTGTGTGTGTGTGTGTGTGTGTGTGTGTGTGTGTGTGTGTGTGTGTGTGTGTGTGTGTGTGTGTGTGTGTGTGTGTGTGTGTGTGTGTGTGTGTGTGTGTGTGTGTGTGTATTTATTGAAAATGTGTGAAGAAGTGCAAGAAATGCAATATATATAACGCTCATGCTAGTCAGAAATTATATATTCAACCAAAAAAAGATTAATTCTCACAAATCACATAACAAATATAAATATATACATATTATACAACAATGTTAGTAAGGTTTAAGGTTACTTGGCGTATATTTTTATTTATTTTTAATTTAGTTTCGTCTAGAACTGATGGCCAGTCATTGATGCATAGCCTATCAAGCCGATGCAATGTGAAATTTTGTGAAAAGTTTTTGAGTATTATTAAATTGTTTGTAGGTGACAGATATAGTGGCGCTCGCTGCAGGATAGGTTGGGTAAAGAAGTTAATATGATTATATTTAGAAAAATTTAAGCCATGTGAAGAATTTTTAGTTGTTTTTAATGTAAACAATAAAAAATAACATTATCTATTCGCAGTTATGGAAAAGTATGGTAGCAGTTTTTCAACATTCAAAATTTTTAAAATCAGTTTTAATATAATAAATATCATTTTTGCACTAAAATTTTGTGATTTATTTTCATAAAATTGTGCTAAAATAATAGCCAGTAAAGTAAAGTTTTACTATCGTAAAAAAATTCTTTCAAAATTCATTATATTGAAATAAAACGGTTTTAGATTGTACTTTTGTATTAATATTTATTAATAATAGACAATTTGACGTACTCTACATACATTTTCATCACGAAAAATGATAAAAATGATATTTACAGTAAATAAACAGAAATAAACATAGAAACAAGTTACTAGGTAACAAAGTTAAACGAAGCCAAATTTTATTTATATCAGTGCCTCTACTGATGTTATCTTGATGATGGGTCTTGCAATTATTTCAGTATCTTCGAATTTTACATCATGAAGATATTCCAACTCATGTTGAGCAATAGCAGATTTATCTAGATAGTATATTAATTATTGATGTTATATGTATACGAGTATTTTATGTATAATTTATAATTACATTAAGCGTAGGTTTAAAATTTAGTTTTAGCTAACCCCCCTCCCCCCCAAGACGTATGTGAAATATAAAATGTTATTTTACTTTCATTTTTATAAAAATAATTTTTATTGCTCTTTATTTTTTTATTTATTTATTGCAGTATTATCTTTATTGATTAATATTATATCATTTCTTTGCTAGGAATGTAAATTTTTCCAAAGAAGCCCGTTTGTGTATATACCTACAATGCAGTTTTGGTGCCTACGTTGATGTATGGTAGTGAATGTTGGGTTTGGTTGCAAAAGCATAAACGGAAAATGACTGCTGTGGAAATGAGATTTTTACGTGGGGTATGTGGTGTAAATAGGAGAGATCGGGAACGAAATAGATTAGTGTATGATGAATGTGAAATTGAAAAAAAATGTTGTAGCAAAAGTTGGTGTTACTCGGTTAAGATGGTTCGGACATGTTGAGCGAATGTCTAACGAACGTTTGGTTAAAAAGGATTTATTTGAATGAATTTGATGGTATACCTTTGTAGGTGGACGTCCGATTAGTAGTTGGAGTGGTATGATTGAGAGTGTTTTGCGTGAGCGAAAGTTTCCAAGTAGAAAAATGTTTTTTAGAATTTTTAATAATTTTTCCTGCCAAACCAGAATGAGTTTGAGAAAGAAGTTACTTAGCTATTATGTAGCTAATTTTTTTTTCTATTTTACTGAATTTTTTCAGATTTTTTTCAGCAAATTTTGAAAAAAGTCTTATTTCGAAAAAATAGTAAGGGAACCCCCTTGAGAGATTTTCAAAAATTCAGTTATTATTTTTTTTTTCTAAACCATGCATTCTAGAATAAATTATAGTACTAATTATTCCGCATTTTTCCATATCATGCTTATTTTCCTACACATCATAGTTTTTGAGAAAAAAAAAATAAAATAAAAACCAAAAAATCAAAAAAAAAATTCTAGCGCCCACACGGCACATGCTAGTAAATTAAAACTAAAACCAAATTATAGAACTTTTTATGCCCTATCGAAAAGTATTCTAAGTATTTCTTCGAATTTTACTCGAGAAAGTAGTATATCGCAAATTATCGAATTTGCATGTTAAACGCCCATACGAACTTAACGAACGAACACCCGGTATATATATATATATATATATATATATATATATATATGTGTGTGTGTGTGTGTATATATATTGTTCATATAAATATAATAATTAATATATCAGTAAATAGAATTAATTAAAAAAAAAAAGAAAAATTAGGAAACAATGAAAGAAATTAAATAACCGGCGTGAAAACAGTACACTGAGTTAGGAACACGTTCTTAATAATGGCAATTACTGTTAAAACTATAAAATTAAAATCACTTCTACAGATTTACTTGTAGGACCCAATTTTTCGCTAACACACAGACAAATATATTATAAACAATTTGCAATAATCAAAATTAAGTGAAATATATTGTGGGGATGGCAATATAATGTAAACATATAAATACTTTGAAAATTCGCTGACTGATTTATTAAAATATGTTTAAACAATAGTATTCCAAGTTGTCGATTCCTGAATTTTGGTGCATACATAAACAAATATACAGGGTGTAACAGAATAACTATTCCTAATTTTCAGAAATGATAGAGTGCACTTAGAGAAACATTTTTTATTAATAAACTAGTTTCCGAAAATTTCTCGGTGTCAAGATACAATAGATATCGTTAAAAACAATTTTAATTATTACAACGTCAAAGAGTAGTTAAGTTAAGGAACATTTTATTAGAAAAAATAGTGCATTAAACTTTATAAAAATTGTTCGAAGTTACGACCACCATTTTCGATACACAAGTTGTAACGATGTACAGGGTGGGCAAATTTGGACGTTTTCATAGGGGAACTCGGAAACTATAAGAGATATGGAAAAACGGACCGCGCATCTTCGAGAGAATCTAAATTATGAAAACAAAAATTAGCTATCGTCTTTTGTTTTCGAGTTATGGCGAAAAGTTCGCTTTTTCCGTATTTTGATAAATGGCGATATCTCGATGGTTTTTTAAATTAGATGAAAATAATTTTCACATTCTTAAGGCACTTTTTTGAGTAGAATGAAATGGTCTTAACGGATATTATAAATCTCCGTTAATTCTCGGGTTATAACATAAAGTTTTGTTTTTACAATCGACTGCCGAAAAAAAAAAAAATTTACGGACACTAGTTTATTAATAAAAACTATTTCTTTATGTGCCCTCTATCATTTCTGAAAATTAGGAATAGTTATTCTGTTACACCCTGTATAATAAACCAATTTATTGTAATATAGTGGCGACAAGATAAAAAAATAGGGACGTCATCAATTTTTGTCACTAAGCTAATAACGTCACTCACTACTAGAGGTGCGCATTTTCAATTTTTTTTTAACCCGACCCGACCCGTGACCCGACCCGACCCGACCCGACCCGACCTGTAACCCGACCCGACCCAACCCGACCCGACCCGTAACCCGACCCGACCCGACCCGTAACCCGACCCGACCCGACCCGTAACCCGACCCGACCCGACCCGACCCGACCCGACCCGACCCGACCCGACCCGACCCGACCCGTAACCCGACCCGACCCGACCCGTAACCCGACCCGACCCGACCCGACCCGACCCGACCCGTAACCCGACCCGACCCGACCCGACCCGACCCGACCCGACCCGACCCGACCCGACCCGACCCGACCCGACCCGACCCGACCCGACCCGACCCGACCCGACCCGACCCGACCCGACCCGACCCGACCCGACCCGACCCGACCCGACCCGTACTGACCCGTTACCCGTACTAACCCGTTACATGTACGGGTATTAATTCAACGGTTGTTTTACAGAAAAAATAAAATATGTTTCTTCATATAGATTTCATAAATGTATATAAATTAGTAACCGGCTATAAATTTTTTAAATTACGAATATCTAAAATCTAAAATTAAACCAAGTTACAAATATCAGAATTTTTTCTTTTTTTGTAAGTGTGTACTGTTTGATAGAAGGAACCTGTTATTCAAGTTATAAATATGTGGATGTGCATATATTTATAAAATAATAATAAAAAGGCCAGTTAGCACATATTACAACTACAAGTAAATATTCTTAATATATATATATATATAATATATATATATATATATATATATATATATATATATATATATATATATATATATATATATAATATAATCAAATAAAAAATATTGTAATATCTTCTGTCTGATATTTGATTCAATGTATTTTCAAATTTATTAGTATAATATTTTTATTGTATTGTATTACACCCTGTATAATAAACCAATTTATTGTAATATAGTGGCGACAAGATAAAAAAATAGGGACGTCATCAATTTTTGTCACTAAGCTAATAACGTCACTCACTACTAGAGGTGCGCATTTTCAATTTTTTTTTAACCCGACCCGACCCGTGACCCGACCCGACCCGACCCGACCCGACCTGTAACCCGACCCGACCCAACCCGACCCGACCCGTAACCCGACCCGACCCGACCCGTAACCCGACCCGACCCGACCCGTAACCCGACCCGACCCGACCCGACCCGACCCGACCCGACCCGACCCGACCCGACCCGACCCGACCCGACCCGACCCGTAACCCGACCCGACCCGACCCGTAACCCGACCCGACCCGACCCGACCCGACCCGACCCGTAACCCGACCCGACCCGACCCGACCCGACCCGACCCGACCCGACCCGACCCGACCCGACCCGACCCGACCCGACCCGACCCGACCCGACCCGACCCGACCCGACCCGACCCGACCCGACCCGACCCGTAC
Source organism: Clivina fossor (assembly GCA_963966155.1). Classification (NCBI taxonomy): domain Eukaryota; kingdom Metazoa; phylum Arthropoda; class Insecta; order Coleoptera; family Carabidae; genus Clivina; species Clivina fossor. Next base: position 409,328 of record CAWYQG010000516.1, read on the forward strand.
TGACCCGTTACCCGTACTAACCCTACTACTATATATATATATATATATATATATATATATATATATATATATATATATATATATAATATAATCAAATAAAAAATATTGTAATATCTTCTGTCTGATATTTGATTCAATGTATTTTCAAATTTATTAGTATAATATTTTTATTGTATTGGAATCAATTGGAATTAGTTTCACAACATTATTTTTGTGCATAATGGAGTTACAGCCATAATAAGACAGAATAAATAGGAAATAGTGCTATCTCACGAGATCTATATGCAGAAAAAAACAACACTGTTGAATGGATACCAGTACGCCGTACGCCATACGCCATACGCCATACGTGTAACGGGTCAGTACGGGTTAGTCCGGGTCGGGTCGGGTCGGGTCAAATTACGGGTCGGGTCGGTCGGGTCAGATTTCGGGTCGGGTTACCCGTACTGACCCGTTACCCGTACTGGTATCAATTCAACAGTGTTCGTGTTGTTTTACATAAAAACTAAAATCTATTTCTATTTTCTACATATAGATTTCATAAGATAGCACTAGGTTCTAGTTATTCTGTCTTATTATGCCTATAACTCAATCATGCAGTAAAATAATGATGTAAAAATACTTGCAATTAATTCCAATACAGTGGTAGACTATCGCTCTACTAAGTCATTGCCATGGAAACTTGACACGGTTATGGTTTTGTAACTCATGTATTATTTAGATGTTTGTCGAATTTTCTGCGTAAATATGTTCTACAGTTTTTCTACATTAATTGCGCACCACAGACATCATCTTTATGGACATAATAAATATCATCGTCAAAGAGGTTTGTGCACCAGGTGATGGTGACTTTCTGATGATGTAAATATTAATTTAACAATAATATAACACCCAAAACATTACATAGTTAACAAATAACTGTAATGTATGCAAAATAGTTGGTAAACTGAATAGCTAAATTAAATATTACTGTAACATATATTCTAATTTCATTTAAAAAAAACACTTTGTTTAGAAGAAATATACATACAGGTATAATAAAAACTATTTAATAAATATATTATTTCGCACAATAAATATGCTGAGATTGCTGAGCCATAATTTTGGAATAAAAAAAACAGTTATTGGTTGATTTTGTAACTTTGTTACATTTGTATATAAATTACTTACTATTTACTAACTATAAATTTTTTAAATTAAGAATATTTAAAATGACTAAAAAATTATTAGATAAACAAATTACCAATACCAGCATTGCAAAATTTCTTGCATTCACTTCATAATTATGATATTTACGATGCACTGTTCGATAGGAAAAATAAAAGGCAAAAAAAATGTATTTTGCTTTAAAAGGAATTACACACACATTATTACTTTTTAAATTATAAATATCATCCGGTTGATATATATATATATATATATATATATATATATATATATTCTTTTTTTTATTGTACTCTTCGCTATATATTTTGATGTTACTTTGTTAAAAGAAAAAACGGTATTCTTTTTTATTTAATTGAAAATTAACAAAATACACAAAAATAATTTTAAATATATTAAAATATATTAATAAGATATAACCTGTAACCCGACCCGTAACCCGACCCGACCCGACCCGACCCGTAACCCGTAACCCGACCCGACCCGACCCGACCCGACCCGACCCGACCCGACCCGACCCGACCCGACCCGACCCGACCCGACCCGACCCGACCCGACCCGTAACCCGTAACCCGTAACCCGACCCGACCCGACCCGACCCGACCCGACCCGACCCGACCCGACCCGACCCGACCCGACCCGACCCGACCCGACCCGACCCGACCCGACCCGTAACCCGACCCGACCCGACCCGACCCGACCCGTAACCCGACCCGACCCGACCCGACCCGACCCGACCCGTGACCCGACCCGACCCGACCCGACCCAATTTATTCACGGGTCGACCCGTGACCCGACCCGTTTACGGGTCGGGTCGGGTCGGGTCACGGGTTTCGGGTCATATTGCGCACCTCTACTCACTACTATGATTATATTATGAGCTTCTCGCGTACAGCAGACAGGGGCATTAATGGCCCATTATTTTCCTTTTCTTGTTCAAGATATGAAATTAAATTGCCAACTAACTGCTGACATCGCCTAGACCATCTTTTTTCCATAATAAATTACAAAAATACACATTCAAAATATAACGTCAAATGAACTAATATAAACGTACTGTGACTTTTGACATTGAAAAATATAGCAAAAATAAATAAGTTGATTTCGATAAAACAATCCAATAATATACGATATATTTGTATATATACATTTTAATTTGATTAAATAGTTTCAAGATGATTTAGTTCATTATATGTAGAATAGAATAAAATTAATTTTGTTCATTAGTGAGTTTCATGTTGTTAAGTTTTATCACGTGATTATGACATCTTTTTATCATGTCGTGACTTGTACCAATAAATGGGTACAAACTTCGCGGAGCGGCAATAAGCCATTAACTTATAAATTATTTGTAAAATTCGCTGATTAATTCACTAAAATATGTACAAACAATAGTAGACGAAGTTGTCTCTTCTTAAGTTTTCATACACATATAATATAAACAAATTGTATAACAACCAATAAATTGGTATAAACTTCGCGGGACAGGCAATCAGCCATTAACTTATAAATTACCTGTAAAATTCGCTGATCGATTTACTAAAATATGTTTAAACAATAGTAAACCAAATTGTTCCTTCTTCAATTTTGGTACTTACATAAACAAATATATTGTAACAAACTACAATAACCAAAAAACATGTACAAACTTCGCGGGGGCCAGAAACTTATTGCCACTCACGCGAAGTTTGTACCTATTTATTGGTTATTACAATTTGTTTATAATATAGTACGAAAATTCAAGAACCGACAACATAGTTTACTATTATTTAAATATGTTTTAGTAAACCAGTCAGCGAATTTATAAGTCTAGAAAAATTTATAGCTTTTTGCCCGCACTTACGAATTTTTAAATGATTACAGTTTGTTCATAATATGCAATAAGACCCCGCTTAACGCGGGGTATACGTTTCATCAAAGTAGAGCGTTATACGAAACAACGTTAAACGAGGGCAACTCATCATGTAAATAATGTGGTTAGGGGAAAACGGGTAGAAAATTTAAAAATTATTCAGGTATTTTGTCACTTAATTTCATTAAATATATTTTTTATAACAATACAACAACAAAAACTTATTTATTAGAAATATAGAAACATAACAAATGGATATATAAAAATAAACAAAATTCTAAGTCACCATTTATGTTTGAGATCATTCAGATTCTTCTGCGTTTCCAATTTTCTGCCTTTTTATCAAGAAGGTATCTAATGTCATTTGCGTTTTTCTTTTTCGCTCTGTAAGAACTTGTCAATAAGTGGACAAGTTATCCATGACACCCCGTCTTGTTTTTGAACTCTTACCAAATCAGTGTCATTTTCAATAAATTGGTCCATAATTTCCGTTATAGTGGCTAAATTCAGCTGAATATACTATTCCAAAAAAACCGCGTTAAACCGAAACAGCGCTAAGCGGATCAGCGTTAAGCGGGATCTTACTGTAATAGTTTACTATTGTTTAAATATATTTTACTAAATCGATCAGTAAATTTTACAAGTATTATAAATTTATGCCTGGTTGTCTCCTCTCATAAAGTGTGTAACTATTTTGTGATTATTACGGTTGTATTACAACATATTTGTTTATGTGCGTCACAAAATTTAGGAACCGACAACATGGTTTACTATTGTTTAAACTTATTTTACTGAAGCAATCAGCGTGTTTTACAAGTATTTATAAGTTTATAGAATATGCCGCTCCTACAAATTATTTCACTTATTTTTGATTATTGCAAATTGTCTATAATATATTTGGCTTTGTGCATGCAAAGAATTGGGATCCTAAAAGCAAATTTGTAGAAGTTATTGCAGATTAGAGTTTTAACAGTAATGAAAGTGTTGCTAACTCAGCTTTGCTGTTTTCACGCCGATAATGAGATACTTACTAACTGATTTTAAACCTCATCTTCTTCAGATATTGATTTTGACGGTAAGACTTTTTACCTAATGACAAAGCCTTTTCATATCCGTTATTAAAGAAAAAAAATTGTGATATTATTGAAAAAAAATTACATTAATAATATATTTATATAACAATAAACTAATTCTGTTTTCAATGGTCCTCTTACGTCTTGTATTCAATATGAAATTATAAACAGTTTACTCGCTCTAACGAAAGACAATGATTTATGATTTCATTTATCCAAAATTATCGTTCTTATAGCCATCGATAAAACTAAAAAAAAAAATTACTTTTTAACCAATTTGAAATATTTTTGAAACAAACACAACTTAAAACAATGATTAAAAATGCAGATTGCAAAGCAATATTATTTAAAAGATATTTTCATATCTTAGAAACTTGTAATAAAACATTGATAAAATTAGATAAGAAATTGTTTATACAGATGATGACAATAAAAACTAGGTTATATGCCGTCACATAGATAATTAGATAATTCATGTAGTATGTAATAATAATAATATAAGGACAACGTTTAATATATCTGGAACAGGAAAAAATTAAATTTAAATAATGATTGTGCTGCTTACACACACCCAACAATATTATACATATTCAACAAACGAAAATAATGTAATTATCTCTGTAAATGATTTTATATCAAAAATTCCTCAAAAAAAATTTTTCTAATAAAAAAATAAGACGCAACCTTCGTCAACTAATGAAACTCTAAAGTTCAAAAATATATTCAAAATATTTTAATTTATGTGTCAATAATAATTTTATTTTATAAATGTTATTTTAAGAATAAAATGTATGACTCATTCAAAGTGGAAATGGAAAAAAATAAAATTTGATGTTGAAATGGAGGAGGTGGCGAATGTTCATATATTAACGTTAACTCGACGAAAGATCTTGGTATTTTCTTTGACACTAAGTTAAGATTCAATGTTCATATCGATTGCGTTACTAAAGCTGCTTATAAAACCTTAGGATTTATAATTCGAAATACTCGTACTTTTACTTCTAACATAGCTATAACAACTTTGTATTTCGCACTAGTACGATCTAAGCTGGAATATGGCTCCATAATTTTGAACCCTTTCTATGTTATTCATATCAACTATATCCAAGCTATACAACGTCGCTTTCTAAATTTTCTTTACTTCAAAGCTTTTGGTTCATATCCTCTTCGCACTTGTTCTTATTTTCAACTTCTTTCATTTTTCTCTTTTAACAGTTTGCGTTTGCGTAGGTCTATGATATAGTATCCGGACAATTCACCGAAAACCGTTCACCGAGTTTTTGACAAGCTTGTCAAAAACTTGTCAAAGTAATAACCTATGCGACGCAAACAAAGAAAAACTTATAATTTGGATTGTTATACGTTTAATTTTAAATATATTTTATATTTCGTGACACAGATTGTTAAAATCGATTACTATATTTTAATTACTGGTTACAGTTGAGTTTTTACAATATTTAAAACTTCGAACTGGAGTTTGAAAATTGTTGGAGTATAAATGAGTTCGTCTAAAAAAGCAATACGTATCACAACACTTTGTTAGTGATTGGCCGTGAAGAAGACCTAAAAATTAGACCGAAAGCTTGCCAACAACTTCAAATGAGTGTTTTGATTTATCCAACCCCAATAACCAGACTGAAACACCCATCAATTACCCTACAAATATTATGCCAGTCATTATTCATTTAATTTTATATATATATATATATATATATATATATATATATATATATAATATTATGTATATTATAATATTTTTAATATTTTTGTTTGTGAGATTACACACTGTTTTTCAACACTATTGTCACGCCACTCTTGTTATCTAAATTTGTTTTGTTCTTGAACTTTGTTCCCTTATTAATAATATAAACGATCCACTCATTAATATTACTGAAATGACTTTTCTCTTCAGCACTCCGGTGGTAGTTAGTTTGAGAGAGGAAGAATAGCGATGGTATTGCACATACATAGTTAGATACCCCATATAATAAATCCGGGTTACTAAACACTTAACGTCAATTTCCTGTCAAATTATCAAGAACGATCCCCGATCAACCTCCGGTAGTATCAACAAAGTATACTAGGTACCATTTAAGATTGTGGAGCTACACAACTAATTTACCACAACATAATTGGTGATGGGTTGTGAGGTTACCACAACAAGTGTTAGATTTAATAAATTTAATATAACCACGCTAGAATCTAACCGATTAGTTCCTGATCCTAAACTTGTCTGTCATATTTTTAACTGTAATGCTGTTCTTATCAGAGGCGTAGCAACCGGGGGTGCAAGGAGTGCGATGCACATGGGCCCGTGCGCGAGAGGGACCCACGAGCTAAAGTACCCAATGGGGCCTTATTTTTATTAATACTTACCATTTTTTGTTTATTTTATTTTTTTTTGTAATAAATAAAGGACAAAAAAAGAGGAAAAAAATACCATTTATAGGATTAAATGCATTTATTATATAAATTAATTTATTATAGTAAGTTAAATACATTTTTATAGATTGCTTTAAGTTTACAAACACAAAAACATACAGTACAAATAAAATTTAAAGTTTAGGTTTACAAACATAGTTCATTAACTTTAACGAAACTTAACTTTTCTCGCTTTCACACTGAGAAAAATGGATATTTAAAATTGTATATTTAAAAATAAGATATTTAATTTAAATATGTGTGTTATTAAATTAACCCTGCAAATATTTAAAACTATGATACATGTAAATTCAATTTAAAAATATACTTATGGTTAACCAATATATACTTAAACCAAATATCTGCATATTTAAAATTTCGTATATTGCATCTACGAATATTTACGAATATATACGAATATATACGAATATTAAATTAAATATCTTGTATATTAAATTCAAATATCTATAACATTAAACCGAATACATTGTATGTTTATTTGTCTAACGAACAGGCAAGCACATGTTCGTTTCTGTTATTCATAAAATACGCAGTAAGCAGCGAGTTACATACGCTCGTGTTTGTATAGCTCGTTGGCAGTAAGTTAACACGGCGTCACTGGCGAAGTTTCTGTTCGTTTATTGCTTATAAAATGTGTGACAAATTCGTACAAGAGTTGCTATTAAAGTGGAACTTGGAAGATTTGTGCCCGAGTTTTAAAGGTAGGTTATTATTTTATTTGGTTTTATAATACGAGAACTAATATTATGATAATGTAATATAGATGCTGATATTGACGAAGAAGCTTTCAGCCTACTAACAGAAAATACAATGCAAATAATTATACCAAGCATTGGAAAATTTTTAAAATTTAAAAACAAACATGATATATTTTTAAGAGAAAAGGTAAATGCAACATTTTTTTATTTAGTCAAGTAATTATTAGTTAAATATAACTACCAGTAAAATTAATAATATTAATATAAACAATTTATTTATCTTAAAAATAGTTTTGTGTAAAAATTTCGATTTTATGAAATGTAATACAGAGAAATTAGGTTATTTGTTAATTGAATATCCCTATTAAAATATTTATTAAACATTTCAGTAGAATTTATTTGGTTACGCATTGTTAAATTTAGCAAATAAATTATAAACAGAACTACCACTTAATAAATATATTGTAAATCCAACAAAAAATGTTGTAGCAAAAGTTGCCGTGTAGTCAGTTAAGATGGTTCGGATATGTTGAGCGAATGTTTAATGAACGTTTGGTTAAAAAGATTTATTTGAATGATTTTGATGGTATACGTTTGCCAGTGGACGTCCGATGAGTAGTTGAAGTGATATGATTGAGAGTGGCTTGCGTGCAGCGAAAGTTTCCAAGTAGTAGGAATAATAGAAGCGAAAGTTGCTTGTTTGGATAGGAATGTTTGGAGGCGACTGATTTCGGGATGATGGAAAGAGTTTGTGCCACACTCTTTTGGGTACATGGCGTGATTGTGTATGTATGTATGTATCATATTATTCTATTTATTAATTTCAGAATAAAGTGAGAGAATATAGTCCAGTTCCGTCAACGTCGGACAGTACCATTACACTCTACCCCGGAGAAATAACTCCATCTCAATTTGACACTGATATTACTGATATTACATACGAAATAACTCCATCTCAATTTGACACTGATATTACTGATATTACATATGAAGTCTGCGAGCCAAATGAAAATCTAGCTCTAAAATCATGTAAGAATATATTTTTAAATGTAATGGGGAGGTTGCGCTCATTTTTAAATTTTTTTTAATGAAAAATATATATTTAGACAATTACATATATACCTATAGATATTAATGTTCAATTATTTGTTTTTTTTTTATTATAAATTAAATATTTAATCGTAGAATTTGTTATTAATATTGAAGTGAATATAAATGCAATAGTCGCCTTGTATATATTTAATACGAAGAACTAATTAAACATTAGTTATTATTTTTTAAATAAAGAAAAGTCCCCCGGCAGAGTCAATACTTTTCTTTATTTAAAAAATAATAACTAATGTTTAATTAGTTCTTCGTATTAAATATATACAAGGCGATTATTGCATTTATATTCACTTCAATATTAATATTAAATTATTTGTATTTAATTAGAAATAAATTGTTGAAGTCGAAGGTCAAATTCAAATTTTGTAATTTGTGGCGTCAAACTTTCTACAGTACCACCTTGTGGCTAAATTAAGAACAAGTCGATCCTATTTCGCAAAGTCAAAAACATATACGTAGGCTAACGCCTCCGATACCAATAATAATAATATATATAATAATAAAATATATAATAATAATGAAATATATATATATATATATAATGTGCACTATTATATTATTCATATCAAGTGCACTTTTCTATATTACTCCAAAGCAACACTCTACCAGTAGTTGTCATTAATTTGACATTTCTATAAGTTGTGTGCGATAGATAGAGATAAATACAGATATCTGACAATAGGTTGTTCTTGTCTAATCTGAAAAAGTTTGACGTTATATGCGTTGTGGAGATTCTATGGCGCGTAAAAAATGCTAATTTTCCTAATTTTTAAAAAAAATACTGTAATCGTTTTTGAATTAAAAAAATGTGTTTTGGCCTTGTTTTTATATAATCTTTTAATATTTATTATTGAAAATAGTAAATTTGATTGAGCGCAACCAGCCCATTGTTTTATGTATGTGTTGTGTCTTTACAGCTTCCACAAACGATAAAACGAACACAACCAGAGCTTTCCCAAATGTAAGTATATGCTAATAATATTTAAAAAAATAAATTAATTATAAAGGAAACAAATGTTTGTGCAGGGTCTTCAAGAATTTTTAGAAGGTTCTCTGGAAGGAAAGCAACTTTTAAGGAAAAAGTCTCTTGAACACAAGCACAGATCAAGTCTTACAAAATTAATAGTTGATCATCTTCTGAAAGAAAGTCAGAATGGCCGGTAAAAATTACAGTATTATTTTTTTTATATAAATTCAAATAACATTTATTTATTTAGAATTTCTACTGAAACATTTCTACAAACAAGTTTTGAGATTGTAAAGGTTTTTCCAACGGAAAACTCAAAAACCTATTTTATACCATATAAAGCAAAAACAAAATTAAGCCCAAAGCTATTATCTAAAGGTCGTTTATGGTCAAGATATATAAATGTTAAAAGAAAATATTCCGATAAAAAAAATTCGTGTGAAGAAACAGAATCAGATAAAGGTTTATTCAGTAATTCAGTAATAAAAATAATTCTATTATTTATAAATTTCAGAAAATACAGATCAGGAAGAAAATGAGGAAAAACATCTTTCTGTATTAAAAAATTGTGCTGATAATACAAACAATGTAAAAGTTAGTTTCAATAAAACATATAATACCAGAAAAAAAATATTATCGAAGAACTTGGATAATTATTTTAATTCTATTCCAGTTTTAAAAACATCCATTGGATATCAATTTGTACGTTATAGTTACATACATACAAATTTACATATTATAGAATTTATTTTATTTAATTTTTATTATAGTTGCTAGCTGATTTTGATCGAGAATATCCGAATAAGGAAAATTGTTTATATGAAAAATGGCCGGTTCTAGCAGAAAAAATAATTAAACTTGCTAAAAAACAAAATATATATATGAACAGTGAGACAAAAGGTAATGTTTGAATTTATTATAAAAACACTTAATTAATTTAATTTATATATTTAGATGTCAATATCTTATCTATGATTACATTTCCACTATTATTTCCCCCTTGCACAATAAGTCCTTTAAAAAAGGGAAAAAAATTCCGGCCTTCGAAACTAGAAATAGCAGAAAGCTTTCTTATACACGTTAAGGTAGGTATACAGTATATAAATTTGTTTTTTAATATACTACATAATATTTATTTGTCTGCAGACCTCTGGAGAAGTTTACCTAAAACTAGAAGAACGACAAAAGAATTTAACTGAACGTGGATTGACTTTACAACCCTTCATTGTAATCGTCGGACATTTAAGTAATATTCAAACTTGTTATGTTACTATTAATAATATTTTTTATAATATTTCGTCACCTTTAATGGCCTTAGACGTTTGCTTTAAAATATTTTTTTCGTTACGAATTCAGTATCCAGCTGAATGTAAGCATGTGTGACTAATGACTGAAAAAGGTTTAACAGTTAATTTCAAACCAGGATTATCACAATATTATCACAATCTAAAAGAAACACACTTCTTTCTATCTTCAATTTTAGATAATAAATTTTGTTCTAATGTATATGAAACCAATTTGATGAATGTACATGGGACTGAATATAAAATTAATTATTGTATAGTCATAAAAATAAATAAAATGCCTTTATTTGGAATTATTAAACGTATTTTATATAAAGAAAATATGATTTGCTTCATTTATCTGAAACTTCGAACTATAAAATATGAAACCCATTTAGATGCATATGAAGTGGAGAAGCAAGATTCTTTTATAGTTATTGAATTAAATGATATATCCCAGAAATTACCGGTCCTATTAACTATACAACCCAACGGAAAATATTATGTGCATTACTCCTAAATATTTTCTGCACATTTATATTCACATATTTTATATAATTATTGCTATTATTATAAAATAGTTATATCATTGTAAGAATTTGTTTTTTTTTTCTATATATATATATATATATATATATATATATATATATATATATATATTATAAAATAGTTATATCATTGTAAGCATTAGTTTTTTTTTCTATATATTATATTTTATAAAATAGTTAATATTACCTATATGTATATCATTAATATTAATTAAATAAGAAAAAATATTTTAACGAGATTTATCGGTTTTCGTTTTTATTAATGGATTATAAAGTGATCAACATTTCGACAATTTTAAAATATTTATGAATTAATTTTTACGTAAAATGTATAAAAACAAATTTAACCTCAAAGTCATATAGAAGAAACGAAATATTTTGAAAAGTTGACACTCTATAGTCAGTTATAAAAATGGAAACCGATAAATTGATACAGTTTTTTTTAAATAATTATTTTTATATTTAATATCCCAATTATTTATTTTAAATATACTTATATATTTGCATTTATGATATGCATATATTTATGGTATGTATACCGTATATTAAATTTTATTATACAATATAATATGTGCTAATATATTATATATTAAGAATAACAATGTATGATATTTAAATTAACAACACTATATTTTTACGCCAACACTATTTACTGCTAACTTTTTAATATACTTATGTTGCTAATTTTAATATCTTGTGTTTGTGTCACTTTTTTAAATATAAAATATATTTACCGTAAATATAAATATATTTACCGTAAATATCCATTTTTCTCAGTGCATTTAAGCAAAAATGCTAATTATTTCTTCTTTTTAATTGAAATTAAAATGAGTTTAAAATAGTAAATATCGTAGTGAAACACGGGCATTACGGTAGTATAGAATAAATATAAGCAAAAATAATAATCAGTTTATTTAAAAAAAAAATTAAAGAAAGTGTTTTGCGTACACATTATCTAGTACTTGTCGTTTAATTGCTATTTATTTTTTTTTAGCTTTGATGTAAAAATATTTGTTTTGAAAATTCTGTACAACTACAGAAATTAATTTAAAATTTAACATAGTAAATATTTTTTCTTATATATTAAAATAAAAAAGCTTTAGGAATTAGTTCTGTATTAATTTATATATATATATATATATATATATATATATATATATATAATATATATATAAACAGAACATATAGACACTTAATAACTTGATTCTGTATTCTATTTATGTATTTATTGTATATATCATTTGTGTAATTTTTCCTGATGATGAAGTACGTAGAGTACGGCGAAACGTCGATTTGGAATTAAACTTAATACAGAAATAAAACCTAAAGACTTTTTATTTTAATTTAAACTTGAATGAAATGGTACTTGACTTGCAAAAAGTAAAAATTGGTGTGATTACATTATCTCTCGCACTAGGTACATGTGACGGTCGGTAAAAATGATAATACATTTCTTAATACTTCCAAATATGAAACATTTTAGATGACATGATAAAAATATATAAGTACATAAAATTAGTTCAATTTATATATATATATATATATATATATATATATATATATATATATATATATATATATATATAGTTATTAGTGCATTACACAACTTCATAGCATAGATAGAGTCCTGAGAATGTAATACTACTAATAATAATAATAATATCAATGTTAAGAAATATATTCATTGCTTGATGTTCATCTAATTTAGTGCACTTAACATACTATATACATTTGTATATTTATTTCCTTTAAGTATACATCTCATTGCTATGTTTTGAATACTTTGCAGCCTTTATAACTGGTTTTTATTACAAAGACATAACACAAAAATCAATATCTGGAGCTATTATAGTTTTGTACAGTTACACTGTTTGCAGACAATTTATTTTACTTCTAATTCTTTGCGATAAGTAAACTTTTTTTGCTTTTTTTTTACATACATAATCTACATGTTCATAGAAGTTAAGTTTATTATCTATAAAAACTCCTAAATACTTAATTTTATTAATCTGTTCAATTTTTTCATCATTAATTTTTATTATTGCATTATAATCGATTTTTGAATTAATTATCATTAATTTCGTTTTTTTCACATTTAATTTTAATTTATTTATGCTCATCCATTCTAATACATTATCTAATTCTTGTTGAATTATATGAATTCCTTCTTGAACAGACTCAACTACAATAATAAGATATACAATAAAATACCGTCTCCAAAAAATTTTAATTTACATTACATTAATAATATCATTAATATATATATCTATATATATATATATATATATATATATATACCGGGTGTCTACTTTTTTTTTGTTACATAGGGAATACAATGCTAAAATTTTCATTTGGTGATAAATTTTCCCCTAATTATTATAGAACAAAAGTACAAATATAAAAGTTGTTTAGAATTCAAAAATGCATCAAATGATGCCAAATTTATCAATATAGGATGTTCCGATCAAGAATTAGAAGCAAATTAAAATTTCCATTTTTGCGCTCTTTACATCAAAGTGCCATGGAAATTAAACAAATAATTTCATTTCTTCTGGAGTTTGAGTTTGACAGATCGTATTTATTTTATTGTTACGTTCTGTATTATTATCATTATTATTGAAAATAATGAATAAACTTAAGGTAAATGAAAAAGTTCAGTGCGTAAAATGGTATTTTACTGGAAATTCGATACGACGAGTAAGAGATTTATTCAGCGCTTTCTTTGAAAACCGTCCCATACCTTCCGCTATGACTATTCGTAGGATAATTAAACAATTCGAAGAAACTGGAAGTGTGTTAAAACGTTGTAAAAATTGTAGAAAAATCAACGCAGAAGATCAGGAGGAGAATTTAAATCAAAATGCAATTAAAGAAAATACATTGAATATACTTTTGTGTGTAACGGAAAACCCAAATGTTAGTGTGCGTCAACTTGGTGCTGAATTAAATTTGCATCCTTCAACAATACATAAGGTACTAAAAAATGAAAAATATCATTCTTATAAATATTCCACGCACCAAGAGATATTTGAAGCGGATAAAATGGCTAGAAGCGAATTTAGTAACATTATTATGGAAAAATCCAATTTAGACAGAAACTTCTTGAAATCTATTTGTTTTACTGACGAGTCTACGTTTACTTTACACGGCGAACCTAATACACAAAACTTTAGAATATGGAGCCAAACAAATCCTCATTTAATGGTAGCAACACGTACCCAATATCCAGAAAAAGTTAATGTATGGGCTGGAATTTTTGGCAGGTGTATAATTGGGCCATTTTTTATTGAAAATAATTTAAACAACGAAAAATATTTGGATATGTTGCAAAATCATATTGGTCCGCAGTTAGAAGAGTGTGCAACTCAAGATAATGTTGTCTGGTATCAACAAGACGGATGTCCGGCACATTACAGCTGCAACATTAAATTATATTTGGATCAATGTTTTCCAAATTCATGGATTGGTAGAGGTGGTCCAATTAATTGGCCAGCTAGATCGCCCGATTTAGCACCGTGCGATTTCTTTTTATGGCCATATTTGAAGGAGAAAATTTATAAACGACATATCAAAAATCTTGTTGATTTGAAAAATGCCATTGTTGAAGAGTGCAATAATATAACACAAACACAATTAAGCTCTGTACGTCACGAATTTTATAACAGATTAGGTTATTGTTTGGCAGTTAATGGCGATTTATTTGAACATTTAATTTAAATTGTTAGTTTCGTTTTTGTTCTCCTATATCTTGTATTCATGAATTTTTCTGTTTTATAGGTATATTGAATATTGTAATAAATAAAGAAAGTTTTACGGAGTTCAGCTATTTACTATTTATTAAACTCTTATCCGACGTTTCACTGCACAACTTACAGCATCCTCAGGGATAAGTTTAAATTATTATAATAAATATATTAGGCATAATGCCAGTCATCTAATTCAAATGTATTGTTTTTATAACTTGAAGTTAATAAATAAATTAAACAATTACTTAAAATTATAATGGAGACATTCACAATTTAAAACCACAGCTAGTACGTAGTGTACAGCCGAGTAAAATACCCTTTGATTGTAATAAATAATAAATACTTAATACTTTTTATACTTAATAGCTTTTCATTTACATTAAGTTTATTCATTATTTTCAATAATAATAATAATAATAATAATAATAATAATAATACAGAACGTAACAATAAAATAAATACGATCTGTCAAACTCAAACTCCAGAAGAAATGAAATTATTTGTTTAATTTCCGTGGCACTTTGATGTAAAGAGCGCAAAAATGGAAATTTTAATTTGCTTCTAATTCTTGATCAGAACATCCTATATTGATAAATTTGGCATCATTTGATGCATTTTTGAATTCTAAACAACTTTTGTATTTGTACTTTTGTTCTATAATAATTAGGGGAAAATTTATCACCAAATGAAAATTTTAGCATTTTATTCCCTATGTAACAAAAAAAAAGTAGACACCCGGTATATCTATATATATATATATATATATATAATAAATAACATTGCTCCTAATACAGTTCTCTTTGGCCCACCGATATTAACATCTGTTTGTTTTGTTATATAATTATTAACTTTAGTTCTTTGTTTTCGGTTCTCTAAATAGTTTTGAAATCAATTTAGACTAGTGTAATCAAACCCGTAATATTTTAATTTTTTTTAATAATAAATTTCTATTAATCGTTTCAAATGCTCTTTTGAAATCAAGAAATATACAGCTATAATGGTCTTATAATAATATAATAATAATAATAATATTTATTTAAGCCAGGAATACAATAAATGTACATAGACTTAAGTCATAATACAAACTCAGTTAAACAGATATATCCATAACACAATCAGTAAATTCATTAACATTGTAAAATGCATTTGTACACAAAAACTCTCTTAGAACCTTCTTAAATTTATTAATATGCAAATCCCTAACATTATTGGGCAATTTGTTAAACAAAAATGCACCAGCATAAGCAGGCAAATTCTTAGCAACATTCAAACCACAAAGCTCTAGTCTAATACTATCTTTTTGCCTTGTATGATAATTATGAAAACATTTAATTTTTGACAATTGCTCATAATTTTCTTTTACATGTAGTAAGCATTGTAGTATATAGGTACAATGATGGCAATGTAAGAATTTTTAATTTAATATAAAGTTGTTTACAAAGTTGCCTGTATGAGCTATTAGTTAAAATACGAATAGACTTTTTTTGTAATTTAAAAATTCAGTTACTCTCAACAGAATCACCCCATAATAAACATCCATAATTAAGATGTGTATGAATATATGAATAATACAGATTTATTAATGTGTGCGGTGATACAACATCTTTAAGTTTATGTAACATGAAAATGCCTACATTAACTTTATTACTAATATAATTACTATGTTGTTTCCAATTAATTTCTGCATCCAGTTTGAAACCAAGAAAACTAATGATATTACATTTGTCATACAATAGTGCATTTTTATCAACAATTCTATTGACACTAAAAACAATATTCTGTGTTTTGTCATTTTTTAATGCCAATGAATTCGAAGTAAACCAATCAAGAGCCACAGCATTAGTACTGTTAATTGTATTTGTTATATTTGACAGATCCGAACTATTGATTACAAAAGTAGTATCATCAGCATAAAGTACTGTACTGGCGTTAGTTACATTAGACGGAATTTAATATAATAATACTTAAAAATATTAAGATTTTAAATTTTTCCCAAAATCTCCCCAAATCTCAATATTTTTGAGTATTATTATATTAAATTTCACAATGACAATACGAACATTTATTTGTTCAATGTCCTAGTATTATACTTGCTTATCGCATAATTGTGTAGATGGCGTTGGTGGTATTTATTTATTACTTGCCGTTATTGGTTCAAAGTACTTGCCATATAAGGCAGCCAGAACTAACACCGGTATCAGTCGCCTTTCAGCGACTGATCAGAGCACCGTACTGATGAGGTCCTAAAGACCGAAACGGTTAAAACTGGCCAGTCATTGATGCATAGCTTAACAGCCGATTCAATGACTGAGTATCTTGTGAAATTTTGGGAAAAATATAAAATCTCAATATTCTTGAGTATTATTATATTAAATTTCACAATGACAATACGAACATTTATTTGTTCAATGTCCTAGTAAAATATTGTACTTTAAAAACAGGATTAACTCTGTAAATATCAAATAACAATTCTAAATTTTGTTTCATTATAGCTAGGTCATTGGTATACCATTTACTAAATTTCTTTTTTTCCTGTATTTTAATTCTTTTAACTTTAAAGTTGTAATTAACAGCTTCAAGAAATATATCTAAGAAGCTATTAAACCTATCGTTCGTGTTATCAGCATAGTAAAGACTATTCCAATTAGAAAGGGTAAGCCATCTAACAAAATTTTCACATGTATAATCATTAATAATTCTGATATCTTTTGTGACATAATGATCATTAGCAATATTTTTTATTCTAAAAAATATTCCAGAATGATCAGATATTACAGGTTTAGTCACACTTACCACATAATCCTGTTTTGCAATATTGGTTACTACATTATCTATACAGCTACCTGTACCATTATAAGAAATTCTTGTTACCACTTTATTAGCTGCATGTAAACCAAAACCAGAAATTAAATCATATAGTTTATAGAAAATAGTATTATTGCTAATAAAGTTCACATTATAATCGCCAGTTATAACAATTTTGACATTATTTTCTTTTATACAAATGTTGATAATAGAGTGTAAAGCCCCATTCAGACTGCCGTTTTAGTTATTGCAGTAGTTATAGCAATAGTTGTAAGCATAAGAAAATACATGTAAGCTTATGGGAATACAATGCGCATGCGTGGTTATTGCAGTAAGATATAGCAGTAGTTGTAAGCAGCCAAACATTTGAACAGGCCAAACTTTCTGGTTAAAATTTTACATAGTCGTAGGAATTGGCCAATCAGAGTTTAGTGAAAAGAGATAGCACTATTTTTATTTAGAAACGTCAAACAAATGTCAAATAAACGTCAAATTCATAAAATATATTAAAATGGCGACTTTAGAAAGCAAAATTAATCAAATAATATTTAATTATTATTAATATTATTATTATTATATTATATTATTATTATTATTACTATTTAATTATTTTATTTATTTTTTTGTGTCATTGCAGTACGCATGCGTATGTAAAAATTTCACTAGCATCACAAGCCAGTGTGAATGGTCAAGTATGCTTACAACTACTACTACGGCAAAAGCAAAAACTACAACCGCAGTCTGAATGAGACTTAATACATTCAAAAATAAAACATAATCTTATTATTGTCAATGTGATTTTTCCAATCGTTTACTAAAATATTTAATGCACTTTCACGCGAGTGTTTTTCTCTATAACCAGATTGTTCATCTATAAGTATGTTATTATGTTTATAAGCACACAAATTTCTAGAACTATTTTCAATTAAAGTTACGTCATTAATAGGTCTCAATTCTTCGCATTTGTTCGTATTATATTATATACTTGTCAAATTTCTTTTCAAAAATGAATACAGAAGAGCGAAATATCAACAAGTATACAGGTGGAAAAATGTTGGGATAGTTGACTGCTATTTTCTTTTCATTGGCTTTGCGTCTATGACAACTATTTTTCTCTAGACTCGAGTGAAATCGTTGTTTTGGCACATCCCCTGGCAATAGTCCGCAGCCCCCACTACTCCTGGGAACCACGCCTACTAGGTTAGAAACCTATTATAGGCTCGCCTCCCTTGGAAGCCGCGCCTCCTAGCTTGAAAACCGTGGCTTAGAGAGGATCCGACTGCAGAAAAATTGCAATAGCAAGCTATTTTTTTCTGCTGCTAAAACTATCGCGCATTCTTTTATTGTGCTATTTTACTACCAAAGAATGCGAATACTGTGCTGCTAACAATCTACTTATCGCGATGTATACCTATATATTTATTGAAAATTAGAAAATTCAAGTTTTTCTATTCTTTTTTTTTGGGAATGCGATTGATTTAATTTTTTTTTAAATAAATTATATACAAGTTCAAATTTTGTAACTATATAGGGCGGGTCATGCGGGGCTCAGTTTTACCCATACACTAAACAGTTTTTATTCAGTTTAATAATAATAATAATAATAATAATAATATTTATTAGCTATTAATATTTACATACCAAAGACATGTCAAAATATAAAATAATAAAATCAAAATTCAAATATACAGTAAATAAAATGTATTCATTACAAACAATATTCATATTTATAAAATTCGGATACAGAATAAAAACAGTGACTAATTAATATATTTTTCAGCCACTTGTCGAATTTTTTTGCTTCAAGTTGCTTTACTTCATTCGGTAAGTTATTGTACAACACGACACCCCAGTAATCTATACCTTGTTGGGTGGTGCATATGCCATGATGTGGTATTACAAAATTTTCTCTGTTGCGGGTTTAATAAATGTTATTTTCCTCATTTTTTATAATTTTTTTCTTATTGTTATGTACATATCTGAGGCAAGCAAATATGTACATTGAAGGAATCGTTAAAATTTGTTCATTTATAAAAGCTTCTTTGCAAGTTTGTATGTAATTGAGCCCACAAAGTATTCGAACAGCTCTCTTTTGTAATATAAAAATTTTGGATGCCTCTGAAGATGTGCCCCAGAAAAGGATGTCATATGACGCAACACTATGAAAATTAGCATAGTAAGCTGTTTTAAACACTATATGCGTTGCAATTTTTTTAAGTGATAGTATAGAGCAGTTGATAATTTTTTGCAGATATTCGCTATGTGTTCATTCCATTGAAGTTTATTACATATAGTTACATCTAAAAACTTAATATGTTTTTGATGACTTTCTTGTTTAATTGAAATAATCATCTTATTTGTTTTCGATTTAGTGCGCAGTTTTGAATTATTTTTTACAATTTTGATATACAATATTTTCCTGTAAAATAAGCAATTTTTGCATAAAAGACCTAATTTTCAAAATTAAATATGCATTGGTATAACATCAAATTTGCCAAGTACGTATTATAATGTATTAACATAGAAACACACAAAAAGATATTTTAATTATTTTTGATAAACTAATTAAATCACGTGGAATAACTAAATGAATTTTAAAATTTTCTGCTCGATGGAGACAATCTGACAGATTTTATATTTTAATAATATTTTAATGATCGGTTTATGCATACAAAACGAATTATAAATACAAAAATATACATCCATACATACACAATCACGCCATGTACCCAAAAGATGCGCTGAAATTAGTTTTCTATAAACAATCCTATTCAGACAAGCAACTCTAGCTTCATTCGCATTCATGATACCCTCTCATACACTAAAAATATATATGTTAGATTTAAATATATTAATTTTAATAAAAATATTTATTTAAAATTAGTTTTTCTTTTAGAAATTTTATAAATAAAATACTTAATTGGTTAGGCTCTTTTCAATTTGTTTGCCAATAACTACGGCACAATGTGCGATGGGTCACAAAACTGACCCTTAGAGCTATAACTTTAAGGACTTTTGATATTTTGTTTTAAGCAATGTAGTGTATAACGTATTAGATTATGATGAGTTGTTTTCCTAATTTTAGGCCTAGCTTAAGAGTGTAATCTGAGATTTTAGTTCTCAATATTTTTACATAAGACACATAGAGGCATTTTGGTGAGAGAAGACAAATTATGAAGAAAAAAGAATGTGAATGTGCATAAAGTAGTATTTTTTTCATGAATGGGAAGTTTGATTAACAACGAAGAAAAAATAAATTTTTGACA
This sequence comes from Clivina fossor, assembly GCA_963966155.1. Taxonomy (NCBI): domain Eukaryota; kingdom Metazoa; phylum Arthropoda; class Insecta; order Coleoptera; family Carabidae; genus Clivina; species Clivina fossor. Next base: position 430,279 of record CAWYQG010000516.1, read on the forward strand.
CAATTTACAAAGAGGGCGTAATAATTCAATTCTATGTATAATTCGCTTAATTTTGTAGAACTTACGATGCTTTGGCGGGAAATTCTGAGTTTTGAAATTTACCCTGGTTTTTGCGAATTCTTCGGAAAATGCAGGGTAAATTTCAAAAAAAAAAAAAATAACTGCGCCGAAACATCGCAAGTCCTTGAAATTAAGCAGAATTTACGTAGAAATGTTTGAATTTTTACGCTTGCTTGGTAATTTGACTCGAAATGCTTTTTGTATACTATACATGTCAAAGTTCGACAATTTTTAAAGTCAAAACACGTTTTCTTTCTGCGGGGTGTGGTAGGGAGCGGAATCGTTTAAATGGGACATGTCTTGCATAACCTTAAAGACGTGACCTTAAATTTTTTCGTACAAAAAATTTAATTCAATTTAGTTCAAAATTGGCCGAGTTATACTTATTTGAAAATCGGTAATTTTCTGATTTTTCAAGTGGAGCATTTTTTTTTTGCTGAATGTATATAAAGTCTAACTATATAAAAACAAATATATAATATGTATATATATATATATATATATATATATATATATATATATATATATAATATAAAATTAGATACGACATTAAAAAACAGCAAAGACAAATAATTTTTATGTTCAATTATGCACCCCCCCCCACTTACAAAATAACCCCTTGACCCCTCCCCCCCAATTGGATGGAGAGTCCCCCTAGGTATGTTCTGTTCTGGTTAAGACTAATCGAGTTCTCGAATTAACCAGATATCAAATTTATGGTTAAATTTGATAGATAGAACATAATATAAATTCGTCAACAGGTTTATGTAACCAGTACAAAAAATATTTAAATATTTAACATTTTAACCATACAGATAATTAAGTTTCCAAAAAAACTTCGAAAAATATAAATAGAAATGAAAATTTGTATTCAAAAATATTTCTTTATTATTATTAATATAATAATAATAATAAAAATTTGAGAGTGCAATTTTTTAAATTAAAATTTTAAAATTTGCTGCTTTATCAGTAATAATATATCGGAAAACATTAAATGTATCTGGATCAGATTACACGAAATACGTACATATATACCTACATCAGTGGTTCTTAACCTTGTTGGAGGTACTGACCCCCACCAGTTTCATATGCGCATTCACCGAACCCTTCTTAATTGGAAAAATAAACTATGATTTTTTCAAATTCAAAACATAGGTATATATTTATGTATATAATTATACATAGGTGCACAAAACGAACAAAATTATTAAAGAACAAAACAATTAAAACATGATTTTCACACAAAAAAAAGACATAATAATGAATATTTACTGCAAATCAGTGTGACTTCTGCTGTTGCCTTTTAGAGACCAGTTCAGAAATGCGCGGCTTTACCTTGGCAAGTGCCACTCTCATGTCATTTTCGCAACAGAGTCTGTTCCTTTTCTTCGTTTTTATGTCCAGCATCCTCGAAAAGGATTGCTCGCAAAACTATGTTGTAACAAACGGTATGCAAATCTCCGGAGCTTTCTTAGCAATAAGAGGGTACGTTATTATTTGTTGACTAGTGTGGCAATTTTATATTGTCACTTGACAACATTTCAGTCCGTTCTCTAGTCATTACGAATCATATGAGTCGGGTGCGTGTCTTGACCTCCGCCGAACCCGCGAGACTGACTCACCGAACCCCTGGGGTTCGATCGAACCCAGGTTAAGAACCACTGATCTACATAATCATGCAATATACCCATAAGGCTGTTTCACATACTCTTTTTATTCAGACAGAAATTAGTTTTCGTTAAACATTTACACAACTTTCACTTCATCCACATTCATGTTATATCACTCAGTTAAATAAAAACAATTTATAATTTGTTAAAGAACGATCGAATATGCGCTCTATGTTATCGACCTATGTACTATGTTACCGACTGTATTATCGATTATCGTTCGGACGAGTCCGTATTCGTTCGTGACTGTAATACGCGGGCAAATCTACCATCTTGGATTTAGTCTGTAACTAGTAGCCATTCTGTATAGATGATTAGATGTGTGTATTTACTGATATATTTAAACTTTATAATAAACCATTTATTATACACAAATCATTAAGTTTCTTTTGTTACCACAATTTCCTGACATAATTTTAATAATTATTAATAATTCGATATACTACACGTATATTATCATCAGGAAAATAAAAAAAATACATAGATACAATTTGTTAGATAACAAAATAAATTACTAGATTAGTGTTAAGTTACAAAAAAAACTTCATGATCTAAAATTTGAAGATATTAAAATAATGGCAAGACCCATCAATAATTACAGTAGATTGATAAGAAAAGCAATAGAAATTTATAAAGAAACAGATAACATCGATTAATGCGAATGGGCCCTGCATTTAAATAAAATTTGGCTTCCTTTAATTAAAATTTATAAATTTTATGATCTAGTTACTTATTTTGTTACCTCATATGGTGTTTCTATGTTCTGTTTATTTTCTGTAATTGTCATTTGTATCTTTTTTCCCGATGAAGATGTACGTAGAGTACATCGAAGCGTCGACTATTAATTAAATTGTTGTTTTTTTTCTTTTGACTTTGAAAATCGGTAGCTGATTTCTAATTTGTTCCATACTCCATTTTTAGGTCAATTTGAGTTATTGCTAATTTTGGCAATATATGCTTGTTTTCTATGTATTCTAACAATCGTAAAATTTAAATTTTGCTAAAATAAGAATTCAGTATTTCTATCCCACAAAAAAAATTATTAAATTTTTTTTCAGGGAAATTGTTTATTTGATAATTTTTTTTATTATAATAATTATGAGACAAAACTACGATTTTACTATTAATTCAAAAGTAACAATAATTTTGATCTGTAAAATTGAGTTTTCATAATAGAAGTAAATATTTAAATAAAAATTAATAATGTTAAATTATAGTATAACTATGTATTTTAAAAGTTTCGTATGAAATTATTTAGTATTTCATTAGGAGACACAGTGTTGTCTGGATAAATTTAATGTGAAAAATTATAATTATTGTAATTTTCAATTTAAATTAATATTTTTTACCCAAATTGAACAGTAAGGAAATTTATAAAAAGATATCATAATAGTTATGCTATAACTTACTAACTTAATTTTATTAAAAGAAATTATTCTATTATAAAAACTCAATTTTGCAGTTCAAAAATATGTTTACTTTTGAATTAATAGTAATAACGTTAGGTTTTAAAGTAATATTATTTTCTTCAAGCATATCATAACATTAATATTACGTTACCACATTGTCCATGTAGATAGAAATCATTATGTTACTAGTACAATAATAACATTATAGTACAGTAATTTGTTACTATATACACTAGTTATGGCAGCACCAAAACATAACTACAACATCCAGTGTATTTAATCTCATATCTAATGCGTCAAGTTAAGTTGATTGCAAATTGCATTGTTTATTTTTGCTTGAATTTGAATTTGATTAATGAAAATGTGTGGAAAAGTACAAAAATATAATGTGCACCACCCAGGGTGGTCAGAAACTACATATGCGACCAATGAAGCACAGTCAAGTGTATTTCATTTGATATCTCCGACGGATATATTCAAAATTATTAACTCAAGTTATGTTAATTGACAGTTTCATTTTTGATTTTTGTTTGAATTTTAATTTGTTTATTGAAAATGTGTGAAGAAGTGAAAGAAATGCAATATATAACGCTCATTCTAGTCAAATTGTATATTCGATCAATGAAAGATTAATTCTCACAAATCATGTAACAAATATAAATAATATATACGTATACAAACTATTCTACAACTATGTCAGTAAGGTTTAAGGTTACTTGGCATATATTTTTATTTATTTTTAATTTAGTTTTGTTTAGAACTGGCCAGTCATTGATGCATAGTCTAACAAGCCGATTTAATGTGAAATTTTGGGAAAAAATTAAATCTCAATATTTTTTTGTATTATTAAATTGGTTGTAGGTGACAAATATAGTGGCGTTCGTTGCAAGATAGGTTAGGTAAAGAAGTTAATTTGATTCATATTTAGATTTTGTTTTCGTGAGAGGTGGCGCTGTAATTACATAACTTTTTGCATTTTCCGCCATTTTACTCGGGGTTTAGAGGCGTGCAACAATGTTTACAATTGTACATATCAGTTTTTTCTTTATTTTTTTACAATAATAATAACAAAACGTTGCTAAATTTTCCAAATTTTGTTGTTCAAATTTTTTGTCACTTACTTTTATGTATTGGTTAAATTTAATTTAAGAATGTGGCTATTTATACAATTACATACCGTATGTATATGCAATTGGCTATTAATACATACAGTATGTGTACAAGTTAGCAACGCCAAAAACCACCGATTCAGGTTAACCTGACACCCCTAAGTGCCGTCTGCCGTGCAATAATATTTATTCTGTAGGTATAATAGCTTGGGTAAGAGTTGTTATGTTAAGTGAATCGTTTATTATGCGTAGTTGTTTGTTTGTGTCAAATGATAATATTGAAAAGGTATTAGCATTGAATAAATAATAACAAGAATGGCAACCAATGTATCCAAAAAATTTAGGTGAGAATGACAGTTCCATCTATGTCTGTCTTAAGAAACTATTTATGTGTAGTTTCTATTATGAAAATCCAATTTTGATTCACTTTACTTATGTTTACTTCTCACATCAATTTTAAAAGTGATTTTTGTTAAAAATTACTTTTAAATTTAAAGTTAAATTGAATTTTATACTATGAGATATAATAAAATATATAAAAATAATAACACTATTAATATTTGATAAGAGATAGAAGTAAAAATTTATTTTAAAATCAAAATAAGCAATTTTTCATAAACAAGGGAGGTAGGTATACGATTATAAAACAATTCTTTTTCAGTGTAGTAGTATTAATACTTTTCTACATGAATGGGAAGTTTGTTCGAGCCGTAGTCGACACAAATATCAAAACAAATATGGCGTGACGTTTCTAACCCCACGCCATATTCAATTGTATGCAATGCACTGGCGTAGCAAGGGGGTTAAGGGGGATCTATCATGCCCCGGGCACCACTCACAGTGGGGCGCCAAATGATCCCCAAGACAAAGAGGATTTTCCGGAAAATTTAAACTTAAAAAAAATTTTTTTTTGTCATATTAGAATTATTTTGAATCGTTATGTAAAATATCGTGAAATTTAACATAATTTTGTTATTCTTCGAGCAAACCTAAAAATGTAAAGGCAATTTTTTGTCTTTGTCGGCATTCATTCGGTTCCACAACCCTGCTGTGAGTAGGCCAGACCCTTTTTGCTAGCGTTTGGCCGCCCAGCTAGGTATCTGCTATTGTAAGTCACCAATAAAAGTAACATGCACATCTGGAAACAATTTCCTCTGTTTTGCGCATTTTATATATTTCTTTATTAACTATAGTTAACTACTGCTAGAGATCTTCAAACAAATTCTGTTATTTAAATAGGGGACCGGGACGTTTTGCCGCCGCCGTTTTGCCGCCGGACATTTTGCCACGAACGTTTTGCCGCCGCGACATTTTGCCGCCGGGACATTTTGCCGCTAGGCAAGTATTAGGCGTAACTTTCGGTAGAAAACAAAAGAAGAGATAATTCGATGAAATATTGGTTAGGTTAGGTTAGGGTAGGTTAGGTTACTAGGTTGTATGTAGGTGTTCGTCTTCTACGCCTAATACTTGCCAGGCGGGAAAATGTCGCGGCGGCAAAACGTCCGTGGCAAAATGTCCCGTGGCAAAATGTCCGGCGGCAAAATCTCGCGGACCCTTTAGATAGTAGTCGCAAACAGAAGACTGCGTCAGATTCAATTATAAATATTCAAAAATATGCATTTTGTCACGTACAGCCCAAAGTTTTATTGCTTTAGGAAATGTTTATTTATTTCCGATTGTTCTCTGGTACTCTTTATATCTGGGCACCCCAAACTCCCCTCTATGGAAAATTGACCAACTAGATTATCTTGCTGGAGTAATTATTTTTTCTATACGTGGTGCCGATCTGCCGATATGCTTATACTACGGAAACGCAGAAAAATGCTACTGCGATTGTAAAAGGTTATACATATAAATAACAATAAAATAAAATTGGGAATTGATATGTTTGTCTAATGTTGTAAACCACAAATGTTTTTTAAATGGCAACCTTATTTTTTAACAAGTTTTTATTAACGATTTTAAACTAACTACCCAATGAGCTAGAGACTTGAAACTTTAAACATAGCTCAGCCAACTAGATGACAATGCAATATTATCTAATTATATCATTAATAACGTCACGTATATATAATAAAATGCCTAAAAATATCACATTAAAAAAATATAAATTAGTAGGTAGCTTTGAAAAAAAATGAGCATTATTAAATTTTGATTGATCCTGGTATTAAATTTATTTTCTGAAATATTATTTTGGCATCTGGGATCTTTAAAAAATTAACTCCTTTATCACAATTTGATTTATATTTTAATGACATATTTCGGTCATCAATTAGACCATCATCAGTCAAACGAAGTACATTTAAGTTTACAATAAAAACATAAGTTGTTTTCTTAATTTAGAATTTTTTTTACAACATCTTTACAATAATGGTTTATAAAATCTGGAAATGAAACATCTGTTGTTAAATCTCTTATTTAGCTAGATGTGACATAAATAAAAATAAGATACAGAACAATTAAATTTACAATAATGCATAACAATACTAACAATTTTAACTTAATTAATAAACTAACCTGTATGTATACACGTGGTTATTACTTTTTATTTTTTTAAACTATTGAAACATTGTAAAATATTAATTATTATTTATAATATGTAACTTTCTGCTAATATTTGGAATTTTGTCCTTCTTATTAAATTTATTCATGATGTTGATGATTTGTGATTTTTATTTACTACAAAAACTTTTAAGCGTCAATTGTTTATGTGTGTTGAAATGTGAATGCGAAGTTTGTGTCAAGGATATCCGTCGACAACCGTTTGCTAGAGATACTACGAAAGGAGAGTTCGGCCGATGCGCCGCCATTAATCTCTGGCGCCAAATTTAATTTAAAATTTGTTCCATCAAATCAACACAGAATATTTGTTCTTGTGTTCTGCATACAAAAAAACATATAAAACATAAAAATGTAATGTATAATATACTATACTAGAGTTCGGCCGATAACCTGAAATAGTGTTCAGCTTCTGATTGGTGCCGCCATTTTTCTATAAAAACAAATGATTTTAAATTCGCGCGCTAGGTCGACTCAATACATTTACATTTTTTTTTTTTTTTTTTGTAAATATTATATTATCGCATATTAAACTGTAACTAAACGTACACTCTAATCGCTAAATAAATATTTTTCTGCGGGATTGCTGTACGAGAAGTATTTTTATCATTTTCATATTTACAATGTTTTAATAGTTTAAAAAAATAAAAAATAATAACCACGTGTACACATACAGGTTAGTTTATTAATTAAGTTAAAATTGTTAGTATTGTTATGCATTATTGTTAATTTAATTGTTCTGTATCTTATTTGTACTTATGTCACATCTTGATAAATAAGAAATTTAACAACAGATGTTTCATTTCCAGATTTTATATACCATTATTGTAAACATGTTATAAAAAAAAAATTAAATTAAGAAAACAACTATGGCCCGTATTCTCACCTCAGTTTTTCGTAAAAAAGTGCTTTTATCATTAATTTGAAAATAACTTTTTGCTTCTGTTTGTCATCAAATATAAATAATTTTTCTATATTTGATCATTTTTATAATAATAATAATATTTAATAATATAATATTTTAATATTATTTCTGGAAAAAAAAATGAAAGTTTTTTTTCCGAAATATTGAATTTTGTCTTTTAAAAAATGTCTAAATTAAATGAAACCAAAATAAACTAAAAACCTCTCGCACAGTATTCCCGCACAAAAATCTATTTATTCAGCAATGATTCAGCAGTTAGTGTTTACGCTTATTTATAGTTTAGTGGGCGCTAAACATAATAGTTACACAATTAGTGACATTAGTGGCATCAGTGACATTCGTGACATCAGTAACATTAGTGACATCAGTGACATTAGTGACATAAGTGCAAAATATTTAAATAAAAAAAAAATATTTTTAATATAGCACGTTTTTAAAACGGACTAAGAAGTAAAAAATAATTTCTCTCCTAGAAAAAGGTGGGGTGCATGCAATAGATAATAGTAAAAAGAGAAAAAAGAGAAAAAAAAGAGAAATTATTTTTTTACTTTTTAGTCCGTTTTAAAAACGTGCTATATTAAAAATGTTTTTTTTATTTAAATATTTTACTGTGTATTTTTAAAGTGCATATCAAATTATTCGTAACTGCCAAATTTCAAATTTTTCTTTTTTTTTTTTTTAATTTTTTATAAGAAATGAGTGTAGGTTTACTTTCCCCCGAAATAATTAGAAATGTTCAAAACGAGTTTCAATCCCGTTTAGGGTACTGTCAGATAGTGAATGGACAGCATTTTGAGCATTTATTGAAATATGTAAACTATTAATGTGATAGATGTGTCTTATTATTTTCCAACTAAAATTAATTTTCTGTATAATATTTTGTAAATGACAAGGAATAAAAATTTAAAATTTGGCAGTTACGAATAACTTGATATGTACTTTAAAAATACACAATAAAAAACAGGGTTGCCATTTAAACAAATTAGTGATCACGTTGTATCTTAAATTTGGGACACATTGTATACTAATTTTTTTTTTTCATGAACAATGCCTCAATAAAATACTAATCGACGTGTCCGAGCATTTTGCAAAATGAAAATAGATCTGTGATTTACTGAATTTATTTCAAGTTAGCACTGTATGCATACATAATTAATGCCGCCAATTCAGAATAATCGATAGCTCCAATACTACAAAAAAAAAATTTAACGTGAAAATTTTTTTCTCTGTGTTTTGCCTAAATATTTTCTACGATTCAAGTTCCCTGTATTAAGGGGAGATTCTTTTATAATTGTACCAAAAGTACCTGATATTTGACAATTTTTTTTGAGGAACTGAATTGTCTTAGACATGTGCGCTTTTTTGCGAAATGTTTATTCAGGTTTTGTCTACAAAACAATTTTTTTTTAGTTTCGGATATTTAAAACTGTCGTCCAAAATGGCGGTTCCGGGAAACGATGTTGTAAAAACAAAACTTATCCACGGGCACGATACAGGTCGCAATTCGTCACCTAGAAGCATGAAACCAAAACGACCTTAAAGATTATATTTCGTAGAGGCATCTCTACCTAAAAAAAATGAAAAAATTCGTTACAGAAATAAAATGGCGGCCACTTGAAAATAAGGTATTGTTTTTTCGCATGATTTTTCCAATTTGGCCTGCTGTAAAAAATCGTTAATGATCAAAATGTTACAATTTTATAGGTTAAGTTGCCCGAGGATTTTGTTTCCTTTCAGGAGGACAAAGCGCGAAGTTGATTGGTTGATCGGTTCAAAAGTTACAATGCCCGTGGATTCGAAAAATGTAGTTTCGTTTAAAACGCTTTTAAAGTTTTGAAAACGGTTTTTTTTTTTACAATTTGAGTTACTTGATCAATTTATCCAAGAATAAGTGAATTTATAGGTTTTTGGGGTCGCTGAATACAAATTTGAGGTCAGATTTGAAAAATTCAAAATGGCGGATCCAATATGGCGGCCAAAATTGATCTTAATCAATTTTTATGAAATTTTGACCACAAGGATTTTCGAAAAGATTGAACAAAAAATCGCGAACAGTTTTGAAGAATTCAAATGATCAACTTACAATCAATCCGCGATTCCGTTGAGGAGCGCGCGGCGAATTTGCTGCCTGAACGCCCGTCACCGCTCAGGACAACGGTCTGTTCAAAGCCGTGTAGCGACGGAACTAATTCACGGATCACCTAATCATTTTACCCACATATTCTAGACAGTTATAGCATTCGATTTATGCAATAAAAAAAATCGATTTTTTTAAAAAAATATAGAAGAACCTCCCCTTAATACATAATATGTCCTGAAAACCTGTAGAAAGCGTTAACGAAATTAAAATAAAATAGTTTTTTCTTCCTGCTGAAAAGTTTTCCAAAAATGAGTTATGTCATGCGGCTTTTTAGACGATGATATTCTAAATATTATATTACTATATGTCATTCGAGGGGGGGGGGGGTGCGCCAAAAAGGTATCGTGCCCCGGGCGCCAGTTATGCTCGCTACGCCACTGATTGCTCATTTGATAACTAAAAATGAGGGCAGAAGTGCAAGAACTGGACACCGCCAGATTTGTTAGTAACTGCATACTTGACCAAATAAACGTTAATTCTCATAAATCACGTGAAAAATATAAATAATACATACACCAACTTACTATTCCACCATTGTTATTAAAATTATTGTTACTAGGTATTTATTTTTAAGTTAGTTATGTTTGAAATGCTTGGAGAAAAATAATGTAAGTTACTTGCAGCAGAATGCTCTCTTTATGTTTCGGCAAGGGCAAGGTTGCTTGGCATCGGCGCTATCTCGGCCACTATTATCTGGGCCCACACAATAAAGATCGCTTTCTGCTACTCATAAAATAATATACATACTGTTTTTTTATGTTATATTTATTATTAAACGACAAATAATATTTAGAATGGTTTGTTTTATAATAAAAAGAAATGAAATAAAAACAAATTTTAAAATGTCTATTAAAATATCCACAATAAAATTACAAATTTATCAAAACATATAAAATGAATAATAAAATTTTATATTTTAACGATTGAAATTGAAAAATAAAAATAAGTTTAAATTGTAACAAAAACTGTGAAAAATATATATATTGAAAATATGAAAATATGATAAAATATTATTATATTATTTTATTAGTTAATTTAGCAACATTACTTATTTTAATTATAAAACATGTTGCAGTCTTGTTCTTCCATTAGTAATCGTTTCATATAAATATTAAAATCATTTATTAATTGTATAATAATAATTAATAACATTATCCTAGAGGAAAATATACTTTTTTGTAAATAAGTATTTTTTTACTTCATATTTAATTATTCACAATTTAGTGAAAAACAAAATAATTTTTGTAAAATTTTTATAATATTTAAAATTCATGCAACATTTATACTTATTGTTTAAAAATTATTTTACAATTTTTAAATTTTAATTAATATTTTCTAACGAAACTATCTAGAACATTTAGATGTTGAAATAAATGTTTATAAATTCAACGTATTTTTATATGTTTCTATATGTTCTGTTATTTACTGTAAATGTCATTTCTATATTTTTTCTTTTGGTTGAATTAGTGGAAACCTCCATTTTTGATAAATATTAATACAGAACTAGAACCTAAAGCCGATTTATTTTATATATATATTGAGTTCTGAAAGATTTTTTCACTATGTTATATAGTTATTTTTTTTTTGTTTATATGATTTTTAATTTTCGTTTTTCTTTTTTTGATTAATCAATAAGTAAGTTATTAATTTTTATTTCTCTATTTGTGTATTACAAGCATTTTTAGTTTTTCATACTTAATAGATAAAAAGAATAAGATGATTTCATTTTTCCAGAATCAGTATTCAATCAAAAATGTGGACGTGGATTGTTTTAATCTTCCTAGCATTGGAAAATCTAATTACCACCTCAAACGCTCAAACCATACAATGTTTCTGCCGAAAGGTATCGCCCAATGATTCCATATTTAAAGATTGTTCATTAGAAGATAAAAAAGAAAAGGACGACAAGGAAGAATATTACAGGAACTTAGATGAAAACTTCATGCGCTCTAAGAGATCAGATTTGTATTCGAATTTTCCTCAAAATTTTGACGAGAATTTCATTAGATACGGACAAAGCAAAGTGAGCAACCCTATCCAATCCGGACATCATGATCTTTATAAATATCTTCGCTATACTCCTGGGGGTCAGGACAAGAATAATAATATTCACAGTACACCCGCAAAGGGACTCGTTCGAAAGTAAGTGATGAGATTTATAGAGAGTGCGATTTGGACGAATTCCTGTTTATCAAACATATAATAAACAGGATTTCGGATTAAGAGATTATTTAAATACGGAAAAACTGTTCACTTATACTTATCCAATTGGTATTTTTCCGTTGCTAAAACTACATGTTGAACATATGTCGAATTAAAATAAATGTACTAATTGTTCTAGTAAAAAAGAAAAACTAACCTGAAACCTAAGTAGTTATTATTGTTAACAAGATTAGAAGTATATGTTTTACCTGAATATTTTGACGATGTTATTCTTATACTATGTATAATTTACAAAATATAAAACAAACTTTTAGGTAAAAAATTGAAATATACATTATTTTATTTTACTAAACGAATGAATAAACTAAATAGCACGATTCCTGCTAAAAATTACAATAAGGTTTTCATTTGTTTTGTTTATATTTTTACCAATTTGACTGCAAGCAAAAAGTAGTACATATAGCGTTTGATGCGGTGTCTGTAACATTTTCAAAAAAAAAAAAAAAAAATGTATAGAAATCCTTCATATAGTCTCTAGATGCCGAATACGAAATTAGTTTATGTGGGTGTATAGATTTGCGTCGCCAGCTCACTTGGTCGGCAGTCAAAATTTTTTGATCGCAACTCCTCCTAGACGGGGTTCAACCGATTTTATTGAAATTTTCAGGATAAATTTGTCTAGTACCCAAGATAGGGTCATGTGGTTTTATATTTTTCCAGTGATGACAACTTTCCGAGAAAAAATAACAAAAAAATTTACAAATTCGTTGTGGCTACACTATTTATCCGATTTTAATCAAATTTTCAGAAAAGATTTTCCTAGTACTCCCATTAATTATATAATTTTACTAATATTACAGTATGGCCAACTTTCCGAGAGAAAAAACACTAAAAACGATTAAATTTTAATCAAATTTATACGGAAAGTACTCTTAGCATCTATATAAATTATATAATTTTAGTAAAAAAAAACAGGGTTGCCAACTTTTCGAGAAAAAAATTACTAACATTTTTAAAAATTTATTATGGCCATGTTATTTAACCGATTTTATTCAAATTTTCACAAAAGATTTTCCTAGTATATATATATATATATATATATATAAATTATGTAATTTAAACAAAATATAGTGTTGCCAACTTTTCGAGAAAAAAATTAGTAAAATTTTTAAAAATTTATTATGACCACATTTAACCGATTTTAATCAAATTTTCACAAAAGATTCTCCTAGTGCCACGTAAATTATGCAATTTAACAAAATACTAATCGAGAAAAAAATTACTATAACTTTAAAAAATTCATTGTGATTACATTATTTATCGGATTTTGATCAAATTTTCAGAAAAGTTTTTCCTGGTGCCCTCATAAATTTTAAAATTTTAGTTAAATACATTGTTGCCAATTTTCCGAGAAAAAAAATTAAAATTTTTTTAAAAATTTATAATGGGTATTATTTATTCGATTTTAATCAAATTTTTGCAGAAGATACCACTAGCGCATACATAAATTATATAATATTAGAGAAATACAATGTTGCCAACTTTTGGTGAAAAAATAAAAATTTCATTCCTATTTCTTTTCATTTATATGCTAATGTCAAACTGGTCTATATATATATATATATATATATATATATATATATATATATATATATATATATGGGTTTACCCATATAGTTCTAATCTTGTTTGAAATATGTATTAAGCAAATTAAGAATATAAGGTTCATTTAAGTAAAACAATATTTTAATTTATTATAAGATATGAAAAATTTAATTTTAATTTTATACAAAATAATATTAATGAAAAATTTGTAATTTTTTTTGTAAATATTCATTGATTCGTTTAAGATAATTGTTTTGTTTGATTAAAGTAAACAATAAACTTAAATTATTATTTTATTAATAGATTTTAAACGTTTCACGTATTACTCGATATAATTTAAACTTTATTTAAAATTGATTAAATAGTATATACGAATTTTGAAAATAATACAAAAATTATGTACCCGTGACGATATGTGTCATAATAATCTCTGTATGGATTTTTCTATGCTAATGACCTGCTTTATATACTCAGCATGCTAAAATATTGTGGAAAATACTATGTATAACAAAATATGAAAAAATAGTAAAAATGTTAATTATTGATGAAATATCATTTGGGTTAGATTTGATAATAATTTCTTCTATTTTAATTATGCCACATATCAAAAATGTATTTTTATTTAGGAAAGTCGTTCATTTTATCAATATTTTTTTTGTATTAAGCAATATTCTTAAAAATAAATATTAAAATTAAATAATTCGTTATAAAATCAGATGTTAAGAATATTAATATTTACATTTGATGATAAAGGATTGATTTAATGTCTGTATAAATTAAAAATAATTTTGATTTGAAACTAACGAATTAATTTTGAAAATATATGGAAATATTTTGCGTAATAAATTAAATATTACTACCAATATCAGTATACTATAATCTAATATACTAAATATACTAAAAAAAATTGAATTTATATATATATAATACATTAATCTGGTTAGTTGATAGATATATCATTTAAATACAGTTAATACTCAAATATAATCATAAAGGAATAATCTGAAAATGAAAAATTAATATGCATTAGACATTAAAAAAATTAATGATATTGCGTATTTGTTGACTATGAAAAATTATGAATAGAATGTGTACTGAAAATGATTAGGTTTCATTCGCTTGATCTGTAATGTCCTCGATAGCTCAGTGGTAGAGCATTCGCCCGGCAAGCGGAAGGACCCTGGTTCGATCCCAAGTCGAGGCGATATGAATTTTTCATTTTCAGATTATTCCTTTATGATTATATTTGAGTATTAACTGTATTGAAATGATATATCTATCAACTAACCAGATTAATGTATTATATATGATTGCACTATTGCACGAACCAACACCTTTCAGAAGTATAGTTCTTATATGCATTTAGACATTAAAAAAATTAATGATATTGCGTATTTGTTGACTATGAAAAATTATGAATAGAATGTGTACTGAAAATGATTAGGTTTCATTCGCTTGATCTGTAATGTCCTCGATAGCTCAGTGGTAGAGCATTCGCCCGGCAAGCGGAAGGACCCTGGTTCGATCCCAGGTCGAGGCGATATGAATTTTTCATTTTAAGATTATTCCTTTATGATTATATTTGAGTATTAACTATATATATATATATATATATATATATATATAAATATATTTATATATATAATAACAAAATTATGTATTAAGAAAATTAAAATTTGATACATTTTTTAACAAATTTTAATATTTAATTTAAATTGTATTGTCCAGTTAATGTATATATACTATACTAAATTTAAACATTAATTTATTTATATTTATATATATTAAGTAAGTGTGACTGTCGTGTGAATATTTAAGATTTGATAAAGGATATCGGCAAAAGGTTTAATTCATCAATTAAACCTTTGAAGATATCCTTTATCAAATCTTAAATATTTATATATATATATATATATATATATATATATATATATATATAATATATATGGGAAGATGTTGTTTGATAATAGCTTTGTGTAGGTTACCGTTAAGTTCAGCGAATTTCGATTGTTATCATTGATATTTTTATATATTTATATATAAATTTATTCAAAAACTATTTTAAAATACAGTAGAACCTCGATTATCCGGGCCAGCCGGGACCGAGCCTTCGCCGGATAATTGAAAACACGGATAATCCAAAGACCTCATTTTTATTTTTTTTAATAATTTATTCAGACAAATACATGTGTCAAACGAATGTCTGTTTACGTTTAACTAACAAGTCGGTCGGCAGTTGGCGAAAATAATAAGTAAACACATAAACGGAGGATTTCTCGAGCCGAACTCGGGTATTCCCCGATGCGAACGTCTAAACGGTGCAGCCACGGTCAGCCACGGATAATCCGCGCACGGATGACATTTTAAAAATGACGCACGAAGAATCCGCCGCCCGGATAATGCGCGCACGGATAATCGGGGTTCTACTGTACTAATATAATTTAAAATTTATTGACAAATGTATTATAGAATTAAAAATAAATATAATATTTTGATTATATATTAAGGTACTAAACCTAATAACAAATAATAAAACTCTTATTTTAATTAATTAATAAAATCATAAATTTTAGTTATATTTGGCGAGCTGAAATATGTATTAGATATATGAACACATAATCAATATAAAATTGGTCTAAAAATTCAACAGAAAATTATTATTATTATTATTAGTAAAATTAAAGAATCTTAAATAGGTATAAAATTAAATTGTATTTATTTATAAATCAAATCAATGAAGAGTACCTATTCGCTATTCAAGTAAAAATTAAATTTTATATAACATATTTATTTGCAATTTTACGTCAAATTAATTATATGAGTAAAATTATAAAATTATTCATTAATTTGTTAAATAGTTATGATAATAAATTTCCTATTTCATCAATTTTTAATAATTTTTTTGTATATGGATTTTCTTGTAATGCAAATTTTAAATATATATTTATAATTTTGTTATAAATATATAATTTTAATATTAATGTATATGTATATAAATATGTATATGTGTTTTAATTTAATAAATGAAACACTTATTACAAGAATTTTTCTTTTATTATAAATGTTCTTTTACATATTTATATATTCACACTTATGTATTTTACAATAAATATTTCAATTACAATAGCACAAATTCTTTTAAAGTTAGTTCATTTCCCTTGTGCATTAAATTGACTGTTTAAATTGAATACCGTCGCTGGTTTTGGCTGTAATTCAGTCGATTTTTTATTAAATAAACTTCCTCTTTTGAGTCACTTACAATTTTGAATTTATCACGTTTAACTCTTATTTGGATCTTGATTCTATTCTATGCTATAAAAACTTTAAATAGTAATATATGAATATTATAGTTTATGAACGACAAAAAGTAAAATTTTATTTTAAAATTTATCTCTAGTTCAACAGTAATAAATACAATATAGCAGTTTTAAATTACAAATTATAGAATACATAATTATTATAATTACTACGAATAATCTCTCTGATTTAAATTGCATCTAAAGTAATTTTTCAAATTGGAGATGATTTACGAATTTTTTTTTTAATATTATTAAATTAGAAGTAGCTATATTTCTTATATTCTTGTATATTAAATGAAAATATGAAATGATACATTACTGAAATTTAAATTTATTTTTTATGACGAATTTTTGTTGTTTAAATCTTGATAAATGGTTTCTTCCATAAATAATCAATATCCTCTTTTGCTAAATTATATTTTTTTAAATAAATATAATTAAACTTTTCGTGAAAACTAGGGTTGTGGAGTCGGAGTCGAGGAGTTGAAGAATTTTGTTATTTAAATGCGTTTTAAGTTTTATCGACTTCTTTTGAGGTACACTTGTAACGGTTCAATGTTGTCGACCGTTGCAAAACCGAAAATAGTAATTAAATTAGAGAGAAAAGACAGAACGGGGCGAAGCGACCCCGGGGTGAGGAGAGTGGGTGACGATCAGCTGCATGGAGAGCGGAGAGGATGTGTTGAGTGGCATGGTGTGTTCGAATGTGAATAACCGACTAAAAAATATTAATTCGTTTTTATTAAAATACTAAAATATCTAAATGATGAAAGATTCTTGATTGGAATCAATATAAAGGATATTTACACTGTGAGTAACTTCTAAATTTACATTTTATTTGATTCAGTACAATAGTTTAATTTAATGGCTGACGATTGCCAGTACCGATGAGCACATGTTCATTATTAGTATAAAAAAGAAAAAAAAAATCATATTAGTTTAACAAATTTCAATTTAAATAATAAATATATTATTATTATAAGTATAATTACTCACTTTATTTCTTATAAAGTTAAAATATTATTTTATATTTTACTGATATATAATTTCACAAAACAATTTAATTAATTATTCAGATTCGGACAATGCCGACACGCACCGCAATTCTGTTGTTACGTTTTTACGGATTTAAAAAATATGCAAATTTTATTGTGAAGTTGATTTTCTGGTCACTAAGTTTGTTAACTGCGGTAACACGACGGTGTTATGATAAATTTAAGTGTATTTAATGAGATTTGGGATTAATTAAAATAGTTATTGTCGAGCGTTCTGCTTAGGCTGGAAATTTAGGTGCGCATAAAAATTGGTTGCGAGGCGTTGCTTCGCGTATCGTAAAATAAGTTTGGTTTGGATTTAATTATATTTATCGATAAAAAAAAAAATAAGTTTGTTATCGATCAGTTGAAACCAATTTTTATGACATTAACTTTAGTGTGCATGCATTGTGGTTTATTACTATTCAACGCTAGCGATTTATATTCCTTTCTTTATTCCTGTTCCTATTTTCTTTAAAATTTCGCATCCGTGTTATATTTAAATATCAAAATTCAGTCAGGAGTTGTATTGAAATTAATAAATTTATATTTGTACATACTTATAAAAATAAAATATATTGAGTGTCAATAATTTAATTAGGTTAAGATATAAGTATATATTTTGATATTTTGGTAAAAAAGGTGTTTAAATTCAAATTTGTTATATTTAGTGATAATAAATTATGATGTTCAAAAATAATACCTTGTAATCTTGAAGCTAGTGATTTTTTTTAAAATTAACATTATAAATATAAATTAAAGATTGTATGAAGTTACTTATAGTTTCAATTTTAAGAGACACACATATTGTTATTTCCTCTATTTTAAATTGTAATACGATCCTAAAAGTTAATACTACTAGCTTCTCGCAAAATTATAGCAGCTGTAGGATTCAGTTATATTGTACTTGCCTAATTTAATATTCATATGTAAATATATTTAGTAGTTGTTATTAAAATTAATTTAAAGACACAGTTGATTACAAATATAAAATTATAAAACAAAACAATCTTTATTTCATTTTTTTGTGCAGCTATACTATTAGCTACCACTGTTCTGGTTTACAGTGATTTTTATTTAAACCAGTGGCGCTCAAAAATATTACGTACCAACCGACCCACAACCCAGCTCCCTAAATACCCATAACTAGCTCCCGGCCATGTGACTACTTAACCTGCAATCCCAACCTGCACCTTGACGCGCCAAATCTCACACACTATTCGCATCGTACAGAAAAGACCGTAAAATATATTATTTTTATTTACTATATGTAATAGTATAAATTCGGAATGTAGGTATATTCTTTAGTTAATTTAATAAAATAAAATATAAAAATCATAATCGAACTAAAAGTTGGAGCTGGAGGTAGGAGTTGGAGTCACACAAAACAAACAAAAATTGGAGTTGGAGTCATAGTTGACTGTTTTTTTTTTTTGACTCCACATCCTTAGTTAAAACTAATCAAATTAATAATGAACTAATTCTTAAGCATGTATCAACAGTTTTGTTTTTTTAATGCCTGCATGGATTATGAATAGGACGAAAGAAGAATTAGTTGAAATAGGAATTAATTACGCAGATATTCTAATTAGAAGTCTGTTTTTTATCATCTTAAGTTTGTCTTTAATCTATTCACGTCGTTTACGTGCTTAAGATTTTAATTATGTCGTATATAAAATGAAACAGAGAAAAAAGATAATAAATGTCTAATAAGACGAAATATTAATCGACAGCTTATTAGAATAATTTAAATTTTTTACCATATTTTACGAATAAATAATTTTTCTTATTCTGTAGAAAAATTTCATAAAGAATTCTTTTATAAAAGTTTTTGTTATTTTTATTAAACAATTCTGGTTTTATTCTATGCAGATAATAGAGAATATTTGTTTTATAGAATTTTATTATTATTTTATTTATTTATTATTAGCTAATAAAAGGATGCTAATTAAATACGCTGAAATACGTCTCTAGACTAGCTATATTTAGAATTTATTAATAATATATTGTTCAAAGAGTATGATGTCTATACTGCCGTAAATTATTTGTATAACATGCAAATAGAATACTCTAGTTCTTGTATGAATATATCTAGTATAAGAAAGTTTGAATGTTACTGGCATTTTAAAATAATTATAATTTAATAATTTTACAGTATCCAAAAAACTGTAATTAATTTTTTGAAACTTAACAAATTCCACACTATTAATTGAACAATTCTTGGTACGTTTATTTATTCAAATATGTTTAAACTTTATCTGGGTTTCGCTGTATGTGGTGTAACTAGGAAGAATCAAGTACGAAATATTAGTGTATGATGAGTGTGAAATTGAAAAAATATTGTAGCAAAAGTTGATGTTTGTCAGTTAAGCTAGTTCGGACATCTTGAACGAATACCTAATGAACGTTTGAGAGTGTTTTGCGTGAGCGAAAGTTTCCAACTAGTAGGAACAGAAGAGCATGTATGAGAAGAATTATGAATATGTATGAAGCTAAAGTTGCTTGTCTGGATAGGGATGTTTAGAGGAAACTGATTTCGGGATAGTGGAAAGAGTTTGTGTCACAACCTTTTGGGTATATGGCATGATTGTGTATATATGTTATGCATAGACGCATTTCAATTAATTTTTCATAGAAAAACTGTCAAAAACTTTTATAAAATCAAATGCAAGCAAATTGCATTGAATCTCCTGACAATACTTATCGGAGATAATTAAATTAAATTTGCGAAAAAAATTTAAAATTTAATTAATTGAGGTTGACTGTGTGTTAAAACAAACTGAGCAGTTAGTAACAAATAAATTAAGCGTCGCAAGAAATCCTGATTGAATTTGAGTGAAAGTTTTGATGAAGCATGCCAGTCAAGGCAAATGAATATTCCTTCGCTAAAATTAAATATGCAATCCATATATGGATGCTAAGTATAGCATTTGATATACTAATTTACTATATCAATTATAAACAACATCTTATAAGAGGTCATTAAAGGAATTATTCCATTACGTTGTTAAATTGAGTTTTGCTTTAATTAGTGCGAAAACGAGAACAGAATATAGTCATTCCTTGAGCTACTGCGTTTACACGTCCTACTAGTTTTCTTACCAATTTACTTCTGCTTATATTCTGATTACTTGCCCATTATTGATTCAATCACACTATGCTACTTATCGCGAAATTAATACAATGTTTTAGCGCAGAGAGATTGATTATAAATCATACTACTAACTAACTTAAGTAAAATTACACAAATTTACGATTTTAGTTTTATTTGTTGCTGTAGGTTTTATTTGAAAGTATAAAATTGTACATATATACAATTTTCGGAAAACGTGCATATCGTTTATATCGCGTATGTATTAAGGGGGTAGTACACTCTGCAAGTTTCAAAAAATCGATTTTTTTTTTGGCTTAAAAAATTCTTTGGAGTGTCTACTTTATCGTAAACTTTACCCAAAGTTCATGAGACACTCCGTTCCAAAGTTACAGGCCGAAAAGCAAAGCCGTGTAGCAGACTGAAGGTATGTAGACGAATTTGATGAAAAATTTGACTCAAAACTTCAATCGCGATTATCTCGAAACCATGTTTTCAAAGTTGGCGGACATCATAACTCAGAAACGGTTCGTCCGATTTGAACGCGGTTTAAATTTTTGAATTCTGCACAATTTTTTCGTACGTAGCCGTTTTTTTTATCTTAAAAAATGGCTTTTCGGTGCAAGTTTTTATATCTATTTTTGCGTCCGAAAACCTGATTTTTTTTTCAAAACGTTGTCAATTTTTCATTTTTCAACATAATCAAAAAATCCTACGTACGATGACAGGAAATTTATCGGAGATTAAGGGGAAAATATCGATTTTGTTCGAGCTCCAACGGTGCGGCCTCTATGATGTCCGCCGATCAGCAGGATGCCATCGGAGCTGCCACGCTGCACCTGGTGTAGCGGCCGAAGCAGTTGCCCAATGTAGGCCAAAAAATTAATTTTTGTAGCCAAAGAACGGTAAAATAAACATATGTATTCCATTTTTGTCATACATTTATAGTTATCTTTAAAAAAAATCCCGAAAATCACCTTTTATTCAGGCCGACAGAGTGTACTACCCCCTTAACACGCGTTTTTCCAAAAATTTCAGTTGTGTAGACTCTACAGGTTCATTCGTTCATTTACACTCTAGAGCAGTGGTGGCCAACCCCGCGCCCGCGGTTGATCTGTAATGCGCCCGCTGCAAGATTTCCAAAATACTAATTTAAAAATACTATTTTTTAAAAGTTTTCTAAAACATATAAAAATAATTTTAAAGTAAGATATAATAATTTTATTTTCATCTATTTTAGTGGTTTGAGTATATGAGAGGTGTAGCATAAGTGGTAGACGGTTTTCGAATCGTCGCCACTGAGGTGGTGAGGCGGAACACGTGCGCGGTATATGCAATTGCTGGCAGGCTCTGAACTGTGCGGGCTCTGTTTGCATCATAGATTACTATACGACGCTTACGCTATAGATGCGACACCGCAGTGTTATCGTCTGTTAGCAAGTTGTTAGACAAGGATAGGAGAACGCAACTAACACCATCTAGCGTGATTCCCATTACTATTTTACGTCCCTTTCGTCATCAACCCGAAATCGCATAACAAGTAGCTCCATATGCGTGTCACCCACCCTGGTTTGTATCATTCGTAAGTGTACGTTCAATGACGACGCAACGGTATATTATGCTTGTGAATTGATATTAACGTCTGAATTGTCTGTATTATATGTTTCCTGGTTGTCTCTAATAATTCGCAATTTTTTAAAAGTTATTTTTGATTACAAAAATATAACCACAAAAAACGACATGTCTGAAGCAGGACCAAGTAAACGACCACGGTTTTACATTTTCCAAAAAGAATGGGAAGAAGAATATTGTTTCGTGGAAGTAAAGGGAAATGCCGTATGTCTTCTGTGCAAACGCAGCGTAAGAACTAAAAAATATAATATTGAACGACATTATAAATTAGAACATAAAAACTTTCATCAACAATGTATGCCTAATAGTGCCGTAAGAAAAAATAAAATAAATACTTTAAAAAAGGCATTAGTGGGTCAGCAATCATTGTTTAAGAAAGTGAGTGACAAATCAAAAAATGTTACTATGGCATCGTTCAAAATTACACATTTTCTTTTAAAGAATAAGAAATCGTATTTAACTGGAGAATTATTTAAAAATGCTTTACTTGCTGGTGCAGATTCTCTTTTTGATACTTTTTCCAATAAACAAGAAATAGTTAGTGCAATAAATGATTTACAATTGTCACGTAATACAATTAAAAGAAGAACTACTGCAATATCGACCAACCTTAATGATCAACTTGAATCTGATATGGATAGGTGTTCTTGGTTTTCACTTCAAATGGACGAATCATTGGATATAACAGGAACATCTCAATTAATAATAATAACGAGAATGGTTTTTGAAGATTACTCTGTGAAGGAAGAAATGCTATGTCTTTTGTCAATGAAAGAAAGAACAAGAGGTGAAGATATTTATCAAGTTGTTAAAAATTTTATTTTAGAACGAAAACTTCCCCTACATAAATTATCTTCAATCACAACTGATGGAGCTCCAGCCATGATTGGTAAAAACAAGGGATTTATAACCTTGTGCAAAAAAGATGAATCTTTTCCAAATTTTTTTGCTTATCATTGCATAGTACACCAGCAAGTTCTGTGCTCTAAAATTCTTTCACTTAGCCATGTTTTGGATCCCATAACTAAAATAATAAATTCTATAAAAACTGCGCCATTGCAGCACAGACTTTTCAAAAAACTACTAGAAAATAATGATACTGAGTATTCAGATTTACTAACTTATACAGAAGTGAGGTGGCTTAGCAAAGGCAAAGTATTAGAACGTTTTCTTAATTTGATTGTTGAAATAAAAACATTTCTTGAACAAAAAGGGGAAATTTATAATATTCTTGAAGATCCTAACTGGCTATGTGATTTATCTTTTTTAGCTGATATTTGTCAGAAATTGAATCAGCTAAATCTTGAACTGCAAGGTGAAAATAAAGATTTGGTAGATATGGTAAGTGCTATTAAAGCATTTAAAGCTAAATTAACCCTTTGGATTTCACATTTTCAAAACAAATCGTTGACTCATTTTCCTAAAATGTCAAAAATATTTCTGGAAAATCAGATAGATTGCCGAATATATGTTAATTATCTAACTAAATTAAGTAATGATTTCAATGAGAGATTTAAGCAATTTGACGATTTGGAATTGATTTTACTTTTCTTTCAAAATCCTATGAATAACGTTGATGTTACTATTTTAAGTGCGGAATTAAATAAATTTAATATAACAAATATAGAAAATTTAGAATTAGAAATTATAGATTTACAAAATGACATCGCTTTGAAAGCTGTTAACATGGATAAGATATTTTGGAAATTTGTTGATTCACATAAATATCCAATATTAAAAAATTGCGCTCTGAAAGTAAAATCGTTTTTCGGATCGACTTATCTAAGTGAAGCCACGTTTTCTTCCATGCAATTTATTAAAAATAAGTTTAGAGCAAGTCTTACGGATGAAAATATGAATAATTGTTTAAAAATAGCAGTATCAAATTACAGTCCTGATTATGAAAAATTGTGTGAAGAAATACAGTATCAACCTTCTCATTAAAGAAGATAATAGCTTTTTTATGTTTATGTTTACTTTTTATTTACCATTTATGTATTATTATTACCATTTACTATGTACTATAATCATTTTATTATATTATTGTAACGCTAATATATGTTTATTTTTATTCTCTCTCCTACCTACATAAAAAAAAGCATGCGCCCACCGCGCTGTAAAAAATTTTTATTGCGCACTTGCTTCGAAAAAGGTTGGCCACCGCTGCTCTAGAGGAATCTGTTACTTTTGTAAGAACAAGCAAAAAATATTATTTTTGATAGTTCCACGATGCAAAATTATCGATTTTAGCCACGACTGGAAGAAAATTTTTTTTACTGACACTTTAATATACATACAAAAGCACGCGATGTACCCAAACGGGTGTGGCACAAACTCTTGCCACTCTCCCGAAATTAGTTTCTTCTAAATAACCCTATCCGGACAAGTCACTTTAGCTTCATCCACATTCATAATATCTATCATACATGCTCTTCTATTCCTACTACTTGGAAACTTTTGCTCACGCAAAACACTCTCAATCACACCACTTTCATTACTTATCGGACATGCACGCAAACGTATACCTTCAAAATTATTCATATAGATTCTTTTGTTATTACGAGTATTAATATAGTTACAAATCTTTCACAACTCATTATATTAAAATAGAACGTCTTTAGGTTGTAGTTCTGTATTAATATTTATTAACGTACGCCTTTATCCGGAAAAAAGATGCAAAATTTATAGTAACTGGTTTCTATGTTCTGTTTATTTACTGTAAATTTATTGTATTGGTTGGCCTGAAGACATACGTTGAGTTTAGGCGAGTTTTTTCATAATTAGTTTCAAATGGATTAATTGTTTAATATTGTATAACCAGAGATAGCATAATAGTAAATATCGGGAAATTATATTATATAAGAGGTAGTACATTATTCAGATAATTAGGACAATTATAAAATATGAAGTAGTAGATGCAATTTCAAGTCTTTTTTCCCAACAACGGAGATCTATGCAAAATATGTTTTCTGTCAAAATAATATAATTTTCTAATTTTAAGTAAAATAAATACTAACGCTGTATTGTGTTTTTGTAAATAAAAAATAGATTGCCTGAAGAAGATACACTTTGTATCGAAACTAGTAGCACGTGGAAAATGAAAAAAGTAGTTTTTATTCAAAAAAGTGACCTATATCCCTGTCGAAGAAAATTTTTACATATATCAGTTTCGAAGGTCGTTCAACTCAAATATTAATATAATAATATTCTAAAGTTGACACATTTTCTCAAAATTTCACAAGTTACTCAGTCATTGAATCATGCATCAATGACTGGCCACCTGTCTATAGTTAATCTGGCCAGTAATTGATGCATAGCTTAACAGCCGATTCAATGACTGAGTAACTTGTGAAATTTTGAGAAAATGTCTCAACTTTAGAATATTAAAATGTATTAGGTTGGTTCATAATTATCAGGCGTTTCTGTTGTTTTTATTTGTTAAAAAAATTGCTGTATTGTTTAATTTCTTTAATCAAGATATTTTTTTATAATAAATATTGTTTAAAAAACGCCTGATAATTATACATCAACCTAATATGTATAGGGCCAGTTTCATAAAACACTGCTAGCTTGATCAATAATAAATATTGTATATGTGTATATTTTTTTTCAAACCCATCAAAATGTTGATAATACGGTGCTATATCTATGTAGGAGATAATTATGTTACTAGTAAAATTACTGTACTTAGTTACTATATATATATATATATATATATATATATATATATATACTTATATTACTATATACTATTACTAATACAATAATGTTATATTATTGCACTAGTAACATAATACTTTCTTCTACATGGACAATATTTTGATTTGCGCTTGAAGAAAAATTATATTTTTCCACAAATATTTAGGCTCAACACAATAATCATCCCAAAATTTCACAAGTTACTCAATCATTGAATCGGCTTGTTAGGCTATGCATCAATGACTAGCCAGTTAACTATAGACAAGCGTTTTGCTCTTTAGGAGCTCGTCAGTAAAGTGCTTTGATCAGTGTCCGAAGACAATCGATGCAGGTATTATTGTCTGCTTGGCTTTTATGCCAAGTCAATTGAAACGATGTAGTTGAGAAGCAAGAAGAGTACGGAGTAAGTGGTGTAAAACGAGAATTTCATTTAAACAACTTCTTTTTCGTTTTTCAGTTTTTTCACATTTTTTATCCACATATTTTCGCATTGTCAGATGGAATAGCACAGCTCAGTCAGCAGAGGGTAAGTGCGTTAACTTTCCTAAAATACAATTCGTTATGGAGAAACGAAAACAATTATTTGCTGTCAATTTCTCCCGAAAGGAAACAACTAAGGATTATTAATCATTCGCTTACAAAAATAACGCCCCATATTGGTGTTTTTTTTTTCTTTTCTTTTAATTCTGTCTTTTTCGCCCATTCGATTTCACATCATTTCCACAAAATATGTTTTTTTGCTTTGCTTTAATAGGAGTTTCCTTGTTTCTGTATAATTTACAAAAACTATTATGTGTATATTTTGCTTAGTTTTAATTTTGAATTATAATAGTTGAGAAAATTAACATAAGTACACTACATCTCACTGCATCAATGTAATAAAAATAATGTATTTAAAAATGTGTAAATTTCGATATATTACACATTACACATTTTTAAAAACTTTTAGTTTGTTTAAACTATTAATTTAAGCTATGGGAAATTTTGAATTTTTTAAAATACTACGGCTGTAGATGCCAAGTTGAACCAATGGTAACAGAGTGTTTGATAAGCAGAAAGACGCCATTTTCCAATTTAATAAAAACGTTTACCTTTGCGGAAATTTTACATGAATAATTACTACCTTGACTTATTAATTTTTCTTTTGTTTATTTTGCTTAAAATATTTCGCGATAATTATCTCCCGTAGATAAGAGGATCATTGACTCCATAACAATGCTGCATAAATTACATTTGAATTGAAAATGAATAAGTCAATTTATTTCGATTCCGTTTTTGTTTTATTCCGTGAAACAATGGCCTACTTGGATAATATGAAGGGTTGAATTTGGATATTGGTAATTAAATGTTTTTCTTATATTATTTGTCGTTGACATTTATTAGAAACCAATTAACTAAAGCTTGAAGAAAGGAGTTGTGACAAAGAGTTTTAATTACTTCCTTATTTTTACTTTTTTAAGATGCAATTAAAGTTTTTATAGATAGATTTGTGCTTATAAGTAAACTCGTATTTATAACTTGTTTTATACTGAAATTTACATACTTAAAAATTAAAATTCAACGTTTCGATATATTACATGTATATCATCATCAGAAAAAATATATACAAATAATAAACAAACAAAATATAGAAACAAGTTACCAGGTTACAAAATAAATTATTAAGATTATATAAACAAGATTGGATAAACAAGAATATTTATTAATATTGATTTTTATCTTAGTTTGAAAAAGTTTAAAATCTAAACACACAGTAATCTGTAAACTACTTATTGTAATTATATCTTCACAGAAATCTAATTTCTGTTTTTGACTTGCTTTGTATTTGTTTGATTAATTTTATCCATTACATGGTAAAACAGATAAATATGTTTACATATAAATTATTGAAATTGTTGAACAATAATTAATTTTATTGTTAATTTCATTTTTTAATATAAAATCAATTATATACCAGAATTAAAATTTATTTTTACGTATACCTATTATATTAACTGTGAAATATGAATTAATTTAATAAATACGTTTCATTAGTTATTAGATTATAAGATTATTTTTCATTAGTAAAATAAATTATTATTGTAAACATTTTGTTAAATTTTATTTATATAAATTAAAAACTGCAAACTTTTATCTTTCATTCAATTTTTTGTTGTTTTTTTTTTTTCAGGAACACTTGTATGTAATTAAAAATAAAAATATACATTTTTAATACAATAGTTACCTTATTTTTTGAAGTACCTGCACATTTGAAATATCAGAACGTAGCTGAAAATTCTAGAAAAAGACAAAATAAAGCAAACATTGAAATAAATAATTTTATTGGAATAATATTATGATTTAATAAGTAAATAATACATTTTCTACAGCAGTTTTAAAATATTTTCT
This sequence comes from Clivina fossor, assembly GCA_963966155.1. Lineage (NCBI taxonomy): Eukaryota > Metazoa > Arthropoda > Insecta > Coleoptera > Carabidae > Clivina > Clivina fossor. Next base: position 459,062 of record CAWYQG010000516.1, read on the forward strand.
TTATCATATTTAACACAGCTCTTACAGGGCCGGATTTACGTGCAAGCGGAACAAGCACGTGCTTGTGGCCCCCAACCCAAGGGGGCCCCCGGTCAACCTTTTTTTTTATTTTATTTTTTATTTTTTTCATAGTAAACTATGAAAGACCTTTTTTTTGCTCGTTACATTTTTTTAAAGTAGAGATAAGGGCCCCATCCCTTCCTCGTGCTTGGGGGCCCCGCAAGTTGTAAATCCAGCCCTGAGCTCTTAACAACAATGCTTTAATAACGTTGGTACATTTACACATAATATATAAATAGTGATAGAATATTTAATGACTTAGAATAGAAGATAGACATATTAATACATGTATAATTGTCATACAGGGGTAAACTATAATTTTTTTTTGAAAGACAGAGAGAGAGAGAGGCAGAGAGAGAGAAGATATATTTCATATAGAAGAGAAAAAGACAATTAAATAAAATATATGAAAAATTTAATATTGAGAACAATAGATAGCGTTTATGTTTCCCCATCCTGTTATCAAGTAAAATGGACATTCAAAAATTATTAACTTTTATCATTTTTGTTTTTCAATATTATTATATATTTTTTTTATAAAACAAGTATATCTTTTATTTGTCTTTCAATTATATATATATATATATATATATATATATATATATATTAGGGTGGCCGCAATTTTGGCAAAGTCGGAAATTTGTTGCTCTCACCCTCTCAAACTAATCAAAATAAATAAAAAAAAAATTGAGCCGTCATCGCAGGTCCAAAAATTGACGTTAATACGTGCCTGTAGAGGGGTCAAAATTTACATGTAGTTTAAATGGGGAAAATGACTTTTTTGATACTTTTGTGTATAACTTTTTATACGTTTAAGCTAAAAATATTTTAAGATGCCTGCCAAAAAGCCCATAAAAAAAGCTTTCAAGCAGACTAAAATTCAAGTCATTTGAACAAAAATTGACGGCGTAGCGTCAATTTGAAATTTGAAGTATATAAACGACAAAAACCTTTATATAAGAATTTCGATTAATATTTCAGTTTTGACCCCAAAAATTGATGTACCACTAAGAAAACTATAAAAACTACATTCTGAAATTCATTTTAACTATCTTGAAATGGTTTTAATAATCGTAGACATGCTGAACTGATAAAAAGTATATTTTAGGCAAATTAATGTAATAGTAGGTAAAAAAAACTCTTTTCAAATAACTTATTAAATATTCCATTTTAAACCATATACATGGGTTCAACCAATGTGTCTTTTCGCGTATCGCTATATTTTTCTTTCTTGAATGGTTGAGTGACAGTACCATAAAATTAATAATTAATTAAATTTTCATAATATTTGCATTTTTCGATGCTAAAATGATAAAATTTTAGTCAAAATGGATAGAGATATGGAGTCCGGAAAAAAATACTTTATAGATTTTTTTAAAAACAATAGATTTTACAAAGTTATCGGTAGGAACAACAAAAAATTTAGCGATACGCGAAAAGACACATTGGATGAACCCATGGATATGGTTTAAAATGGAATATTTAATAAGTTATTTGAAAAGAGTTTTTTTTACCTACTATTACATTAATTTGCCTAAAATATACTTTTTATCAGTTCAGCATGTCTACGATTATTAAAACCATTTCAAGATAGTTAAAATGAATTTCAGAATGTAGTTTTTATAGTTTTCTTAGTGGTACATCAATTTTTGGGGTCAAAACTGAAATATTAATCGAAATTCTTATATAAAGGTTTTTGTCGTTTATATACTTCAAATTTCAAATTGACGCTACGCCGTCAATTTTTGTTCAAATGACTTGAATTTTAGTCTGCTTGAAAGCTTTTTTTATGGGCTTTTTGGCAGGCATCTTAAAATATTTTTAGCTTAAACGTATAAAAAGTTATACACAAAAGTATCAAAAAAGTCATTTTCCCCATTTAAACTACATGTAAATTTTGACCCCTCTACAGGCACGTATTAACGTCAATTTTTGGACCTGCGATGACGGCTCAAATTTTTTTTTATTTATTTTGATTAGTTTGAGAGGGTGAGAGCAACAAATTTCCGACTTTGCCAAAATTGCGGCCACCCTAATATATATATATATATATATATATATATATATATATATATATATATATATATGTATATTAATTTAAACAAATATTTTTAAATGTCATTCATTCGATGGGTCCATATGATTTAAGGGCAAATATTATTACAGAATGGCTCAAAATTTTGTTTCACTTTTAAAGCTTTTATATAGAGTGATAATTTTTGAGTCATACTGTATTAAAACTTTAAAAGTGTGTATCGCAAATTTAATAGTTACAAAAATTATTTGTAAATTTATCAATTATATTTTATTTAAATAAATTTAATTGGATTTTGAAAAAAATATACTCATCCCATAATCTATATTTCTAAATATTTCTAGATATTATTAAAAAATTAACAATTAAAATTTTATAACAATTTTTTGTTTAGAATATTTGACCCTAATCAAACTATAATTTTTATAATAAATATTCGGCGAAACACATAGTTATTATTTAAAAATTACATGCAGTATTTATATGATATAAATAAAAGTCTTTTGTACAACAGAATGACTACTTTTTCATGTTGATAAAATAATATAATAGATTCTCGATTAAACGGGATCGTATTAACTGGAGCTATATTAACCGGATTGTGGATTAAATGTGGCAGTATTTTTTTTTTAATATTAGATAAAATAAAACTGACAAAATTATTGGTTTGTTTAATTCTTTTTTTGAATTTCTTTACAAATTATTCGTTTTTTTATTTGCACCTTTATTTTTTCCGTTCCGCCTCGAATAATTGAAAGTCTAGTGTACTTCAATCAGTGACGTAGTATTATATCAAGTGATGCAAACGGTGAAATGGGCTTCTGTAAGTAATTTTGTTATAATTTTTACATATTAATTTTTAAGCAAAATTTTTGACACTAATATTTCTACAATAATTTCAAAAAAAGATGAGAGTTTAAAATCTTTTTCATTTTAAGCAAAGCCAGCCTCGTAGTTGAGGCGAGGCGATAAGTCAATCGCTTCAAACGCCAAAGTTGATGAGCAACCAAAATAGACCTAATTAAGTTATCGATAAAAATGTTCATAAAAACTGTAGCAAAATGTGTAACCTTTTTTTTTATTTGTATTTTTAATTCTATGCTGGCTTTACACGATGCATTTTTCTATATAAAATTGTATAGTTTTCTGTACAAATTAAATTTTCTGCATTACACGATCCAATATTCGATTCTATACAGAAATCTATACAATAGTATATTATTTAACGAGCAAATAATGGCACCTATAATGTACGAGGATGTTGTTTAGTCCACGAGCGTAGCGAGGGGAATAAAACATCCGAGTACATTGTAGGCATTATTTGCAAGTCAAATACTATACTTTATCTACAACTGCTTATATATTTTTAATATTGAACTTACTTATTCAAATCTATGATGTTAACAACAACTAACTAACTAACTACAACTGTCATTTTATTACTTTGACTGATAACTGCTGCCATCTGGCGTAGAGATATTTAGTTTGTTGATGTTGCCTAGCAACGAAGCGTGCGTACGGAAATCAAGTTAATAAAGATCGTTTCTTTATTTCCCTTGGTTAATAATGACTAACATTTTATTAACCTTGGTTAATAAAGACTAGTATTTTATTTTCCTTGGGCTATAAAGACTAATATTATTTATATGATTTTATATATATACAGGGTGATTTGTAATTAATTGGAAATATTTTAACTGGAGTATCCTGGGCTCAGAATATGAAGATTTGACCCAAAACACTTAGATAAAATGTGGCTCCTTACTGAGCTACAGGGTGTTTTATTTAAAAATTTAAAAACGATTTTTGCCCAGTACTTAAAAACTATTTGACGTATCCTTATCATATTTGGCAGAAAGTGTAGGTACCGTACACCATACTAAATTATGTTAAACAAAAGTTTCTGGCTAGTGCCAGTGGCGTACAACAGGGGCAAGTGAGAGGTTGATCCTTCCTAAATTCTACGCCACTGGCGGAATTATCATTTTAGCACAATTTTTCGATTCTCCAGTACTTTCTGTGTAAAAAATATACTCTTCCTTCGTAACGATAAAGTCACTATTTTTTGAGATATTTAAAGTTAAACATAAGACGCACCCTTGGGATTTTTTCAAAATTTGCTCAAAAAAATCTGAAAAAATTCAGTAAAATAGAGAAAAAAATTAGCTACATAATAACTAAAATTGAAAATAAAAAATTGAAATGTAAAAAATATTAATTTTCAATAATTTTTCCTGCCAAACCAAAATGAGTTAGAGAACAAAGTTACTTAGTTATTATGTAGCTAATTTTTTTCTTTATTTTACTGAATTTTTTCAGATTTTTTTGAGCAAATTTTGAAAAAATCCCAAGGATGCAGCTTATGTTTAACTTTAAATATCTCGAAAAATAGTGACTTTATCGTTACGAAGAAAGAATATGTTTTTTACACAGAAAGTATTGGAGAATCGAAAAATTGTGCTAAAATGACAATTCCGCCAGTGGCGTAGAATTTAGGAAGGATCAACCTCTCACTTGCCCCTGTTGTACGCCTCTGGCACTAGCCAGAAACTTTTGTTTAACATAATTTAGTATGGTGTACGGTACCTAGACTTTCTGCCAAGTATGATAAGGATACGTCAAATAGTTTTTAAGTACTGGGCAAAAATCGTTTTTAAATTTTTAAATAAAACACCCTGTAGCTCAGTAAGGAGCCACATTTTATCTAAGTGTTTTGGGTCAAATCTTCATATTCTGAGCCCAGGATACTCCAGTTAAAATATTTCCAATTAATTACAAATCACCCTGTATAATGACCATATAACAAAGCAGTTGTAGATAAAATATTTTATACATGCGCACGCTTTGTCCGTGACAGGCTATATAAGAAAAATTTTGAATTAGAACACGTCCTATTTTTCATGCAGTTTTGACGCGAAACTGAATGCTTAGTTTAGCTTTTTTAATTATTGTAAAGCCAGAAGAAAGAATAAATTCTTTTTTTTTTGGAGAAATTAATTGAATTTTCTCTTTATATTTTTATTAACAAATATATGTAAACATTATACAAACATTATATAAGCATTATACATTTAATCAAATTAATATATATATATATATATATATATATATATATATATATATTGCAACGTATTTTCTTCGGAAAATAGCTGCTCGTTTGGCGTGATACGGATCGGGCGCCAAACGGTGTTTCCGGGTAACTCGTGGTGTAGGGTTCAGGGTGAAAGTAGACACACAATTTGCTAAACTCTGGTTTTATTAAAGTAGTACTATGGAAGCAGGTAAACAGTTTTATTACACAGAAACTAAATTATTGTCAAAGCAGCATCAATAAATACAACTAATATTATGTGCAAGGCGTTAGCATGTGTTACGTGCGCAAAGCAGTGTAGGATGTTAATAGTTAATTTACGTGCAGTAGTAGGAAACCAGTGGGGTCTGTGATTAGCTATACCGGAAATTCGGATAATGCATAAATTGAGTTGTCTGTCAATAACACACGACGTAGAATCCGCGAAATCGTAATAAACGATCAACGAGAATACCGCGGACCCGACTTCGTACCAGGTTATTACAAACAATCGCAAACGGACAGCGAAGGTCACCGGATCCTGACTTCGCGCCAGGATATGCTAAACAAACTCAAACGGATCGCGAAGGTCACCGGATCCTGACTTCGCGCCAGGATATGCTAAACAAACTCAAACGGATCGCGAAGGTCACCGGATCCTGACTTCGCGCCAGGATATGCTAAACAAACTCAAACGGATCGCGAAGGTCACCGGATCCTGACTTCGCGCCAGGATATGCTAAACAAACTCAAACGGATCGCGAAGGTCACCGGATCCTGACTTCGCGCCAGGATATGCTAAACAAACTCAAACGGATCGCGAAGGTCACCGGATCCTGACTTCGCGCCAGGATATGCTAAACAAACTCAAACGGTTCGCGAAGGTCACCGGATCCTGACTTCGCGCCAGGATATGCTAAACAAACTCAAACGGTTCGCGAAGGTCACCGGATCCTGACTTCGCGCCAGGATATGCTAAACAAACTCAAACGGATCGCGAAGGTCACCGGATCCTGACTTCGCGCCAGGATATGCTAAACAAACTCAAACGGATCGCGAAGGTCACCGGATCCTGACTTCGCGCCAGGATATGCTAAACAAACTCAAACGGATCGCGAAGGTCACCGGATCCTGACTTCGCGCCAGGATATGCTAAACAAACTTAAACGGTTCGCGAAGGTCACCGGATCCTGACTTCGCGCCAGGATATGCTAAACAAACTCAAACGGATCGCGAAGGTCACCAAATAATCGCGAACGGTGTGACAGTACAACTCGGTTAGTACAGCTTAAGCAGCAAACAAAATTAACAATCAGTGTAAAAAGATCGGAGGCTTACCTTGCTACGGTTCTCGCTGGGTTGTTGCTTCAGCCTACACAACTGAAGAACTTTCTTCAGCCTACACAACTGAAGAACTGATTTTATATTGATTTCTCGGCGGTTTATATACTCTCTGAGCGCGCGAAAACAAAGTTTTAACTCGCCGAGTTTGGTTTTGAACGTGTCGATACACTCGCTCAACGCTAGTTTTGTATGTATAGCATTATGAGATTTTATATTTCGGTTATCTCGCGAACTACTTTGCGCATCATGCTCATAGATACATCAAATTACAGATCTTTTAACGGCGGTTACAATGGTATACAACACTTCATATAAAAGTGTAACAGAACATAAAATCTATCAAAACTAAAGTTTGATTGTTGATAACAATTGTTATATCAATGTCCCAACAATGACACATACTCCAGTGCAAAGTGCACTAAAGTCTCTATCCATTGATATATCATTTGTTACATTTTATAATTCCATAACAGGATAAATAATTTATAACAACAGATATTTATGACACAATCGCAACAAACTGCTACAAACAGAGTTTGATTGCTTATACCAATTGTTATATCAATGCCACAACAATGACACATACTCCAGTGCAAAGTGCACTAAAGCCTCTATCCATTGATATATCATTTGCTATGTTTGATAAGTTCATAACAACATAAATAATTTATAACAACAGATAATTATGACCAAATCGCACCAAACTGATACAAACTAGCGTTTGATTGCGAATAACAATTGTTATATCAATATCACAACAATGACACATACTTTAATGCAAAGTGCATTAAAGCTTCTATTCATTGATATATCAATTGTTATGTTTCGTACTTCGACGGTCTCTAAAATAATTTCTAACACATGTGCGTTTCTAGCGGAAATGTACTAGATTTTATGAACAAACCATTTGTCCCGAAAATGGTTTGTTACATCCCCCGGTTACTTCGGGGAGAAAAAAAAAAAACCGCACAAAAAAAAGCTTCCTAGCTTTCGGCTAGCTCACTTGAGGCGAAGCACTCTTCGTCCACAAACCGCGCACTGGGCGTCTGTCGTTTGGGCGATGCACGGGGTATTGTCGTCCACAAACCGCGCACTGGGCGTCCGTCGTTTGGGCGATGCACGGGGGGCAAGCATGTCGAGGGGGGGGAAATGACCTCGTGTGGCTTCTCGACACGCTGTGGTCGGGGCTGTAGAGGGGCTGCTGTAGGGGTTGGTGGCAGCTACTTCTGTTTCCGCACCGCTGGTGGTGGCTTCCTGGCGGGAGCCGGGCTTGGAGCCCGCCTCTTGGAGGGCCGGCGGTTGTTCTGGCTGGATTGCCAGTGGCTGCATTTTCCTGTACACCTGTCATCTACCAAGAAAAGGAATTAGTATGCTTTTTTATACAGCCGGCTTAAGGTCTTTTATATGAATGCGATGGAGAATGCGTCCACGCTCTCCTCGCAACTCATATACCACCGGCGACCTTTTCTTTATGACGGTCCATGGAACAGAAAATTTTGGTGCTAGCTTAGCAGCATATCCCTTGGCAGCGTCGGAAAGAGGATGTTCTCTCCGCATCACCTGATCTCCTACCCTACACTGCCATTCTCGTCGCCGTAAATTATAATAATGACCCTGCCGGTCTGATGCTCGAGCTAGCTGGATGCGCGCAAATTCCCTTATTTCGTTTAGCCGCTTAACACGGGCTAAAATCTCTTCCGGTATTTTATTCGTCTTTGTGTTGAGCGGTACCTCCGGTTGAATTTCCTGGAATAATCCCGGCAGCGTCAATTCGCGACCAAAGTTGAGATATGCGGGAGTGTAACTGGTGGACTCGTGTTTTGCGGAGTTAATGGCCAGCCTTAATTCTGGCAAGAATTCGTCCCACGTACGTTGATCCTCTTGGCAGTATTGCGCGATCATCGTTTTCAGTACTCGGTTTACCCGCTCTACGGGGTTAGCTTGAGGTGTATAGGGCGGTGTCAGTAATTGTCGGATACCCATAGCCTCCAAAGTTTGCCTCAGCAGTTTATTGTCGAATTCCGTCCCGTTGTCGGTAATGATTGTTCTCGGGCAGCCGTACCGCGTCACCACTAATTCTCGGATTCCTTTGGTGATCGTGGCGGCTGTGGCTTTACGGAGTGCTCGGCATTCCACCCATTTAGTGAGTCGGTCCTGTAACACTAATAAGTACATGTGGCCACTTTTTGAACGGGGCAGCGGACCCATAATGTCAACTGCTACGGTATCCCAGGGTCCACGTATTTCTGGAGGGTGCATCTGACCCGCAATTCCACGCTGCGATGGCTTGAATTTCTGACAGGACGGACAGCTTCGGACATACTTCGTGATATCGCGAAACATACCGGGCCAATAATACCGTAAGGCGATACGTGAGGCAGTTTTTGCTACTCCGGCGTGTCCTGCATCCGGTCGGTCGTGATTCTCTTTCAGAATCTGTATTCGAGTCGGTTCTGGAATGCAGAGTTTCCACTCGTTGGCTCCATCATCCTCCGTTAAATTTCGTGGGTTGTGGATGCGTCGGTACAAGTGTCCATCTCTCACGGAAAAATCTGGAAAGTCGGTGGGTCGTGCCAGAACGTCTCGTTGCTTCTTTGCATACCATTTGCAGGTGGCGGCTACTACAAAGATTTCCGCGTCGGAACTATCTTCGGGTTTGGCTGCAAGTGGCTGTCTCGATAATGCATCTGCCAATTGATTCAACGAGCCTTTTCGGTACTGGATTTCAAAATCAAATTGTTGTAAAAACATGGCCCACCGAGCGAGTCGTCCTGGGGGATTCTCGATTACTTGTAACCATTTCAATGCTTGGTGGTCGGTGATGACGGTAAAATGGTAACCTTCGAGATAATGTCGCATCTTTTGAATTCCCCAAACGATTGCCAAACATTCCTTCTCGGTAACAGAATAATTTTTCTCGGGATCGGACAATGTCCGGCTAGCATAGGCGATTATTCGTTCTCCGTTTGTATCCGCTTGAATGAGCGCGGCTCCTAGCCCTTTATCTGACGCGTCAGTCTGTAGTACGAACGGTTTTGTAAAATCCGGGCAGGCCAAAACTGGAGCACTCGTTAATAGTTGTTTCAGGCCGTCGAACGCCTCTTGTTGCTTCGTACCCCAAGTCCATCGTTGCGCCTTCTTGAGTAACCGGGTCAGTGATCCTACCTTTTTGGAGAACTTTGGGACAAACCGTCGATACCAAGATGCTGCCCCTAAGAATTGTCGTAGCTGCTTCAGGCTGGTAGGCGGAGGTATATTGCTGATGGCAGTTACTTTCTCCGGATCGGTGTGGATGCCTTCGTTGGTAATAACATGTCCTAAATATTTAATCGATTGCTTACCAAATTGACATTTCTCCGGGTTGATGCGCAGATTCGCCTCTTGTAGTCGTTGGAACACTTTTCTTAAATGCGTCAAGTGTTCGTCCAAGGTATTACTGGCTATTACTATGTCGTCCAGATAAGCAAAAGCGTTTGGTTCCATTTCGGGTCCGATAACGCGATCCAGCAATCGTTGAAAAGTAGCCGGCGCTGCGTGGAGTCCGAATGGCATTACGCAGAACTGATACAATCCTTTCCCGGGCACGGTGAATGCGGTGAGTGGCTTACTTTCCTCAGTCAACGGTACCTGCCAATATCCCTGCTTCAGATCCAGCGTTGAGAAATATTTTGCTTGCCGGAGTTTTTCAAGGATCCCATTAATATATGGTAATGGGTACGCATCCTTCTCCGATACCTCGTTCAATCTCCTGAAATCAATGCAAAACCGGGGCTTGCCATCTCGTTTTCTTACAATCACCGCCGGAGAGCTCCATGCACTCTGCGACTTTTCAATAACTCCCTCGCTCAACATGCGCTCCACTTCCTCATTGATGATTGCCTGAATCCGCGGGTTCCGAGGTTGATAGCGTTGTTTAATTGGCGTGGGGTTCTTTAACCGTATTTGATGTGTTGCCATCGGCGTTACTCCCTGTAATTTTTGAAATGATGGTAATTCCGTATTCAAAAACCTTTGGAGTTTTTGTTCTTCCGTCGGCTCTGTTTGCATCATTCGTACTGCGGTTGCAAAAGGTGGCCGCGCAATACAGGCTACCCCTTCACACGTCGTCTTGACCACCATGGAAAATTTCCGAAAAGCGTCCATGCCGAGTAATACCGGTACCGAAAGTTGTGCTAAATGTAAAAACGCCAGCGTGTGACGTATATTTTGTATAATACACCCTACCATCGATTCTCCATAGACTTTAGCGGGTGTTCCATCTGCCATCTGGGCCTGACCGACCGGAGCTGGTTGCGTCTTTATTCCCGCTCTATTCAGTTCTTGTGCGATATCCTCGCTAATGTATGAGAACGTGGACCCTGTATCCACAAGAGCCCAGGTTTCTGTCAGCCCCAGCTGTACTGGTACAATAATCCGGTCTTGTCCTTGCGCTTGCAACACTGCCACGGATAACATCCCGCAATTTTGTTTGGGAGGGAGTCGTAATATTTCCAGCTGGTCCGACTCCCTTACGGTCCAAGCTGATTGGCGTTTCCCGCCTGCGGTACACAGTTACACTCCCGGCTTAGCACTCCTTGTCTCCCACACCTGGAACAAAAAATCTTCCGCGGAGCTTTACACATATTCCTAAAATGTCCGGACTGGCCGCATCTCCAACATACAGGTGTATTGTTTGCCACGAGATTTCGCCGTGTTTCATTATTTATCGAAGGCCGTGGTGTCTGTACCGTGGCCACAGAGGCCAACGAGTTCCGCGCGGGTTTTAGTTCCTTCTCTAACTCCTCGAACTCGTAAATTTCTTTAAGTAGTTCTGAAATATTTGAAAAATCGCGACGCCGGATTCTCTGCCTATATTCCGGTCGTAAATTGTTATATACTCGCGAAACTCGTTGCTCTTGTGTCAACCGTGTGCTCCTCCGCATCATGGTTTCTAGTTCAGTGACATAATCTAGACCTTTTTCGCCAATTCGTTGTACGCGGCGACTAATTTCTTCTTCGATCCGCGTGTGGTAGGCTTCCGGAACGTATGTATCTGTAAAATGTACCTGAAATCCTTCCCAATTGGTCCATTCATGCCAGCGATTCCTATACCATTCCAAGGCCCTGCCTTTGAGCAATTCTGGCAATGCTAACAACAGTTGGTCATTGGCAATATTGTAACTCTCCTGTAATTCGGCTAGCCTTTCAAGAAAACTAATTGGATCGGTCTTACCCTCAAAATGTACATTCCACTTGCGCACGGTTTCACAAATGTGAACCGCGGTTCGTGGCATCTCGTATCTTCCAGGGCGTTCCAATTATAGCTCGGTTTGAATTGGGACGGTCTCGGTTTGGACTGTGATGCCCTCGGTTTGCACTGCTGCCGTCTCAGTCTGGATTGCAGCTGGTGGTGTAGCTTCTTCTTGGCTTTGGCAGGCGCGTCGAACGAACTCCACCATCCGGCTGCGGAGGTCTTCCTGCCTGCCTTCGGTGCTTAGCCCAAACTTTTCCAACTCTTTTTGTAGTTCTTCCTTGCTAAGTTCGTACACCCAGCTGACCTTCGGGTTGGTAGCGGGTTTATCTGTGTTTCCCGGCATTGGTGATGCTGGTGGAGATCTTTCCACGGGCATATAGTGTGTCAATTAAGTCCCTGTTCGGGCGCCAAATTTGCAACGTATTTTCTTCGGAAAATAGCTGCTCGTTTGGCGTGATACGGATCGGGCGCCAAACGGTGTTTCCGGGTAACTCGTGGTGTAGGGTTCAGGGTGAAAGTAGACACACAATTTGCTAAACTCTGGTTTTATTAAAGTAGTACTATGGAAGCAGGTAAACAGTTTTATTACACAGAAACTAAATTATTGTCAAAGCAGCATCAATAAATACAACTAATATTATGTGCAAGGCGTTAGCATGTGTTACGTGCGCAAAGCAGTGTAGGATGTTAATAGTTAATTTACGTGCAGTAGTAGGAGACCAGTGGGGTCTGTGATTAGCTATACCGGAAATTCGGATAATGCATAAATTGAGTTGTCTGTCAATAACACACGACGTAGAATCCGCGAAATCGTAATAAACGATCAACGAGAATACCGCGGACCCGACTTCGTACCAGGTTATTACAAACAATCGCAAACGGACAGCGAAGGTCACCGGATCCTGACTTCGCGCCAGGATATGCTAAACAAACTCAAACGGATCGCGAAGGTCACCGGATCCTGACTTCGCGCCAGGATATGCTAAACAAACTGAAACGGATCGCGAAGGTCACCGGATCCTGACTTCGCGCCAGGATATGCTAAACAAACTCAAACGGATCGCGAAGGTCACCGGATCCTGACTTCGCGCCAGGATATGCTAAACAAACTCAAACGGATCGCGAAGGTCACCGGATCCTGACTTCGCGCCAGGATATGCTAAACAAACTCAAACGGATCGCGAAGGTCACCGGATCCTGACTTCGCGCCAGGATATGCTAAACAAACTCAAACGGTTCGCGAAGGTCACCGGATCCTGACTTCGCGCCAGGATATGCTAAACAAACTCAAACGGATCGCGAAGGTCACCGGATCCTGACTTCGCGCCAGGATATGCTAAACAAACTTAAACGGTTCGCGAAGGTCACCGGATCCTGACTTCGCGCCAGGATATGCTAAACAAACTCAAACGGATCGCGAAGGTCACCAAATAATCGCGAACGGTGTGACAGTACAACTCGGTTAGTACAGCTTAAGCAGCAAACAAAATTAACAATCAGTGTAAAAAGATCGGAGGCTTACCTTGCTACGGTTCTCGCTGGGTTGTTGCTTCAGCCTACACAACTGAAGAACTTTCTTCAGCCTACACAACTGAAGAACTGATTTTATATTGATTTCTCGGCGGTTTATATACTCTCTGAGCGCGCGAAAACAAAGTTTTAACTCGCCGAGTTTGGTTTTGAACGTGTCGATACACTCGCTCAACGCTAGTTTTGTATGTATAGCATTATGAGATTTTATATTTCGGTTATCTCGCGAACTACTTTGCGCATCATGCTCATAGATACATCAAATTACAGATCTTTTAACGGCGGTTACAATGGTATACAACACTTCATATAAAAGTGTAACAGAACATAAAATCTATCAAAACTAAAGTTTGATTGTTGATAACAATTGTTATATCAATGTCCCAACAATGACACATACTCCAGTGCAAAGTGCACTAAAGTCTCTATCCATTGATATATCATTTGTTACATTTTATAATTCCATAACAGGATAAATAATTTATAACAACAGATATTTATGACACAATCGCAACAAACTGCTACAAACAGAGTTTGATTGCTTATACCAATTGTTATATCAATGTCACAACAATGACACATACTCCAGTGCAAAGTGCACTAAAGCCTCTATCCATTGATATATCATTTGCTATGTTTGATAAGTTCATAACAACATAAATAATTTATAACAACAGATAATTATGACCAAATCGCACCAAACTGATACAAACTAGCGTTTGATTGCGAATAACAATTGTTATATCAATATCACAACAATGACACATACTTTAATGCAAAGTGCATTAAAGCTTCTATTCATTGATATATCAATTGTTATGTTTCGTACTTCGTCGGTCTCTAAAATAATTTCTAACACATGTGCGTTTCTAGCGGAAATATACTAGATTTTATGAACAAACCATTTCTCCCGAAAATGGTTTGTTACATCATATATATATATATATATATATATATATATATATATATATATATATATATATATATATATATATATATATATATATTAAAATTAAATTATATAATAAATTATATGATATAGAGAGAATTTTTAAATGTACCTATATTTTTATTTTAAAGTTTTATGTAATAATTTCATATTAAATTTTAATGTACAAAAATATTAATTGCAATTTATATTTTCATTTTATGATTGATTATTCATTCATTATTATTTATTATGCACGTTATTTAGAGACGCAGAAACAATTATATTTTATAAGTCCGGTTTACAGTAAAACTATGCCGTTAGTTGCATACTATCAAAACTATATTTTTTAATAAATAACATTAAAATTTCGTTAGAAAAAGTTTCAATATGGTATTTATTATTTTTTCCAGAATTTATAACTGTAAATGTATACTATAATAATTTGCTAAATTCTACCGTTGTTTTTTTTTGCCCTAAATTCTATATTAATGAAACTACGTCACTGACTGCACTAAACAAAATAATTTAGCAATAAAACGATAATTTTTGTAATGAAATTATTCACACAGCAATTAGCATAGTAATTTATAATTACAGTAAAAACAAAAATAGAAAATTGCATATTATTTGTGTCAGAACAATCTATCTAAAATATTGTAGCAAAATGAAGTTCTATATAATTTCCAGAAGATTATGCTTGCATGTGTGTGTGAGTGCACATGTGTGTGTGTGTATACGTGCAGTGAGGCACGCTATTAGATCGTGTTTATGCGATGACGTAATGTCGGTGTGAGCTGAGTGTATGTATGTGTGGAAAGTTCTGGTTAGGCTTCTAGAAAAACACTAGTACATTCGAGTAGGTTTGGTTGCAGCCTACTTAAGGCGCTACGAGCAACAAGAGAGATCAGTCATCATTGAAGCGCCGATCTGGTTAGATCTAGTAATCGATCTAATAGTAATGGGTCGGTGGTGATGGCTCGTTGAAATAAATAATAGTGTGATATAAATAGTGATATAAATATGTAGATATAAATGTGTGCGAGTATAAGTGAATATGGTGTTAGTTCATAAGTTGTGTTATTGTCAGTCCGATAGGTGTAAGATTAATTATAAGTAATGTAAATAGTGTAATTGTTTATTTAGCTTCGCTCGGCTAACCATTGTTGTTGTATAGTATTGTTATGTAGTGTTTAAGTGTTGTAAATAAATGCTAGTCAAAAATACAATCGCAAATATGTGGTGATTATTTTAATACATTTCCAATACTGTTCAAACTGCCCCGACACGAATTCAAATTCACGTTACACTGGTGTCAGGTGTGACGGGTATGTTTTGAGCAGTGTTGGAATGAAGGCGAGTATTTGCGATTGTTAAACAATGTAAGCTCGATTTACCGATGAGATCTGATTGTTGTAAATGATTTTTGTTAGTAAGTCGAGTATTTTGTTATATGTGTATATAGTTTTAAGTTAGTATCTATCTACACTGTGATAGGAATGATCGGACTGGCATTGTTGTGTGTGTGCTTGCAACTGGTATTGTTGCAAAAGTGTTAGTGACAGTGATAATTATGCCAAGAAAGATGAAGAATGAAAACATCAGAAAGACAGTGCTACGGTTGAAACAAGTTCCAATGATGGCTGAGTACAGTGGTTCCACAACTTGGAATGAAGTGGGGCTGATGGGCAACGAGGCAATGACATGGTCGTTCATGGAACACAACAGACTGGATGGATCGGAGTGGAGGATGGTCGATGTATGCTTGGGGCATGCGGTGTAGACATCCTCACTCAAATTCTTCGATCTATACGCAACGAAAGTGTTCTGGTTGTTCGAGGATTGATGAGTTATCGGTCGCTGAAGATCTGGATGCTGGTCAGATAGTTGTAGAAGATTGTGGAAAAGAGAGGCACTGTAGTCATTGGAAGCAAGTAGATGTTTCGGTTGAAATATCTGAAGCAGCAGCTGTGATTTCTTGGGCAAGATGCTGTCACTACGCGATCAGAATGTTATGATCGCGGCGTATGGATGAAGATAGTATTCTGGGTTCTTGCCGGCATCTAACATCACGCCGGTCGGCAAGTAGATGTCCGTGGTTGGCTGTCACTAGCCAACGAAGAACTTGGCGGTGAAGATTGCATGCAGTAGAAGATGAGAAAGCACTACGGAGTATTCAGGACGGATTCTCGAGAAAGGATTGTGTCATGATGCGGCGGGGTCCGAGGCAGGTTACGGGCTGAGAGGACTGAAGTGGAGCAGGTTGAGGGTATGCTGGGCGCATACCGGGTGTAGATCTGCTCAGGAAAAATTCTTCAGTCAGTAATTGTTCGTAACGGAAAGGCCAGGGAGTACCACTCTCGATAAAGGACGGCATCATGGTACTGATAGTCCGAGGCAAGATTGCGGATCGGATTGGTCAACTGGAGAACGTCAAGTACATGCTGGGGCATGTCGGGATTGGCGAGTTGAGATCCGACCGCACGGTTGAAGCCAGAGAAGCCGCTGGACTGGTGGCTGGTCCTGAAGATAGTGCTGCAGGAGAACCAGCATGCGAAGACTTTCGCGGACACCCAAAATATCCTCCTATGGTGGAGCAAGCGTGTTCCGGGACGGAACAGTCTTAAGAAGGAGGCAGTGTAGCAAAATGAAGTTCTATATAATTTCCAGAAGATTATGCTTGCATGTGTGTGTGAGTGCACATGTGTGTGTGTGTATACGTGCAGTGAGGCACGCTATTAGATCGTGTTTATGCGATGACGTAATGTCGGTGTGAGCTGTGTGTATGTATGTGTGGAAAGTTCTGGTTAGGCTTCTAGAAAAACACTAGTACATTCGAGTAGGTTTGGTTGCAGCCTACTTAAGGCGCTACGAGCAACAAGAGAGATCAGTCATCATTGAAGCGCCGATCTGGTTAGATCTAGTAATCGATCTAATAGTAATGGGTCGGTGGTGATGGCTCGTTGAAATAAATAATAGTGTGATATAAATAGTGATATAAATATGTAGATATAAATGTGTGCGAGTATAAGTGAATATGGTGTTAGTTCATAAGTTGTGTTATTGTCAGTCCGATAGGTGTAAGATTAATTATAAGTAATGTAAATAGTGTAATTGTTTATTTAGCTTCGCTCGGCTAACCATTGTTGTTGTATAGTATTGTTATGTAGTGTTTAAGTGTTGTAAATAAATGCTAGTCAAAAATACAATCGCAAATATGTGGTGATTATTTTAATACATTTCCAATACTGTTCAAACTGCCCCGACACGAATTCAAATTCACGTTACAATATACATATATTAATATTACACTATAACTATATGTACATATGATGATACCTTATTTTATATTTTACGCATTATTATATTAATTATTATTATTTATTTACTAATTTAGTGACTAGATTATATAAGAAATAACATAATAATTTATACTGAAAAACAGTTGGTTCTTTCTGTACAGCAACTTTTGTTGAAATTTATTTACAGTAAAAGTCGAAACATTAAATATAATTTAAACTGACATTCTATATAAAATATTAGAACTGCAATAATAGGGGTACCAATAAACCGCTATATATGCAAATTCCAAACGCTATAATAAGAATTACGAACGCTATATATAATATATAAAATCGCTATATAAGAAATTTACAAATACTATATTATGTAATGATAAACACTATAAAAATTAAAACAATTTGCTATAAATCTTCAATAATAAATTGAAATACATATTCCTATATATGTAAAACAATTCTGCTATATATACAATTTTATTAAACTTATAGATTTCTGCTATATTCATATAAACATTCGATTCTCTGAATCGAAGCACCTGCGTCTGAAATATTTGTTTTCAATTGCAATTGCTTCAAAATTCGTGTTGCAATCAATATAAAGTTGTATTGTAACGTGTTTAAAGTTCGCACTAGGTGAAATTGGTTAAAAATAAACACAACACTTAAATTAACTAAAACTAGAAATATATTTAAAGATATAAAATAAAATAGTTTACTAAACAATACAAAGATATAATACGTATAATAATAAATGGATAAATATAAATAGTAATAATGGTTAAATGTTTTAATACAAGAATACGAATAAATATTACTTAATATTTTATATCAAACGGCCGAGCGGTTTAGCCTATATAATTTATATAACAATTTATGTCAACGGAGCCCGCACAACGATAGCTCGTATTCACTTAGCACTTTTCAATATAACATCTCGGCGTACACTGGTTGGCTGCTAGCAACGCGTGGCTTATATAGGTCTGCTTTAAGCTACTAGTCTTTTCTAGATTTCTGAAAAGAATGTTCTAGTCGTTTCCAGGCTTGACGTAGTTTGCCTCTGAATATGTAAACAAGTTGTTTACACATTCTTTATAACTTCTCATATTTATTTCGCAACACTGCCCCCCCCCCCCCTTAGGAGTGTTCTGTCCCAGAGCACTTGCGGGGTTGTGTAGGAATCGGCATGCTGGGCCTTGTCTTCACTGTCCTGTTTGGAAAAAGTAGCAGTCCACCGTTTTTTCCGTTTTTGCCGTTCGGATGGGATTATAACAGCAAACGAGGATGGCGATTCCGGTGTCTCGGAAAATTGTTTCCAGCATGTTGCAGACTATCCTCCAGTTGAGTCCATCCAGGCCACAGCCTATTTTTGGGATCGCGAGTTTCTTCACATCGTCCTTCACTAGTAGCTCGCGCAGCACCAACAGGGAGTCCCATAGCGTTTGATAGCTAGGTCTCTGCTGGGACAATTCTTTCGTCACCAGGTAATATATTTGCCGACGCCACTCACGCAGGGACAATGTACCTCCAACAGTGGGTAATTGTGATTTCAATTCGTCGATTCCCCCATATTTCTTGCGAAAGACCGAGGCAATTCCTCTTGACATTCGCAAGTCCTTTGCGACGCAATGTGCGAGGGCGTATTCGCTTGGTACGGTAAAAAGATCCTGCTGGACCTCGGTGGTGACTCCATGTCTTACTCGGCGGCCTGATGAGGACGTAGACATGAAGCATTCAAAGCTCGGTTCCTCATCCTTGAGCCTCCTAACACGACCCTCCCGTGTATCAGTGTCTTCCTCGTTACGTCCGGAAAAAGGTGCCAAACGATTGTAATGGATGACCATAGGTTTTCCATTGGGAGTTTTTCGGATCCTGTAGATGACGTCATTGATCCTTTTGACGACTATATACGGTCCGTCCCATGATCTCTGTAATTTTGGAGAGAAGCCTTGGCGTCGTCGTGGGTTATATAGCCAGACTAGGTCATTTGGTTGATAACCGCCTTCATTAGCTTTAACGTCATAGCTATCTTTCATCCGATCACTGGCTATCTGAATATTCCCACGAACTTGATGGTGTATGTCATCCATTTTCCTTCGAAGGTTATCCACATATCCGTTCCCAGCCAGGTCTTCGCCAGGTTTGCAGCCGAATTTCAGATCGCAAGGCAACCGTAACTCGCGGCCAAAAATAATACTGGCGGGTGTCTGCCCCGTAGTTTCATGGACTGCTGATCGATAGGCCATTAAGAACAAATGGAGATATTGATCCCAGTCTCTCTGATGATTAGAGACTACTTTCGATAAGTATTTCCCCATTGTTCTGTTCATTCTTTCGACCATGCCGTCGGACTGCGGATGTAATGCAGTCGTTCTGGTTTTTCGTATTTCGAGGATCCGACACACCTCTTGAAAAACGGCAGACTCGAAGTTACGTCCTTGGTCAGAATGCAATTCTAATGGTACTCCAAATCGACTGAAGAGTTCCTTCACCAATACTTCGGCTACAGTCACAGCCTCTTGATTTGGTATTGCGTATGCCTCCACCCATTTACTAAAGTAGTCCATGGCTACTAAAATATAACGGTTTCCCTGTTCGCTAATTGGGAAAGGGCCTGCTATGTCGATGGCGATGCGCTCGAATGGGCTGCCGACGTTGTACGTCCGCATTGGTGCTTTTCGTTTTCGGTGTGGTCCATTACTGGAGGCGCAGATCACGCAATTTCGGCACCAAATTTTTACGTCCTCCTGGCAACCTACCCAGTAGAAACGTTGACGTAGTTTCTCAGTGGTCTTCCTAACTCCCAGGTGTCCCCCTGAGGTTCCATCATGTAACTGGCGCAAAACATCCGAAATTTTACTTTTGGGAATTATTAATTGCTGCCGTCTTTGGGAACCATCTTCATTTTCCAGGACACGCATTAGGAGTCCATCTTTAAGTATGATGGAGTCCCAATGTGACCAGTAGGTTTTCAGGATACGAGTGTGGGGCGCTACTTCTTCCCACGTCGGTCTTTGATTTGCCGTTTTCCATTGCTTCATGAGCTTTAAATTATCATCGTTCTCTTGCTCATGACAAATATTGTCTGGCGTCCAATCGTCGTCGACCATCGTTGTTCTAGCCAACAAGGCTACCTTCTCTTCAACATGTAGGCAGTGTTTGCAATCAGGTGGGCAGGGTCTTCTAGATAAAGCATCGGCGTTTCGATGGTTATTACCAGCCCGGTGTTCTATCGTGAAGTCGTACTCCTGCAGTCGTTCTATCCACCTTGCTACTTGCCCCTCAGGATTTTTGAATTGTAGTAACCATTTCAAAGCGGCATGGTCGGTTCGTAGCAGGAAGTGTCTACCATACAAGTATTTGGAATAGTGTTCTACAGATTTCACAATGGCTAGCAGTTCTCGTCGAGTCACACAGTAATTGCGTTCTGGTTTTGACAATACTTTGCTAAAGTAGCTGATGACTTTTTCCTGTCCTTCTTGTATTTGGGAAAGAACACCCCCGATGCCCACGTTACTTGCAACTGTGTCTAGTACGAACTGACCGTCTAGGCAAGGGTAGTTCAGTATGGGTGCGCTGACTAAAGACTGCTTTAGTAGTTTGAAGGCGTTCTGACATTCTTCGTCCCACTTGAACTGGCGGCCCTCTTCGGTTAATCGTGTTAGTGGTTTAGCGATATTGGCGAATCCCAGCACATATCGACGATAATAAGTGCACAAGCCGAGAAAGCTTCTTAGTTCGTGCTTGTCCTTTGGTATTGGCCATTCGTTAACTGCTTGGGTCTTTTCAGGATCCACCGCAACTCCTTCTCGGGACACTATGTGGCCAAGGTAATGGACCTCTGCTTGAAAAAGGTGGCACTTCTTGGGGCTTAGTTTTAGATTTGCGCTACGCAATCGTTTAAACACCTCTGCGAGATTACTTAAGTGGTCCTCGAAGGATCTTCCGACTACAATTATGTCGTCAAGATATACGAGACAGGTTTTCCACGACAGCCCCTTCAGCACATTTTCCATTAAACGTTCAAAAGTAGCCGGTGCGTTACAGAGGCCAAAAGGCATGACTGTAAACTGATACAGCCCGGTTCCAATACTGAACGCTGTTTTTTCGCGGTCTTCTGGAGCTACTTCAACCTGCCAGTAGCCACTTTTCAGATCCAGGGTAGAAAACATTTTGGATCCGGCAAGAGTGTCCAACGTGTCATCAATCCGGGGCAGAGGATAGCTATCCTTCTTGGTGACATTATTGAGCTGGCGGTAATCGACGCAAAATCTTGTCGACCCATCCTTCTTCTTTACCAGGACAACTGGTGATGCCCATGGGCTATTTGAGGGCTCAATTACTTTGTCACGTTCCATGTCTCGGATGATGGCTTCGGCTTCGTCACGCTTCATCAATGGTAACCTCCGCGGTGCCTGTCGGATCGGTTTCTCATTTCCGGTATTTATCTGGTGCCTGACAATATCAGTCTTTCCTTTGAGGCCGTCCTCAGTCTCAAAGACATCCTGATACTGATGCACAAGCCTTTCGACTTGACCTTGCTGGGATGCCGTGAGATCCTTGCATGAGGTTTTAATTAATTCAGCAAGTTTTTCCGGAATTCCATTGTCAGTACTACTTGTGTTAGTAATCCGACTCACCACGGAAGACACTGGTGAACAAAGTCCCAAGGTGGTACCTTTCTTTAGTGATACTTCATAGCTGTTGATATTCATCATGCGTACGGGTATCATCTGGTCGGATTTAATCAAGGCTTTGGCAATAAGTATGCCCCGGCCTAAGTCTTTATCGTGATTGCGTGGCTCTAGCATCATTACGCGGCCTTTACCGGATTGATCGTTGGCTGTGGCTTGTACCATCACTTCACTTCTGGTAGGCAGAACCGTATCTTCGGCTAAGACCACGCGTACAGCTGTCTCGTTGCGTCCGTGAAGAATCAATTCTTCATTTTGGATATTTAGTACGCCACGTCCCAGGTCCAAACGAAAACCAAAGTTGTTCATAAGGTCCATACCCAGTATGACCTCTTCTTCAATATTGGCAATCAGCACTTGGTAGGAAAAGGTGGTATTCCCAATGGTGAATTGTACATTTGTTTCACCTTTAACCGTGGCCAGATGACCAGTTGCGGTTCGGATTTGCCATCTTGTTGGCCTGATGTGGACTGATGGTCGCAGAACATCTGGACGGACAATTGTTCTTGTCGCCCCTGTATCCAGTAGCATAGCATGTGACTTATTATTAATTAAGCCATCCACAAACATGCTACTGGATGGATGTTGAAGTGAGGCGACTAATGCTGTTTTTGATGGGGCTTGGTGGTTATGAGTCGGCGATTGCCCCTTCACGTCGACTCTTTTTAGTTTTCCGACTGCTCGGTGAATCCCTGGCGTTGACCGCCCTGACCACCTCTTCCGTTGTTCCACGGCCGTTTAGGCGTTTGTTTCGGCAGGAATTCCTTGAAGAGTTGGCGTATCACTTCCACAACCGACTCCTCTTGTTCGTCTTCCAGTCTGGTTGTCCTTACGCGTGCGCAGATTTTCGAGGATTGCCGAAATGCTTCGAATTCCAGCGCATATGCCAGCGCAGTGGACAATGTCGAAGGGTGGGACATTCGCAGTGCTTGTCGGGTATCTTCATTACGGAGACCGTCACTGAAAGTTTGAATGGCCAAATCTTCCAAAAAGTTGTCGTCCGGTGCATTAGGATAAGCAAGCCGGACTAATCGGACAACACTTGCCTCAAATTCTTGGAGAGTCTCCGTATTCTTTTGGTAGCAATTCTTTAATTGCATCCGATACACCTGTTTTAGATGCGCATGCCCGTATCTTGCATTCAGCCGCTTAACCAGCTGATCATAATGTCGGAATTCGTCCTCGCTTAAAGTCTGTAAGACTTCTAGTGCTTCGCCACGAAGTGAGGTTACGAGAGCCGAGGCTTTTTCAACCAATGACCAGCCGTTTGCACTGGCCGCAGCTTCAAACTGGCGTAGATACATATCCCATGATGTTTGTCCGTCAAAAGTGGGTGGTTTGATATGTGTGTTTGACGGCGATGCTGGCTTATGAACGCTATTTTCTTCATGATTCTTTTCTGATTTCGGCTTATCGCTGGATATAGAAACACGACTCTTCATTTGTTCTTCTAATGCTTCTATTTTATTTTTCATACTAAGAACTTTTTCATTAAATTCTCCTTTAATCTCTGTTATTGTATTTGTTAATTCGCTTTTTAATGCTTGGACATTTTCTTCTATTTTTTTATTATTTTCCGTTAAATCATTTCTTAACGAATTGACATTTTCCGCTAAATCATTTTTTAACGAATTAACATTTTCCGTTAAATCATCTTTTAACGATTGAACATTATCTTCTATTTTCTTATTATTTTCCGTTAAATCATTTTTCAACGAATTAACATTTTCTTCTATTTTCCTATTATTTTCCGTTAAATCATTTTTTAGTGATTGAACATTTTCAGTTAAATCATTTTTCAACGAATTAACATTTTCCGTTAAATCATTTTTTAACGAATTAACCAGCTGATTTATTTCCAACGGAAACTCAAACAAATATTCTTCTGTATTAAATCCTTCTGCTATCATTGCCTCTTGCAATCGTGATTTGAGTAGAGTTTTCTTACCACTGGTATCTAGATCTCTTTCTTCCAATTCTTTTTTTAGTTCTTCCACTTTTAAATCTTTTAACAATAACTTTCTTGATGCCATCTTGAATACACAATAGTTTAAAAATCGAAATTAAATATAGTAATTTATTTTAAATTATTATTAAATGCAGTTATTTATTTTAAATCGTATTTATATTAAATATTATTATCTGATTTATTTTAAATATTATTAAATATAACTATTTTATATTAAATATTATTTTACACACAATTTCACCCCTTACACCTGACACCAATTGTAACGTGTTTAAAGTTCGCACTAGGTGAAATTGGTTAAAAATAAACACAACACTTAAATTAACTAAAACTAGAAATAAATTTAAAGATATAAAATAAAATAGTTTACTAAACACTACAAAGATATAATACGTATAATAATAAATGGATAAATATAAATAGTAATAATGGTTAAATGTTTAATACAAGAATACGAATAAATATTACTTAATATTTTATATCAAACGGCCGAGCGGTTTAGCCTATATAATTTATATAACAATTTATGTCAACGGAGCCCGCACAACGATAGCTCGTATTCACTTAGCACTTTTCAATATAACATCTCGGCGTACACTGGTTGGCTGCTAGCAACGCGTGGCTTATATAGGTCTGCTTTAAGCTACTAGTCTTTTCTAGATTTCTGAAAAGAATGTTCTAGTCGTTTCCAGGCTTGACGTAGTTTGCCTCTGAATATGTAAACAAGTTGTTTACACATTCTTTATAACTTCTCATATTTATTTCGCAACAGTATTAAATACAGAAAATTATTTAAAAAATACTTGTGGTTGTGATTGTCCAGCATTTCTTAAAAACTATATGTGCAAGCATATTTTGGGGCTGGCAATCAGGTTGGAATTAATTGTTCCTCCAATTGAGGCTAAAAATATTCCAATAGGAAAAAAAATGTGGGTCGCCCATCCAAGGCGAAGAAGGCTTTAATTGTTCAATAAATTTTATCTTATTATTGTTTTATCTTATTCATATTTGGTTATAAAGTTAAAATACAGAATGTTTATTTGTATCCGCTTGATTATTGCCCATTTCCCCTATAATTTTAAATCGGTCTTTTTAAACTTTTTTATTGATGTTGAGGTTATTTTGCAAATCTAAGTAATATTTAATGTAGCATTTGTAATTTTAATATAGCATATGTTACTTATATATAGCGTTTGTTAATTCTGTATAACATATGTTACTTATATATAGCGATTGTTAATTCTGTATATCATATGTCATTTATATATAGCGTGTGTTACTTAATATAGCATTTGTTATTTATATATAGCGTTGGTTGCTTATTTATAGCGCTTGTATTTTTATTATAGCAACGACATTTTTCAATATAACTTATCTATATAGTCTTTGTTTTTTCAATATAGCGTTTAATTTATTCTGCAATAATAGTATATTGTGTTTTTATATGAAAAATATTAATGAGAATATTATGAAAATGTACAGAAGTTTTTAATAAATTTATTGTTATTATTAGGGTACGTCAAATTTATGAAAGGGAATTATCAAATAAATAATAGTTTTATGTATAGCTATATAATTATAACGTAGATTTGTTTAAAATATACGTTTCGTTTTTGTTTTATTATCAGGAATAAATTCGGAATAATAAAAACCTATTCTTACCTCTTTTGTTATTAAAATTTTGCAGAGGCGTAAAAATAAATTTCTTTTTAATACACAATTATAAAATTTATCTATTTAAATATAAATTTGAATATATTTACGAAAATTTCCTAATTATATGTTCAGTTTATATTGAACAGATAATGCTAAAATAATTTACCCAGTCAAATATGTGTGACGATATTTAAATTGTTAAAGCTCAACATAAAAATATATTGTCTACGTCGTTGAAATATGGCATTGTGCAATACTTGTAGGTTTACATGATACTGTTCCGCAAATTAAAAAATTATATATTTTAACTTAAATAAGAAGAATAGAAGAAAGACGATGCTGTCTTACTTAACTCTAACATTAATTATTAAATTAATTTCTAAATATTGAAAAATATAAATACTATTTAAAAACATAAACACAATGCTGCGACATACGTCACATTATATATGAGTTTGTCTAATGTTATAGGATAGTTACGTATATCGTAAGAAAACGTACACTTACTTTTGTAATGCCTTATTGCGTGGCGTATATTATAGCAACATCGTATGTGTATAATGTCATGAAAAATCAACTTTTAATTCTGGCATTTATATGTAAAATATATAGTGATGTATCTTAGTGGTCGCAAAAATATTAGGAAGTTTTCGTAAGCTCCCGGTAAAGCCAAACTAAAGAAAATTGTAATACAAATAACATTGGATCACGTGACTTCATGGTAATGGATCGTTTAACATAGAGAGTGCAAAAACTCTTTATTTAATTTTATACGTACAAAGATAAGTCTTAATTTTATTCCCGATTTTATTCCTAATTGCCAAATATTTTGTAAAACTAAGTTTAATAAAATAGCTATGCATAATTTTACACAAAACCAAACATTAAAAAAATTTATTGAAAAAATAAATACCCTGTTATTATTACTACTAACGAAACAGTTTAAATTCATATTCATAACTTTATACTAAATATTTTATTAAGATTAATATAAAATAAATATTTTATAATTCAATATAGAGCTATGAATACCAATCCATACGTTTCTGACTCAGTCGATTACGATAGTTTTACATTAATAATATATTTTTTTAAAAATCTGTTAAATTGTTCTTGAATTATAATGTAAATGAAGTAAATATATTTACAAGAAATAATACGATAAATTTGATGAATAGGTTTATTGCTGAACATATTATAGCATGCTACTAAAGTTGATCACATTTATTTCATATATATATATATATATTTGATATCTACACAGACAATAAATGTGAAATATTTTATAATATTTATGGCCCCAAATGTGTTAATAGTTTCGTTATGAAATAAAGTCAATTTCTCTCCAAATTACACAATAATGAGTAAAATATTATTTCCAAAATACTTTAAAACAACGTGAACAGTTTTTTTTTTACATGTTTACAAAAATATAATTATTAAAAAATATATAGTGTGTTATTTTTATGATGTTTATTTATTGTTAACTTTTCTACTTAAAGAGGTAAAAAATGGATTATTTCCTGAATAGCTTATTTGTAAAAGTCGATCTTTAATTAAAATTTATACACAATTTAAATCCTAAAACCTTTTTATTTTATTATAATGAGTTCTGAAAGATTTTTTGCTATATTAGTATATTTATAGTTTCAAAATAAAAAGAGTTTGTGCCACACCACACTTTCGGGTATATGGCGTGATTGTGTATGTATGTATGTAAAATAAAAATTATAATAAGTTTTCGGATATCCGGATCTCGGATTCAGATCTCAAATTTGGATATACGTATCCGAATTTCAATATTGTATGTGCATTATTTATCTTTAAAAACATAATATATCATTTTTC
This sequence comes from Clivina fossor, assembly GCA_963966155.1. Lineage (NCBI taxonomy): Eukaryota > Metazoa > Arthropoda > Insecta > Coleoptera > Carabidae > Clivina > Clivina fossor. The sequence goes on from CAWYQG010000516.1 coordinate 486,728, forward strand.
TGCATTTGTCATTAAAAAATGGTAACATCTTTAAAAGGAGATATTAATGTTGCAATTCTATTCGCATCTTGTAAGAAGAATTTCATTTACTAGACATAGACAAAGGCCCCTATTCTCATGAAAAAGTCATTAATTTCATAATAACTTTTTGAGTACTTTTGGCAAAAATCACTTTAATAAATAATGAGGTGAGAATACGGGTCAAAATATCTCATAAATATGTACACAATTGCAGTATTTTATCAACAAACAAAAAAAAACATAATAAATATAACATCTTACGTAGCTAATTATATTATTTCTTTTGTAATATATTTTTTTAGGTAAAGATTTATGGAATTTATACTTATATTGTAAACAATAAATTAAAATACGAATAATTTACCCATTACGATAACAGAGAAATTAAACGAAGATTTCCAGAATATTTACAAAAAACATGAAATATCTCTTCTACTGAACATACACTGGGTATTAAGTATTGCAAACATGATGATATTTGTGTGAACATTTACGTATTTATACCTAATACTTATTATATTCTGTTATTATTTGGGTGAGAACTATCAAGATATCTATGTGTGCATGACTAGAATCACCATGTTCCAATTTCCAAATCAAATTAATCCAATCAAGACAATTTAACAGCAACTTACCAGTAACAGAGAACAACATTTAAACGTTCAAACATAAACCTGCGTTGTAAGTGTCTCACTTAGTTCCTTAGCAGGAGAACCCCTAATAGCCGGATAATACACACACGGTCTGGGACTAGGAACTCGCATTCTAACACTTCTCCTCTGCGAATCCTTACTAAGTCCATCTCTACTTATAGATCCATTTGATCACAGGGAAATCTCATTTCTACTCGCGTACGTATTCAATCGTATACGTTGACGATCACCAAAAGACATAAAACTATCATCACGAGTTGCTCCACCAGGCGAATCGCGTCCACCCTGGCCGAACAATCCACGACTACAAAACAGCTTCAGGAACAGTCTTTTGAATTTCTCACCCAAGATGATATATATGATGAAGTTAACGCTGGAATTGATGGTTACCAAAAGATTACTGATTTTGGCCAGCTTATGGATTATGACGGCGTGGAAAGCTTCCACTGTGTTGACGACTAAAGATAGGATGTTGCAGAGGAAAAAGACTGTCACAATACACAGGAGCATGGTGGCGAGACCGATTTCACGACGTTGCAAGCGAGAGAGACTTTGACGTTCTGCGTTTGCTTTGCGTACCTGAACAGAAAGAAAAGATACCTATTAACAATTAGCAACCAGCACGTGATGGAGGAATTAAAACCTCGAATTATTAGTTTTTATTCATTTAATTTTTAGATAAAAAATATGAATTTTAAATGAACTCTATTTAAAGCAGATATTATTCAATTTTAACTAAAAATTTATTTGTTTTTTTAATTACAAATTCTTATAATAAAATAGTTTTTCCGCAAATTATAGGTATTACATAATATCTAATTTACAGGGTGTTTACGGTCTTTTCTATATTGTTTTAGGGAGCGATAGTACAGTAGCGATTATAAATTTGATTGTTTTGTGGTTCAATTTAACTTTTAAAGTAAAACAAAATAAATTTTGCAAAAATTCAATGTTGTAATGTGAATGCCATAGTAAATAAAAAAAAAAATACTATAATAAAAATATAATATATTCTTTTGATTTGAAATTAACATATTATCTCCAATATATATATGTATATATATATATATATATATATATATATATAGATATATATATATATATATATATATATATAGATATATATATATATATATAAATATATATATATATATATATATATATATATATATATATATATAGAAAAACATGTCAATATATTATAAATTTAAAATATATCATTTCGTATTTTTGTAATATGTAAAATGGATTGTGAAGACAGTTTAAAAATGGCATTTCAATACGAAGTACATAAAACAAATGTGAAAATATGAACGTATTGAAGCGTATGCCCCCGCGTTAAAGACGTTTGAAAATGCTTAATGTTTCCAAATTATTTGTGCAGTAAACAAACTATTTTTTCGAAAATGTAACTGTGTTTTTTTTTCCTATATTCTTTTATTATAATCCATATACGTTTAATATATCATCATTAATGGTAACCGATTTCCGAAAATAGATTGAGAATTTGCATATTATTTGTACAAAGTGTCCCTTTTCATTCTGCCCAGTCTATGAAATCGACACACGTGAAAAATGTGATGGGACTTACTGCAAGCTAGGTTCAGTTAAATATTAGTTTGTTATTGTTTAGAGAAGATTAATGCTGCTATTTTGGTCATCATATTTAAATTTACAGATCTTTAGCGTAAATGAAACCTTAACTTTGCGACTTAAATAATTTTAAATAGATCAATTCTGAACATGCATGCTATTTAAATTTAAAGATAATTTAAGCTACAGATTTCACACTGAAAGTAATGACCAGAATTTAAATTTACTTCAAGTTTTTAAAATTTAAAGATTTAACCTAAATTTAATGACTAGAATAGCGCCATAAGGCATATAAAGAATTTGGAGAAAAAGAAAAAAAAACAGTTTACAAACGGAACAAGGAACCATTTCACAAATGGGACAATAACACGATTAGGCATAGCAAATAAATTTCACAAACATTAAACATAATAATTACTCTTTAAAAACCAATTTCAGCAATATGCAATTAATTTTATTTGAAGTTTTACCTAAACAACTTAAAACTAATTAACAATTTGAAACTTTCTGTACATATATCATGAATATATTTAGCAAACATAAGTACTCAATACAACGATAGAAACCAAACTAATACGTATAGTGGTTCAATGCATTCCAATGGGAGTTATCTATTCACTTGCACAGAGTCAAAAGGATTAAAACCCAGTAACGTGAAATCCAGTACCAGATTGCATTCTGCAATTGTCCTTATCATCGAATACAACGAGACAAGACACAGCGGGGACCAAAAACTTAATGTGCTTATACCATGGACAACCATGATATTTACGATGTAATGTGATTATCGGAAGTTTAATTTCATAAAGTCTCATCCGACCGCAAACTAAAAGGACAACACTATTCTTGTTACCTTTATCTCTATCTCTATTGAACAATACTAAGTGATCCAGTGGCGGAATTTTGTTGTTATTTTATCCTATTTTCTCGGCCTGATACATTATATCCTTATTTAAATATCAATTTAAATGTTTTAAATCTATATTTACATAGTAAAATATATTTTAACCACATTATCCATTTTTTTGGTTAGTTTTCTTAACCACGTCCCGTGTTAATAAATTTTAAAAACCGAAAGTACACATATACCATATAACATTTAAATTAACAAAAATATTTAATTTTATCATTTTTCGTGTTAAAATTTAACATCGAATACGAACCACAAAAGTGGTAAACATTTACACCTTTTTTTTACTGTGTAAAACACAAAATATATGTGGTTTGTCATATTCACTTCTCATTAACCTACGTATATATGACTAAAATATAGTTCCTTTTTATTAGTAGACAGAAATTAGATTGATGGAAGGACCCCGACAAAATCTTCAGCCAAAGGGACCTCATAGCTTGGTCCGTCACTATAGTAATCTATTGCGATGCTTCACTTATTACGAAAAGAACAGTAACGCTACGTGCCTGTCCCGTGAACTAATTTATAAAGCGTGTTTTAATGATTGGTTGATGATGGAATTAATACGTTTTATAGAAAAACGCTTTTAAAAGACGACGAAGAACGTTTACAGATGCCGATAATGTGAAAGATGTTTATTTGTAAATAGACATTATTTATTTTTCACGCTTATTTATTTCGTTTGTGTTTTTTTGTGTAATATAATTTGTATTTAATTGGAAATTTTTACGTTCTCTATTAATTTATTGAAAACGTTTTTATTAGCAATCTTTAAAAAAATAATTACACGGAATCTTTTAATTATCAAGGAATTTAATACTGCGTTATGAGCAATTACGAATCTATTAAATTAAATTGTTTAAATTGTTATTACAGAAATTTGCACATTAAAAATCTATTAAAATATGAGTAAAAAGTAATACAGTAATACCTCGCTTAACATTACCTCCGTTAGCGATACAACGCTATAACATCATTCCTGGGAGACCCGGTAATTCCCATATTTATATACATTGTGTACTATGTTCCATATGTTCTATTGCATACATATGTGTTTTTACTATAGCCTGCACAGTAGTCATTATACGCATGTTACATAAATAAATTTAACAACAAAAATATTGTCCGATTTTGCACGAATTTGTGCTATAAAAAGAAATGTATTAAATGCTTTAACAGTGAGTTATTATGAGAAAAAAAGAGACAAGCAAGACCATCGACCCTTGATTCGTTCTTGTCAAAAAAATAAAAACGTCACAACTTGTCCGTTTATTTACATATAACCGATAATTTTGTAATACATACATGCACACTAATTTTAATCATTAAATTTTGTCAAAAAAAGTTGTTTTCAGTTGTTTCTATCTATTAATTAAATGATAAAAGATGAAATAATATATTTTTTGTAAACTTAGTTACCTATCCCTGTCCTTCGCGTGTTATTTCTTCCTCTATTAACGTTAATTCGGTTAACGTAATGTTTTTAAGAAACGCATCCCTAACGTTAAACGAGGTATTACTGTATTGTAACAAAACGAGCCAGCTACAACCTGTTTATTTACGCCAGGCCTTGACCGCGTGAGGCGTACCAGAAAATTCTATGTGTTTACAAATGTGCCAGTTATGGAATATTCTACAGGCAACCAGAGTTGCATTCGAGAAAACACTATGGTCGTATTTAATCGCCGCGTTTGCTGAAGACAGTTCAGTTCATACGCGAATCTCAAGACTGAAACAAGTTCACTTGGAGTGCATCGGTTAAAATAAATAGTGAAATAAATATTTAGGGTTACTTTGTTTACTAGTGTCTAAGTTTATAATCATTTAGTTTATAGTTATATTTATACTTTTATATTTTAATACTTACATTCTATCTTTAATCGTTAATAATAAATATCTAGTTAATATAAGTGTATATTTTGTTTTATTTAATTATCTCGTAAAAAGACAATTGGTGTCAGGTATGGGGTACGAGATAATTTTAGAAATAAATAATAACGTAGTATTAAGAACGCGTAAAATATTGTGAAAATGGCTACGAAACAAGTTAGTTTGAATGAGTTGAAAATTCAACAACTAAAACAAGAACTCGAAGAACGTGAATTAAGTGCAACAGGGGCTAAAATCGTTTTACAAGAACGACTTAGAAAAGCTATAGAAGATGCAGGTCAAGATCCTGAAACATATCTATTTGAAATACCAGCGGATATAAGCACACTGATGAGAAAAACAGAAGAAAATTTAACAGAAAAATTAACAGAGAAATTTGAAGAAAATTCTAGAAAAACAGAAAAAAATTTAACAGAGAAATTTGAAGAGAATTCTAGAAAAATGGAAGAAACTTCTAAAAATACAGTAGAACAATTGAAAACAGAAGTAAATCGTAACATAGAAGTTATTAAAAATAATATCTCTGAATTAGAAGATAAAGTTAAAAATAACATCTCTGAATTAGAAGATAAAGTTAAAAATAACATCTCTGAATTAGAAGATAAAGTTAAAGATAATATTTCCGAGTTAAAGAACAAAATACAAGCTGAAAATAATGAAGTTACAAATGAAATTAAATCAGATATATGCGCATTGAAAAATAAAATCAGAGCCGAAATGGAAAATAAAATCAGAACCGAAATGCAAAACCAGATTGAAACAATTTCGATTGCTACATCCGCCAACGGTATTATAATGAAACAAGAAGCTGGTCAACCAAGTCCTGTCCCGAAACTACCAACTTACGATGGGAAATCGTCATGGGAAGAATATTTGACACTGTTCGAGACGACAGCAATAGTCCACGGCTGGTCTGATTCAAGAAAGGCACAAGTATTGATTTTGTCTCTACGTGAGGATGCACTACGTGTCTTACAAAGTGTGCCGTTGAGAGACCGTACGGGCTTTAGCCAACTAGTCGAGCAATTAGAGCTACGATACGGGCATAAGCATGTAAAAGGGTTGTACCTAACACAGTTAGACAGTCGTGTACAAAAGGTGAACGAAACATTGCAAGAATTCGAAGCCGGCATTGTTCGCTTGATACGAATGTCTTATTCAACGGCTCCAGATGACATCTATGAAAACCTGGCAATTAATAAGTTTTTGAATGGAATTCGCGACCCAGAGCTGCAACAAGCCGTTAAGCTAGCCCATCCTCAGACGATTAATGAGGCATTAACGCAAGCACTTGAATTTGAGGCCATCAAGGTATCAACACGGGGCCACGCTCGAGTTCGTGCAGTCAACAGCCATGAGGAGGAACAACAACAAAATGGCTCGATTGAACAAATCGTACAACAAGTACTGCAAGCACTGAAAAATCAGAGGAGACAACCTCGTTGTTGGAACTGTGGCGAAATGGGGCATATTAGACGCCGGTGCGGAAAGTTCCAACAGCCACAGGAAAACTAAAACGGGTTGATGGGAAGGGGCAATCTTCAACCCGCCGTACACAAGCCCCACGTAATGCACGAGTGGCCATAATTAAAAACTGTTCAAAGAGCGTGTTCATCGATGTTGTTGTTAATGGCAAGAATGTTCTTCTTCTATTACACACGGGAGCCACGAAGACCATCGTGAAGACAGGAATGATTAAAAACAAAAACAAGCTGCTACCAACCAACTGGAGACTACGCACAGCAACTGGAGACTTGGCCAATGTGTGCGGCGAGTTGGATGCCCACTTTACCATCGGTGGCACCAGCTTTTTACATCGAGTGCTGGTTGCGGATATAGAAGAAGAAATAATTCTTGGAATGGATGTGATGACAATGCACGGTTTTGAATTAAATCTGAAGCTAGGAATCGTGAAGATTAATGACGAAGAAGTTGTTCTACATCAGCGAGAAGACACGATGGCACAAGCAGTTTTGCTGAACGACATTGAGCTACCACCACGCAGCGAAGTATTTGTGGAAGCAAAACTAGCCCGTCTGATTCCGGAACAAATTATTATGTTGGAACCAAGATACGGTGACAAGGGTCCGAATAAAGGAGTGCTGATTGCAAAAACTATAGTTAGAAATACGAAAAGCATTCCAGTACGGCTGATGAATATCAACAATTATTCCGTAACATTACGTAATGGAACGTCGATTGGTTGCTGTTCGTCACCGTCATCTATCGTCCGACAAATTAATAGCTCGGCAACCACGTTAACTAAATTTCCGGAACATCTGAACAAAACGGTCATGTGTGCTTGTCAAGATTTAACAAAAGAAGAACAACACAAAGTTAAAGATCTATTGTGCCGTTACCAAGATATATTCAAAACCGAGGGAGGTCGTACTGGTCGAACCAACATTGTTCATCATCGAATCGACACTGGTGATGCGAGACCTATACGCCAAACTGCGCGAAGACTACCACTGGCGAAACGTGAGGAGGCCGAACAAATCATCCAAGACATGGAAAAGGATGATGTGATAGAAACCTCAAACAGTCCATGGGCGTCGCCAGTGGATCTGGTGAAAAAGAAGGATGGGTCAACACGATTTTGTGTTGATTATCGCCAGTTGAACAATGTAACAAAGAAAGATAGCTACCCGCTGCCAAGAATAGATGATACCTTGGACACGCTGGTCGGATCAAGAATATTCTCGACTCTGGACCTGAAAAACGGTTACTGGCAAGTTGCCATGGATCAAGGAGATCGTGAGAAAACAGCGTTTAGTGTCGGATCGGGACTGTGGCAGTTCAAAGTAATGCCGTTCGGACTCTGTAATGCTCCGGCAACCTTTGAGAGGCTGATGGAAAATGTCCTGAATGAACTACCCTGGAAAACGTATCTAGTATATCTAAACGACATAATTCTGATTGGAAAGTCCTTCGAGGATCATGTGAAGAATTTGGAAGAAGTGTTCTAACGGCTGCGACATGCCAATTTAAAGCTAAGTCCCAAGAAATGCTACCTTTTCCAGAAAGAAGTACATTACCTCGGCCACGTTGTTTCCGGAAAAGGAGTAGCTGTTGATCCGGAAAAGACACTAGCTGTCAAAGAATGGCCAGTACCGCTAGATAAACACGAACTCAGAAGTTTCCTTGGTTTGTTTACCTATTACCGACGGTATGTTCTAGGATTTGCCAACATAGCCAAACCACTTACACGTCTAACCGAAGATGATCGTAAATACAATTGGGATGTAGACTGTCAGAATGCCTTTGATACCCTGAAACAGGCCTTACTGGATGCACCAGTCTTGAGGTACCCTCTTCAGGAAGGCAAATTTATATTGGATACAGATGCGAGCAACGTAGGCATTGGCGGAGTCCTGTCGCAGATTCAGGAAGGACAGGAAAAGGTCATCGGCTATTACAGTAAAGGACTGTCAAAGCCCGAACGCAATTATTGCGTAACTCGGCGAGAATTACTGGCAGTAGTGAAATCCATCGAGCATTTTTACAAATACTTGTACGGCCGCAAATTCTTGCTGCTGACAGATCATGCTGCCCTCAAATGGTTGCTGCGATTCAAAAACCCAGAAGGACAGGTGGCACGATGGATTGAGCGATTACAAGAATATGACTTCGACATTGAACATCGCGCTGATAAGAGTCAATGTAATGCCGATGCCTTGTCAAGAAGACCATGTTTGCCGGATTGTAAAAGTTGCTCCCGAATTGAGGAAAAAGCGACCACTCTCTTTATGACGACCGCCGTTGATGACGACTGGCAAAAAGGGAATATTAGCCACGAACAAGATATGGACACTGATTTAAAACACTTAAAACGGTGGAAAACGATAGACCAACGGCGAACTTGGGAAGAAGTGGCACCACATAGTCGCACCCTTAAATCGTATTGGTCGCAATGGAACTCGATCGTACTTAAGAATGGGCTCCTAATGACGACTCTGAAAAATGAAGAGGGATCCCAGGAGAAACTGCAGCTACTGGTTCCGAGAAATAAGGTTTCGGATGTACTACGACAACTCCACGACGGGACCTCTGGCGGGCATTTAGTAGAAAACGATTGAGAAAGTGCGAGAACGATTCTATTGGGTCGGATGCCACGAAGATGTGAAAATGTGGTGCAGAAAATGTGTAACATGCACTACAAGTAATGGCCCGCATAGAAAACGTAAAGCGCCAATGCGACAATATAACGTGGGCAGTCCATTCGAGCGAATAGCCATTGATATAGCTGGTCCTTTCCCAATGAGTGAGCAAGGAAACAAATTTATCCCGGTAGCCATGGACTACTTCAGTAAATGGGTGGAGGCGTATGCACTACCAAACCAAGAAGCTACCACAGTTGCCGAAGTCCTGGTGAAAGAGCTCTTTAGTCGATACGGCATTCCGATGGAATTACATTCCGATCAAGGACAAAACTTTGAATCCAACATCTTCCAGGAAGTTTGTCGGTTACTAGGAATACGGAAGACCAGAAGGACTGCATTACATCCGCAGTCTGATGGCATGGTAGAAGGGATGAACCGCACAATGGGTAAATACTTATCAAAAGTCGTCTCCGACCATCAAAGAGACTGGGACCAATACATTCATCTGTTTATATTGGCTTATCGTTCATCCGTGCACGAAACAACTGGACAAACCCCTGCAAAAATTGTTTTTGGACATGAGCTACGCCTGCCTTGTGATTCAAAATTCGGCTGTAAACCTGGAGAGGACCTGGCCGGAGAAGACCATGTCGACAACCTACGAAAGAAGATGGATGAAATACATCAACAGGTTCGTTCCAACATACAGATCGCAAGCGATCGGATGAAAGACGGCTACGACATTAATGCTAATGTGGGAGGTTATAAGCCAGGAGACTTAGTCTGGCTCTACAACCCGCAACTTCGTCGGCGACTGTCTCTTAAACTGCAACGCTGGTGGGAAGGGCCATATAAAGTCATAAAAATGATTAACGATGTCATATACCGGATCCGTAAGACGCCCAATGGAAAAACCAAGGGTCGTCCACCATAATCGTCTGGCCCCGTTCGCTGCACAAAACAAGGAAGATCCTAATATCCAAGAAAGCCACGCCCAACAGTTACGGAGCGAAGAGGTGGACTTGGAGCAATTTATGTCCTCTTACGCTGCAGGCCGCAAAGCCCGTCAGGGCGTCACTCGAGAAGTTCAACAGGACCTGTTCACCGTACCCGAGGACTATGCACTTGCACATTGTGTCGCTCATTGTGTCCAGAGGGATTGCTACCGTTTTCCGTAGGAAGTTTGGCGGGATCACCGAGCTACGGGAACAGCTGCCTGCCGTTGGGGCCGCATTACATCTGCAAAGGGAACACCGCAACATCTACTACTTGGTTACAAAGGAACTGTCTCAAAAGAAGCCCAGTTACCAAGCAATGTAGAACAAGTTGCAGACGTTACTCGAGCTACTCCTGCGGGACAATATCCTGAAATTGGCAATCCCCAGAGTAGGCTGTGGCCTTGACGGTTTAGATTGGCGAATTATTAGAAATATGCTCGAAACTCTTTTCCAGCATACCGGCATTGACATTCTTGTTTGTAGCTTCAATCCTCTGGAAAATAAGAAAGCCAAAAAGACCGTGGAATACTACTTTCATCATACTTCCCACTGCGCTCGCGGGACCACGTGTCGATGTCGCCATGGCCCCTCACCAATAATTCATGAGTGTCCCGGGACGGAACACTCTAGGGAGGGGGAAATGTAACAAAACAAGCTAGCCAAAGCCTGCTTATTTACGCCAAGCGAATGGCCTTGACCGCGTGAGGCGTACCAGAAAATTCTATGTGTTTACAAATGTGCCAGTTATGGAATATTCTACAGGCAACCAGAGTTGCATTCGAGAAAACACTATGGTCGTATTTAATCGCCGCGTTTGCTAAAGACAGTTCAGTTCATACGCGAATCTCGAGACTGAAACAAGTTCACTTGGAGTGCAACGGTTAAAATAAATAGTGAAATAAATATTTAGTGTTACTTTGATTACTAGTGTCTAAGTTTATATTCATTTAGTTTATAGTTATATTTATACTTTTATATTTTTATACTTACATTCTATCTTTAATCGTTAATAATAAATATCTGGTTAATATAAGTCTATATTTTGTTTTATTTAATTATCTCGTAAAAAGACGAACAAAACGCATTACAGTATGTTCTTAAAAAAATTACTTTTAATTATTTTCTTATACAATATTATTGAGACTAGTACAAAACTTTTTAAGAACTATATAAGTAAAGTGATTAACCTTTTTCTAAATTGCTTCGTTAATTATTGAAATACCATTTTCCAATTCTTTTTAGACACGATATCCTATCTTATACTTAATGAAATTGCAGAATATCAATTTTAATATTTAATTTTAACATAAATAAAATATATCTATATAGCACAATTTTAGTTGGATTCCATTCCAACAAACACATTTACTCTTTTATAAAATCATTTTTTCTAATAATATTGTTTTTATATTTTGTTTTTTTGAAAGCTGAAGTCTCAAGAATGTATAATTTTGTTTAGTTACACAGTGGAAAAATATTAAAGAGTATCAACAAATTTAAATTACTTGTGCATAACATCATTTATATTGAAACAAGAAATACATGAGAAATAAATATAAAACTTGGTACAAGAATAAATTTATTTTTATTTAGCAAAGAATTCGACACGAAACAGTATATAACTACCATATTTTTTGGGTTATAAAGTACGCAACTATCTTACTAATGCTAACGACGTCAAAATGTCAATGGAATAGTGGGGAAAAATAAAAATTTTAATAATTAATATTTATGAAAACAAAACATATTTTATAATTTTGTTTGTTTTTATGAACTTTTCCTGCAGTTACATATTTCAAATATATACCGGGTGTCTCATTTTAATGTTCCCAGGGCAATTTCTCGAAATGAGTACATCTGACAAAAAAATGTTCCGAATAAAAAGTAAATGGTTTTAAGGGAGACATCTGATGCAGGGACCCTTGCTCCTCTTGGGCCCCCAGGGGAGCGGGAACGGGGGGCAACTTTGAAATCTTAAATCGAACCCCCTATTTTTTATTGCAGATTCGGATAGACCATGAAAAAGTATGTAAATTTTATTTGTGATTTTTTTTTTATCTTTGATAGATGGCGCTGCAAACAGCATTTTTTTTCTCAGTTTATTGGTCTTCAATTTGAAAAAAAAGTTGTAACTAAGTACGATATTCAAGTTCTTTTCAGTTCTTTGGAAAAAGGTGGGGGCAAAGGTCACTGAATCAGATATCCCCTCGAAACCATTAACTTAAAGTTAATGGTTTCGAAGGGGATATCTGATGCAGTAACTTTTGCCCCCCCCCTCCACCCACAAAACTGAAAAAAACTTAAATATCGTACTTAGTTACACCTTTTTTTTAAAATTGAAGGCTGATAAACTGATAAAAAAATGCTGTTTGCAGCGCCATCTATCAAAGGTAAAAAAAAGTCTCAAAATAAAATTTACATACTTTTTAATGGTCTATCCGAATCTGCCATAAAAAATAGGGAGTTCCATTTAAGATTTCAAAGTTGCCCCCGTTCCCGCCCCCCAGGAGATCCAAGAGGAGCATGGGTCCCTGCATCAGATGTCCCCCTCGAAACCATTTACTTTTTATAAGAAAAATTTTTTTGTCAGATGTACTTATTTCGAGAAATTGCCCTGTTAACATTAAAATGGGACACCCGGTATATATAAAACAGAAACAATCCCATTGTAACAACTGAAAATCATTAGAATGTAATAGAAAATAATTAATAATCTAGAATGTATTACTTACTTGTCGGTAGATAGCAAAATTAAGTATCGCCAGACTGCTAAACGGCAAGAAATAAAGAAACACCAAATGCAGCCAGTGAATATAAACTTCAATATAGATTCTATTCCGTCTCAAGTCCGATGGGCCAACACAATAGATCGTCGTATTATACTGGGCAGCGAAATTTGAATAAAGCAACACCTCCCAGAATCGCGGTAGATTGCATAACACGGAGAATATGATTATCACCAGCACACAGATTCGTGCCCGACCATAAGTACATATAGAACGCGCCCGTAACGGATAACACACAGCCACAAATCTCTCCAAAGTTACCGTCAAAGTTAAATAAACACTCGCCATACGAAAAATCACGTCCAGCAAATATAAAACTGGAGCTATATGCGGATAAACTTTGTAATAGTAGGTGAATAGATATCCGGAATATGGAAATATCGCTGGTAGTCCAAACAGAAGCATGCTTGCTAAGATAAACACAGTGTCACATCGTGCCAGTCCAATTAGCAAATAATTAATGCTTGATTTCATCTGTGGCTGACTTAAGATTATCATCGAGATTATATTGCCGAAGATGCCGAAAAATCCCACTATATTAAGAAGGATTCCATTGGTGATAAAGGCAAAGAATTTCTTTTCCGGATCCCCACTGATTGTGCAATTCTTCATGTATTTTAAAGGATTCGGTGTCGATTCATCAATTGTTTCCATGCTTGAAGGAATTAGTCTAGCTGGACAAAAACCGATTTAAGACTGCATCGTTCGACGTGTAAAAGGAAATCGTTCGTTTTTGTAATGGTACATTTTCTCCTCCGTTCGCCGGTCGTTGTGTGTATGCGACACAGTGTTGTAATGTTGGCTGGTTGGTTAGTGATGCGGAAATTCAAATACGGTCCAATGCGGTTGACTTATGATGTGTGATGATCGTAATGATAGCGTGTAACCACATGTTATTGGTTTGATGATGTGGAAACATTGGTACTGCATTATTAATTTTGGGGTGACCTGTTGACTCTGGCCAGTCGACTGTTGGTCAGATGGAATCTGAAAGAAGAGGAATTTGTTAAACTCTTAAGATTCAATTTTCCACATTGAAATCTTATAACAACATAAAAGAATTTTATTGAAACACAGTCAATAGTATGTTTGTACTATAAGGTTTCGGTTAGAGAGTCCTGCAATTGCAAGATGTCCTTCATTCTACATTTAGAGACATGTTTAATATTCACAAATTGGAATAATAAAAATTAAAAACTGTTTCATTTACGCAATGATCTTTAGTTTACAATATCGCTTAACTCTAATTCTGAAATGTTATGTTTTGTTATCAAAATCAATACAAAATAAAAATAAATCAAAAATGTAAAACATCTAAAAAAAATAGTAAACAATTAAATTTAAAAATCATAATAATTGACATGGGGACACAGATTTTCTGAGTTTTTCCAGAATCTGGTGGATTTTTTCAGTTTTGCAAGGTTGGTAGCACTGAATCTAGTGACCTTTTAAGTGGGAGGCACTGTAATTGAATTATTATCATTCATTATTATTTTTGGAAAGTGAATTTGTAACAAATATTATAAAAAAAAAATGTTAATAAGATTAAATCAAAAACATTTTTTATATTTTATCAATTTTGAAAGTAACCTGTAAAAAATTCTGGGTTCACAATAATATAATTTTAGAATTTTCATAGATAATTAGAACGTAATTAAAATATTTCTAAATTATTTTAGTTCATGTATAGGTACTTAATTATATCATATTTTTAAAATAGAGCATAATGCAAAATTGTAACAATATATTATCACATAATATAAATGCATTTCAGACAAAGTACCAAAATGTAAATCTAAATCTGACGAAATCTCTTTTACCCAGAATATTTGCTAATAGTACTAATAAGCTTCTTTTACAATTTGATTTAACTAAAATATGAAGCTAGTCATCAAATAGAATTATCAATTAATTATATTTACTGCAATTCGGTTGAAATTTGGCCGAATATTTGTTATTCGGTTATTTGGCACATAATATGTAACGTAATATGTGTAACATTATATCAATATACAACATACGCTTAAAGAAAAAAAAATCATTTATGTATGCAAATTTAAAAAATAACTCAACACACAATTATGTAAATTGAATTTATTTCCTGATTTTTCTCTAACACGTAATTTACCCATTTAGCATACATACATACATACACAATCACGCCATGTACCCAAAAGGGTGTGGCACAAACTCTTTTCATCACACCGAAATCAGTCGCCTCCAAACATTCCTATCCAAACAAGCAACTTTCGCTTCATCCACATGTATAATTCCTCTCATACATGCTCTTTTATTCCTACTACTAGGAAACTTTCGCTCACGCAAAACACTCTCAATCATACCACTCCAACTACTCATCGGACGTCCACTGGCAAACGTATACCATCAAAATCATTCAAATAAATCTTTTTAACCAAACGTTCATTAGACATTCGCTCAACATGTCCGAACCATCTTAACTGACTAACACCAACTTTTGCTACAACATTATTTTTCAATTTCACACTCATCATACACTAATCCATTTCGTACCCGATCTCTCCTATTTACACCACATACCCCACGTAAAAATCTCATTTCCACAACAGTCACTTTTCGTTTATGCTTTTGCAACCAAACCAAACATTCACTACCATACACCAACGTAGACACCAAAACTGCATTGTATTTACTCAAACCATTTAACAATGGTAAATAACGCTAAATAGGGCAAGTCAAGCATATATACAAACTTTGAGTATAAAATAATATAGACCCGTATTCTCACCTCACTTTTAAAAATTTTCTTTTACACTTTTATTTGATCAGCGATTGTTTAGAAAAGATATATGTTATTATTAAATATTTGAAAACATGTTAATATTATTGAAATTTATTTTAGCTGTGGCTTTTCAATACGCTGCATTGAATATTTGACAGCTTTGGAAGATCTTGTTGATGTATCGAAAGACGAACATTATATCTCTAAGGATCACGGAATAGATGTATTTATTATATAAATAATTAAAATTACACATACTTTATAATTTCTTTAAATTTTATGTGTTGTATAGGATCCTATATAGATATGTATTCAGTAGAAATAAATAACCATGTTAGTGTTTTGTAATAAAACAGTGTAAGTTTTAATAATAATCATTATGTAATAAAGTTACAATAGTACAAGTGAACAACTGCATAACATAAATTTCGCGAATAAATTATTCAATCAATCATAATACTAGTCCTAAAATGGAAACTTTCAAAAATGATTGATTTTGAAGATGATCATATTATATAAATGAAAACTTTCATTAAATTAAACACTGACCGTATGTTTAATGATCATATTTAAGTCATTTTCATATTGATAAAATACATTTCAATCGAAATATTCAAAAACATTGAGATTTTATAATTTTCCCAAAATATAAAATCTCAATATTTTTAAGTATTATTATATTAAATTTCACAATGACAATACGAACATTTATTTGTTCAAGGTCTATTACGAAATATTCATTTAATATTATTAAACAAGAATAACAAACGACTAAATATTGAATGAAATTATTTTCAAAATTTTTAATTTATTGATTTTTAATTATTTTTACATTTGAGAAAAAGAAAAGAAAAAAAATAACAAAAACAAATAACACCATAACCAAGAAAACCAAAGAAAGAAAAGAAGCTGTACGAAAATTGAATAAATAGATCAACATTTTAATTTGAATTGCCAACAGCGCATGATACTACCAACTACAAATATAAAATTTACTAAAAAAGATATCAAATTTTTTTTCTTCATCTTTGCTTGATTACGTCATAGCATTTATCACAATGCGTCATCAACTTATCATTTTTCACAACCGATAACATTGAAATCACCCTGCTGATCTCTTGAAATTTATAAATAAAGATGTAGAAATGAGTTTTTTATTCATGTTGAGTAATACGTTTATAATAATATGTGCAATGTGCATATTATACTTTCTATAACTCACAATTGTGAGATATACAATTATACATACATAATTACACCACGTACCCAGAAGATTATAGCATAAACTTTTTTCACTTAACACAAATTATATCTCACGAATTTTAATTGTTGACTTTATTAGCGTGGTGAATGA
This sequence comes from Clivina fossor, assembly GCA_963966155.1. Taxonomy (NCBI): domain Eukaryota; kingdom Metazoa; phylum Arthropoda; class Insecta; order Coleoptera; family Carabidae; genus Clivina; species Clivina fossor. The sequence continues at coordinate 503,800 of CAWYQG010000516.1, forward strand.
CAAAAACACACGATTAGTATTTGAAAGTATTTTATTTAAGACAAAACTGAATAATAATACTATCAATTTGACATTTGGTTACGCAGTGAACATAGTAGAGACTTTAGTTATTTTACAGTGCTGCCAGCCTAGTGTTGGCGCCAATTTGAATCATGCATCGTATGTAATTGTCCTCTCAACATTCCTCCTCAATTCATACAGATGCAGAATTGTTGACAAAGAATATGACATTAAATACAAAAATAACATAATAAAGAAATATTATAGTTTACAGATTCCTAATTTATCTCGAAGTGCAACAAAAGTGTCTTGAGACAGTGGCTTCGTTAAAATATCCGCAATTTGATTTTTAGTATTAACGTAAATTATTTTAATTAATACCTTTTCAAAAAGATCCTTAACGAAGTTGTATTTAATATCAATATGTTTTAATCTTTTATGTTCCCATTTGCGAATTAATAGAATACAAGCTTGATTATCTTCAAAAATCTGAAGTGGAAGCTGGAGTTCCACCTTTAGGTCGATAAGTAGTTGTCTCATCCACATAAGCTCTGCTGCTGCCATGGAAAGCGATATGTATTCTGCCTCCGTGGAGGATAAAGCAACGCATGTTTGTCTTTTGGTAGTCCAGCTGACGGTGTTTCCAAAAACTTGAATTAGGAAGCCTGATGAAGACTTACGGTCCAGATCACTTCCCCAGTCGGCGTCTGCAAAGCATCTTACGCTTTCTTGTACATTTTTCCGATAGCATAATCCGTAATCAAGAGTTCCTTGAATGTATCGGAGAATTCTCTTAAGTCCTTTCCAAAGCGATGTTGTCGGGTTTTCTTGGTGTCTACTGTAGTAGTGAACAGCTACATTTAGATCTGGTCTCGTTGTCAGAGTGGTGTAGAGTAAACATCCAATCAGTTCGCGATACGGCACGTTCTTCAATGGTTCATTATCTTCAGCGCCTAATGCTGGTTTTATTTCGATCGGCGTTTTCACTGGTTTACAGTTTTCCATGTCAAACCGTTTTAGAAGGTTGCGTAAGTAAACTGGTTGGCTCATGCGTAGTTCTTCGGTGTTTCTTTGAATATTGATTCCTAGGAACGAACAAAGTTCTCCCATGTCTGTCATGTCGAATCTACTTTTTAATGAATTCTTCAAGTTATTAATTTGTGTTCTTGAGTTTCCTGCGATGATAAGATCATCTACATACAACAGTAAGTATATTTTGGAGTCTTTTGAATAATTGTAGTACAGACATTTGTCAGCCCCTGATCTTTGTAGGCCGAAATTGCTCACAAAGTGGTCGAAAGTTGCGTTCCATTCCTTGGGAGACTGTTTCAATCCATACAGTGTTTTATTTAATTTACAAACATGCCCGTCCTCATGGTTGTAACCAGGAGGTGGTCTCATATATATTTCTTCCTTGAGGTTGCCATGGAGAAAGGCATTTTTAACATCAAGTTGGTCTGCAAAGAGGTTTTCTTCGTTTGAATTCGGTACCTCATCTACAAAGGATTCAGCATAAAGTGCAACTATAGCGTAATCTTCTAGATAGCTAGGTTTGGTCTTGATCCTTGAACTTCTGCGGGGAGTTACTTGTTCCAACGTTTCTTCAAGTGATTGATACTGTGGTTCTTCCTCCTCGTAGTTTTCTTCTTCTTGGTTTGTGTCGTCCGCCTCGTCCTCATGAATCCAATTATTGGTCGTGGTTCCTTCAACTGTAAACCGCGATTCTTCAAAAATTACGTCTTTTCCATTTATTAGCTTCTGTTTTTCCGGACACCATAGTATGTACCCGTTTGAACAATATCCAACCATGTAACATTTAAGTGTTCTTGACTGAAATTTCTCTTTAATCATTTCCTTAGGAATGCGCAAAAAGGCAACGCACCCAAACACTTTTAGTTTTGTCAAATCGGGCTTTTCTTTAAACCATAGTGCTGCTGGCACCTGTCCGTCTAAAGCTGAGGTAGAGCTCCGATTCACAAGATAGACCGCACATAGAACTGCTTCCGTCCAAAATTCTTTTCCTAGTCTCGAGTTTAGTAACATGCATCTCGCGCGTTCTACAATGGTTCTATTCATCCTTTCTGCTACACCGTTTTGCTCTGGTGTGTACCTGATAGTGAATTCAAACTGAATCCCTTTTATTTCAAAAAAGTCCTTCGTTTCCTTCGAAATGTATTCGCGTCCGTTGTCACATCTGAATCGGCTGATTTTTAGATTGAAACGTGCAGTTGCCATTGCTTCATAAATTTTAAAATAATGAAGTACTTCCGTCTTTGTTTTCAGAGTGTTCGCCGCTGTAAAGTGGGTGTAGTCATCGATGAATGTTAGTATGTATTTTTTCTCATCATGTGATGTTGGACTAATTGGTCCACAGAGATCGCTGTGGATTAGTTCCAGGGGTCTTTGTGCCCTTGTTCGACGTTTTCCATGAGGCTCTTTGGTTTGTTTTCCTTCAATGCAAATGTGACATTTTGACCTTGTTTTGTCATCCTCTTCGATCTTCATTCCGTCCACCAGATGTTGAAGTTTTTCCATGCTGCTGTAGTTTAAATGTCCCAATCTTTTATGCCATAGATCCAGACTTCCTCCTGACTGACAGAGTTGTGCTTCTTCTCGACCAAGCAATAATTTTAGTTCATATAACTGACTTGTTTTTCTTCTAGCAATCGCGATTATTTTTGTATTTTTAGAAATAATGCCCATTCCGTCCTTGAACGTGACTTCCATTCCATTTGATTCCAATTTACGCACTGACAATAAGTTGTACTGGAGACCTGGAAATATTAGGACATCCTTGATCGTTATAAAGTGAGTTTTACCTTCAACGTTAACGTATCCGTCGATGTCACCTCTGACTTTCGCTTCCAAGAATGATCCTAATTTTGCTACCTTAATCCTGATTGGGGATTGAAGTTTCCTCAAATTTGAAGCGAGCGACTCGGTATTTACGAGGTGTTCGGTCGCCCCCGAATCCAAGACCCAATTGCTGCTTATTCCTGACGAGTGTATCGTATCAGTTGCAAAACAGTAATATGGTGACTCATGTTCATCTTGATCAACTGTTTCTGTTGCTATGTTAACAGAATTTCGATTTGATTTATTTGGCCCTTTATTAATTTGACAATTAGCCCGTTTGTGTCCGTACTGTCCGCAATTGTGACATTGAAAGTTAAACTGATTACGTTTGTTTACCTTCGAATTATTATATCCAGTCCTTTGTACAGTCTTGTTTACATTTAATTGGTGACTTGAAGTTTGGGTTGAGAAGGCATTGGAAGACGGCACATCATAATTTTTTGTTTTACTTCTACCATACTCTTTTTGTTTGGATTCCTCATCAAGGAGTCTGTTTTTAACAAAACTCAATGACAGATCATCAGCAGACAAAGTTTCAAGCGCCGTTACGACGTTGTTGTACTCTTTTGGCATTGTTAGTAATAAATGACATATCATATCTGACTCTTCCAGGGTTGCACCTGTGTTTTTTAATTCTCTGATCATTTTATCAAATTTTAAGAAATGTTCGATTAAACATTCATTTGTAACGTTATATTTCATAGTTAAAAGTGACTTACGTAACAGCAGTTGACTAGCTAACCCTTTCCTTTCAAATACAGTACATAGTGAATTCCACAAATCAAAGGCGGTTTCCTTTTCTTTCGCATACTCGAGATGACTGTCTGCAATCCTCTGGATAATTTGAGATTTGCATTTCCGATCAGCTTTTGCGTGGACAGCCAGTTGACCCTGTTTCCGATTTCTGACGTCTACGGTGTCGTTTTCATAGATGACGATCATTTCCGTATATTTTCTTTGAATGTAACTACTTAAATCCATTTCCATCAGTAGTGTTTCTATTCTGAACTTCCAATTTCCGAAGTTTGTACCGTCGAATAGCGGAATTCGATATTTTTCAATTTCTTCCGTCATTTTAGGTTATGTCAAAAACGTGGTTCACAAGTACTTCTTTTATTTTAAGATAAAACAGATTTTTGTCACTCAATTCCAACTGGGCTCATAACCTGTTGACTTTATTAGCGTGGTGAATGACAAAAACACACGATTAGTATTTGAAAGTATTTTATTTAAGACAAAACTGAATAATAATATTAGCAATTTGACATTTGGTTACGCAGTGAACATAGTAGAGACTTTAGTTATTTTACAGTGCTGCCAGCCTAGTGTTGGCGCCAATTTGAATCATGCATCGTATGTAATTGTCCTCTCAACATTAATCAATCACAACTTTGTAGCTAGTCGGAAAGACTAGCTAATAAAATCGTCAGTACTGCCGGCTGGCCGGCCGTGTACAGAAAATACGATAAATACGAACATATACGAGTATATACGAGTATATACGATCGTCAATACGGCTATGTACGGAAATACAATACGGCCGGCTGTGTACGGAAAATACGATAAATACGAGTATACACGAGTATATACGAGTATATACAGGTATATACGAGTATATACAGGTATATACGATTATATACGATATATATATATATATATATATATATATATATATATATATATATATATATATAATATTTTAGCTAGTCGAAAAACTAGCTTATAAAATCAAACCACATTCGACTAGCTCCATTAACGCTTTGCGAGAATATTATTTTAAATATAGCGTTGTTGCTAAAATACCATGCTGTTTATAGAAAACCTTGCAAAAAAAATAGGTGATTTTTTTCTACTATACATATAGTAGTAGAAAAACTATAGGTATAGTCTTAAAATGGTACATACTATGCTATAACTCACTTAAATGATTTATGGCACTTGCCTACGGCTCGTGTAGTAAATCTCATTTTCATAAATTATAGTCATTATAAAGAAATAGAAGAGCATGTACCAGAAGTGCATAAATGTGAATGAAACCAAAAATACTTATCTACATAGATATAAATGTTTGGCGGAAAAATAATTTCGGCATAGTGAAAAGAGTTTGTGCCACACCGTTTCAGGTACATGCCATGGTTGTGTATATATGTATGTATATAATATTTATTATTTTTCTTCTTTTTCTTTTTAATTAAAATTACAAAACTAAAATTGCTTCATTATATTATTTTTTTCTTTGTAAATCTTTAAATTTATATTTTTTTTAAATATTTTTTCATTTTCTTATATTATAAAAAATTGTATACAAAACATAAACATTTCATTAAATTGAACTACCTTATATATAAAAATAAAACGGCTTTAGGTTGTAGTTCTGTATTAATTGTTATTAATAATCGATGTTTTGACGTGCTCAACATAAATCTTCATCAGAAAAAAAAGGATGTACGTTAAGTATGTCGAGACAAGATTATTAATAAAAATTAATACAGAACTATAAACTAAAGTCCTATTATTTTAATACAATGAGTTCTGAAAGATTTTTTGCTACGTTATCTTATAAATTCTTGTAGAACGTAAAAATTTGAAATCGAAGAAGTTAGACGAAAATTTGCTGACAGGTCAAGGAATAAAATCACCGTAATTCTATAACGTAACGTCTAGATGAGTCGAATTGAAGTACGGCACAGTCACAAAGCAGCTGTCACAAAAATCGAATGTCAACAATACGAACACAAGGCAAAGAAGAAGAAGAAGAAGAAGAAGAAGAAGAAGAAGAAAAAATAGATTCAACATGTAGTGAAATGGATAAATTCGAATAAATGACTAGAGAACTTCAACCTTCAAATATCACCACGAAAGATAAGAGATCTAGTACGCATGCCTGTTTTGGCACTCAAAATATATATTTCCAATGTTCATCGTTGACTTATCTCTCATCTTCTTTGTTTCCTGCACGAAGCACCGGAAATAAATGACGATTTCCAGCAGGAATATTTTCGAGGAACGCTAGGAGCTAAAATACTTTGCGGTATATAGATGAATTTTTTTAAAAATTTCAATTTGTAGAAAATGATGTAAACTTATATCCTTTATAATTTTGTAAATTCTGAAATACTTATTTAGAAAATGGTATTTTATATTCATTATTTTAAATTTCGTTAAGTAAAATGATTATATTTCATATTTGTAATGTAAACAATTATGGCAGTTTATTTTTTAAGATCATGAAGCTTCATTCAGATTAGCCTATTTATCACAAAATTATTGTTATGTTTTAGCATTAGAATTAATAATTCAGGACCAAACTACCTACTAACTTATAAAAAAAATTAAAGTACACGATTTTAGTTCTTGAAAATTAAGATTATTAATTATTATTAGTACAGCGTGGAAATTATTACTGCGAAACAAATAGTCTACGGACGGTGGAGGGGATGAACCAACCGAAATCGACCAATGGTATGACAAAACCTATAACGAAAACTAAAGTGGAAACTGAAAATACAGTCCGATTGAAAAGGATGCCAATGCCGTAACGGCATCTGTAAAGAACCAGAAACTGTCATTCAGTCACCAAGCACTAAGAATGCCAACTACGATGTAAGGCAGTAAGGCGATGTAAATGTCTGCGACGACGATAGACCAGCCACGGCACGGAGATACCAGCCCTGATAATTCTATAAATTCAATGAATACCGGCCGTGAGAGCCTGAAGATTACTATTATTAATATCTTTTAACATATTTTCATTATATTTTTATAAGCTAATAGATAGTGTAGTTTAGTAACGAAAGCAATACGACTAAACTATAAAAATAATTTTGAAATAAATAAAGTATGTATAAAAAATATTACATACTTCAATGTAAATCTATTCAAATTTTTGAGTTATGACATTAAAATAAATAATATTAACTTATGTATCTTAACTAATTAATAAAATTAAATATGCAATAACCAAATCAGATTCGTTCTTTTATATCAAATAGTAATATTTTACATAAAGAAATAGAACAATTTGTATGTTAACAAATGTGTAATCTAAACTTCTAAACTTAAAAATATAAATACCCAGTAAAGCTTCAGGTTTTCAGTGTAAAACGATAGTAAGATTTATATTTAAAAGATAAGACAATGCGAAAATATAATATAAATCGAATAATTTTGTAATAGATTTTTTCGTTTAAGCGCATGATACTTTTAAAATTGTTTAATATAATTTAACAATAAATAGTATAATTGGATTAAATACATATTTATCAAAACATGGCTAACAATTTAAATATGTATTATTTTTGGTACCATTTTTAAAATCAAATATCAATAATTTAAAAGATAAAAACAGAAATCTTGAAATTTCACTTACCTACAAATCAAAATAATTGTTAATAATAAATATATTATTAATTAATTGGTATAAGATGTAACAAAACCATTTTATAATAATTACGTTCAATTTAAAAAAATATATTAATAATTTATACTGAATATAACATTTTTATCAAAAAACAAGTAAACATTTGCAGGAAATATCGTATTTAAGCACAAACAACATACGTGTCGACATCTGTTAAGACGGTGGTGTACTAAAGTATCCTGCTGCAAATTCCTGCAAAATTTTAGCAGGAATGAAGTTTTCGTTTAAAAGATAGCAGCAATAGTCTACACAAACAAACAGATACCCACTTGTAAGTATTTCTTGTGCTTGTTAAGAGCAGGCAGCACTTAATTTCGATTGCAAATTTTTTTTTATCTATATGCAAAATATGTTTAAAAAATAAGAAAAACTGATAAACAAGTTATAGATGCATTATTAATAAAGTAGGTATATAAATTGTATATTTTATTTAAAAATATAATTATCAAGTAAATTCTTATCTATAATGCTCAAAAGCTCGTAATTACGAGCTAGTCTTTAATTAATACAATGAAATATTAAAAACTGAAATTATGAAACCAAATGAAAATATTTATTTACTGAACTAACCTAAAATTACTTTTAAAATAATTATGAAATACAAAGTTAATTAATAACCGCCAAACATTTATAAAATTTAATCGTGCAATTATAAACATTTACAAAATCATGCAAAGAAATGGTAGTATAAAATCTGTGACATTTTGGAATATGCATAATTATTAAAAACAAGTTTTGGTGGAAAACGTCATAATTTAAAACATCAAAATATACATAATCATATCATTTTATTTATGTAAGTAATTTAAATTATTTTTCTTGTAATTTGTTATAATATAAATGTTGTTATTATTTGAATGTTATCTCACGCAAATATCGTTTTGCTTTGCATGTTAATATTTTACACTTTAACTAAATGAATAAGTGGTATCGTTTAAAATAATTAAAAATTATATAGAAACTCTACAGGTTTCAGATGACGAATCTATAAACTTAATTTTTGATCGTTTAATTATTTGTGATTGCATTTCACTACTTTATAACTATATTATAGAACAAGTACTTTTAATACCTGAAATGGTCATGTAGTTTTATTTTTCCATAGTATTGTCGACTTTGACGAATGTCGCCGCATAAGCGACATCACATTTCTATTCACTAGGTCGAATGTCGCCGCCGCGCAAAGGCGACAGAAAATAATTTCGTTATCTATATCGTCAAAGGTTTTTTTTTTTCCAATTTGGCAATATTTTGTTGTTACTATTGCGGTAGTATACTTTATAAACCGTTATCTTTTTACTTTTCGTTTTAAAGGAATTGTAATAAATAACGACTTAAGTAAATATTACGCAGGCATAGAGATATCACAGTCTTGCTTTGATTAAGTTTTTTGATTTCCTAAAATCAAAATAAGTTTCACTATAATATGTTTTTTAACTAACAATAAGAGGAGTAAATGTAAAAATAAGTTTTACATTATAAGAAAAGTTACTAAAAATTTATTACAGCAAGTTTAATTAGCAACGTCTGTGATCTCTATATTTGGTTTATTTACTTACAAAATATCACAAAAAGAATTTAAAGCACACGAAACTAAAGAAAACTTGACAATATATTTACATTTCATATATTAGAATGTCAAAACACCGCGCGAATGTAATATAAATTTATGTAATTTTACACAACTCTTCTGAAATTTCTACTATAATAATTGACATAATATTACAATTTTTCTGAAATAATACATTCATAGAATATGTAAATTTACATCAGTTATTTACAGTGTAGGTCATTTTTATTTACTTTATGTGATTATTATGAATTATGTAAAAATTAAAGAATTTGGAGGTAGAAATACAGAATATTTATGGTACATATAATACATAATATTATTTGTTGTAACACAAATTTACATAAACTTTTGTGAAAATATACAAAAAAAAATATATAAATCAGATATTTTATTGGATGTAATTTTTTAATTCCGTAATAGTTTTATGAAATTCACAGAATAAATGTGGTAAATTACAGAGAAAATTATATGATTTTACTATGAATATATATACCGGGTGTTCGTTCTTTAGTTCGTATGGGCGTTTAACATGTAATTTCGATAAATTGCGATATACTACTTTCTCGAGTAAAATTCGAAGAAATACTTAGAACACTTTTCGATAGGGCATAAAAGGTTCTATTATTTGGTTTTAGTTTTAATTTGCAAGCATGTGCCGTTTGGGCGCTAGAATTTTTTTTTTATTTTTTGGTTTGTTTTTTTTTTCTCAAAAACTATGCAGTGCAATAAAATAAGCATGACATGGAAAAATGCGGAATAATGAGTACGATAATATAGTGAAGAAACTGTTATTCTACGATGCATCGTTTAGTTGAAAAAAATTAAAAACTGAATTTTTGAAAATTTGAGATTTTTCAAAATAAGACTTTTTTCAAAATTTGCTCAAAAAAGTACTTTGAACCAATAACGGAGAGAAGTAATAAATAACACCAACGCCAAAAAAGGCAGCCAGAACTAACACCGGTATCAGTTGCCTTTCAGCAACTGATCAGAGCACCGTACTGATGAGGTCCTAAAGACCGAAACACGTGTCTACGGTTAAAACTGGCCAGTCATTGATGCATAGCCTAACAGCCGATTCAATGACTGATTATCTTTGTGAAATATTTGGGGATAAGAAATATAAAATCTCAATATTTTTGAGTGTTATTATATTAAATTTCACAAGACAATACGAACATTTATTTGTTCAAATGTCCTATATTACATTATAATAAAATAGAGTATCTACAAAATTCTAGAATAATTTTTCTTCATACTTTTCAAAACAAAATACAACACTCACCTGTTGATCTATGTAGTTTGGAAACAAAATTTGTCTGTGCGCGCGCTTTGAATTAAATTATTCTTCTCTATTGAGACTAATTTGTTTCTCTATGTTCGGAAAATATGTTTTTCTTATCAGCAGATTGATTATTCTCCGAGACACATACACTGTCACACAAAATATTCGGAAAATGACACTTTGAGACTTCGTAAACGGAATGACTTTGTCCTAACCATTCCAGAGATATTTGTACGTCTGTAGTTTAAACTGGGTTCGAGGCGACTGTGCGCGCCATAGATTACTATACGCTTACGCTATCGATGCGACGCAACCGTGTTATCGTCTGTTAGCAAGTTGTTAGACAAGGATAGAAAACGCCCCCTACCAAGCCATGTCAAACTATTTCGCTTATTTCTCGGGGTGCCTCGAATTATAAATTATATTCATCAAGCCAGCTTCATAAAAAATATTTTCAGTTTAAAAAATACAAATATTGTAAATAATATTTAGCATTTATTACATAATATATAAATATAGATACTAAAATACTTAATATTAAATTACAAATAAAATTTACATGGACATAAATAATAACTATACCTAATTAATAATTAACCTATATTATAAATTTACATATTATTTTTAAAAATCGTCAATTATTTGATTTTTTCGCGAATCTTTATTATTTATTTTTAAGTTAGTAAGTTTTACAAAATGTTTAGTCATAATTATTATTACCGTATGAATTGTAAGGGAATTTAAAAGTTTCGCCATGTATTTCGCAAAAGTCGCACGGAATAGGAAAATTTTTAGAAACAATAATATCGTAAAAATTAGTTTGAAAAATAAGCGAAGAAAGTTCGGAAAATATTCGTGTTAATGATGAATTAATGGCATTTGCAAAATTTTCAGAAGGCTATTTGAGACATTTACGATTACCGGCTTCATATTCTTTGAAAGTTATGAAATCATGAATACCAGTAATGGTGTCAATCACCGAAGTTTTTTTCCAAAAAATGAATATCAGCGGAATTACTCAATCTATTCCTCACTTCATTTCCACACTCGATATATATAATATGTAATATTTAGATTCTTTTAGTGAATATAATATTTTTACTTTGACTTTGACAGCAAGGAACAAATGGTATGGTGATTGGTAAAATGTCTGTAACATTTTCAAATATATATATATATATATATATATATATATATATATATATATATATATATATATAAATATATATAGAAATACTTCATATAGCCTCTAGATGACGAATATGAATTTAGTTTATGTGGGTGTATGTATGTGCGTCGTCAGCTCGCTCGCTTGGTCGTCAGTCAAAATTTTGTGTTTGCAACTCCTCCTAAACGGTTTTAATGAAATTTTCAAAATAGGTTCATTTAGTGCTCAAGGTGGTCATGTGGTTTTATTTTTTCCAAGCAATTTTTCAAGCAAAATTTACTAATTTTTTTTAAATTCATAGCGGCTACATTGTTTACACGACTTTGATTAAAGTTTCAGATAAGATTCCGCTAGTGCCCGCATAAATTATATAATTTTAATAAAATTAAGTGTTGCCAATTTTCCGAGAAAAAAATTTCAAAACTTTTAAAATTAATAATGGCCACATGATTTATCCGAATTTAATAAAAATTTTACAAAAGGTTCCCCTAGTGCCTACATAGATTATGTAATTTTAATAAAATACATTGTTGCCGACTTTCCGAGAAAAATTTACTAAAGTTTTTAAAAATTCATAATGGCCACATTGTTTAACCGATTTTAATCAAAATTTCACAAAAGTTTCTCCTAGTATATACATAAATTATATAATTTTAACAAAATACAGTGTTTCCAACTTTCCGAGAAAAAATACTAAAATTTTAGAAAATTTATTATAGCTATGTTATTTATCTATAATTAACCAAAGATTTTTTCTAGTGCCCAAAAAAATTGTATAATATTATTTCCTTAAAGAGTTGCCAACTTTGCCAAAATACTAAAATATAATTTTGGCTTTACTGTTTATCTAGCTTTAAATATATATGCTTGAAAGAATTAAACAATTTAATTATTATATAATGTTGCCAATATTCCGGAAAAAATAATTAAATTTCATTTTAAGCATACTGTTGCACAATTTAAAACAAATTTTCAGGGTAGATTCTGTTGTATGCATAATAATTATAAAATTTAATTTTTGAATAATGCTGCCAACTTTTGGTGAAAAAATATATAATCTTATTCCTATTTCTTAGCATTTATGTGATAATGTCACAGTGGTCTACATATGGGTTTACCCATATGCTTCTAGTCTAGTTTTTTTTTTTAATATTTTTAATAGGAAAATCAAATACTTTAACAATGCCAAATAAAATAGTTTATCTTATGAAAGTTGAACGACCTCTCGAATTGATTTTAGTATATAAGATGACAGGAAAAAGGTCAAATAAAAATGCTCTAGTTTGTTAGCATGCGACTAGTTTCGGTATATTCAGCATACCTTCCTCAAGCAAATGCTAATATGTTTGAACAAAAATTAAACATTTATATGGTTTCAATCGCAGCTCGGTACAATATATAAAATTATTAAATTAAAATTATTCAATTTGTCACAGTGTAAAATAATAATACAATCACAAGTCAGGAATAAAATATAAATAAATTAAAAGTAAAATAAATATAAATACAAAAATGTCAAGAATTTAAAAACAAAATTGATGTGTACACAACCGTTGTATATAACAGACTCAGTCTGTTATATACAACGGTTGTGTACACATCAATTTTGTTTTTAAATTCTTGACATTTTTGTATTTATATTTATTTTACTTTTAATTTATTTATATTTTATTCCTGACTTGTGATTGTATTATTATTTTACACTGTGACAAATTGAATAATTTTAATTTAATAATTTTATATATTGTACCGAGCTGCGATTGAAACCATATAAATGTTTAATTTTTGTTCAAACATATTAGCATTTGCTTGAGGAAGGTATGCTGAATATACCGAAACTAGTCGCATGCTAACAAACTAGAGCATTTTTATTTGACCTTTTTCCTGTCATCTTATATACTAAAATAGTTTATGTTTTCATATCGTAACGTCGTAATTTATTTAAAAATTACACAGAACTTAATTCTAACCCTTTTTTATTTTAGACAAATATAAGTTCACAATTTATTTACAACACTATTTTATTGATTTTCAATAGAAGTATGCTGCTTTTTAAAAATTTGAAACTGATAAATCAACTAGCTTGATAACATCATTTATACTATATACACTTTTATTTGTGAAAAAGTAATTTTTCGCAAAATACGCAGACATTCGATGAATATGTAACATCTATGAGCTGCTGCCCAATGCCAGGACAAATAAACAGGCCTTTTTTTTAATTAATTTTACTATTGGACATTACGCCATAGCCGCATTTTTTGGTATTTAATGTCAATTTAGGTAAAATTACTTCATTCAGATGGTCAGTTTGACTGATATGTGTAGGGGCTTCGCGATTGAATTCAGGAATGACAGCCTAATTTTTCAGTCTGCTTGTCATTCCTGATTGACCGTGTAAAAACTGATAAAGTTACCTATATTCTAAACTGTGAAAAAATAACAACAACTTGATTTGACAAACATGAAAAAATGATTGAATTTTACAAACAACACAGGAATAACAGTATTCTTTGTGTGTATGAATTACGGACTGACATAACATGACTGACATAACATGACGCGCGTAGCGCGGACAACGAAAAAGAACAACACATATGTACGTGTGTCGCTGTGCGTAGCAAATGCATAAACTAAAGCTTTTATTTGTATTACTTCAACAAGAACAACTACTGTAGTCATAGTAACTAAAATTAAAACTATCGGGACATAAATATACCATCTATTTACATAATTTTATATATCATAGAAATATCAAAAATAACCGTATCGAAAAATGTTCCAAATAAAAGTTGTTAGTTACAATTCATTTAGCAACTTTTAAAAATGAAAATAAAGCTGCTTTAGGTTAAAGTCTGCATTAATTTTTATTTAAAGTCGACGTTTCGACGAAACTTATCCTGATAAAAACAGACGTTGAGTTTCGTCAAAACGTCGATTTTACATCCCTACCCAAAAAAGAAATTTTAATTTCATCCACATTTATAATTTCTCTCATACATGCTATTCCATTCATATTAAGTGGAAACTTTCGCTTACACAAACCACTTTTTCAATCATATCACTCCAACTACTCATCGTACATCCACACAAACATATAGCTTCAAAATTTTGTATATAATTTTTTTTTAACCAAACGTTCATTAGACATTCGCTCAAGATATCCAAAACATCTTAACTGACTAACACCAAACAAAATAAAATAATAATAATAAAAATAGAGCAGTTTTGTTTTAATATAATGACTTCTGAAAGATTTTTTACTGTTATATAAAAGTGACATTAGTAAAATACCACTGCCGGTTGACAAAAGTAGATTAATTCACTTCTGAAGCTTAAATATGAATCTTTATAACAATCCATTCAACCGAATTGGCTCTACCCATGTCCACCACTGACAGATAGACGGACAGACCGACAGACGACACACTGAAAACAATTGATTCGTGTTGCTATAAAACTAATTCGTGTTTATCTGTAAAAATCACGCTATGTCAAAGTTGGTATGATTACAATACCTTCCTTATCCATATGTGATACGATGGTAGGAATTTTTTTTATAAATATCTGATAATTAATACATATTATGTGATGTGATGTGAACTTTTTACAGTGTAATTATTACAGTATCTTTGAATGCATCTGGACGATGCATCTTTGCATTTCTTGCACTACTTCACACATTTTCAATAATCGATTTCCAAATCAAGTAAAATTAAACAATGCAATATTGTAGATCAACTTAACTTGACGTAATAGTTTTCTCAATATGGCCGTCCAAGATGTCAGATTAAAAACAACTGGACGTTGTTGTTATGTTCGGTGCTGTAAATGGTGTTGAATATAGTAACTAAATACTGAACATAATATCAGGTTGTGAGTTTCAGAATCGTTTCTGTTTGTTTCGTATTATTGGCGACAACGAATATTAAATGTCGGCTCGGCAAAAAGTTGTTGAAAACGATGAAGATGATTGCCCCTCGATCATCCTGGATGGTCGTGGCCAATGGCCCTCAGTATGTATTTCGACGTCAATAAACTAGTTATATTGGTTTAACACCTTGTAAATAAAGAGACAAACAACCTAGGAATAACTGTTAAACTTGCAAGATATTTACAATAAAAACATTTCTTAAATTAATACATTAACATAGTAAAAAATGTTTCAGAACTCATTATCTATATTAATAAATTAGAAAATGTATGGATGTATGTGGCACAGTCCCATGCTATTGGCAAGAGCGCCTCCCCCCGCTCCTCTAGTGACACGTAATTCACCTTCTCCCTAGACCAGTGATCTCCAAACTTTTTTGACCGCGTACCCCTATGCCGAAAATAATTATAAATTGTTTCCATTAATAATTATATATATAGTAAAATATGTGTTGCTACCGTGATAGTATGTAAAAAAAAAAGTTTTCTTTCTTTCTATTGGTTTAGGAAAAAAATAACACAATTTTAAATTCTTAATTTAAATTCTAATTAATATTTATAACTAAGTTTTAATACTGAATTATGTATTTAAAATAATAATAATAATTTGTTTAAATATTTTCAGTAAAATAAAAATTAATTGTTAATTTTAACCAATTAATACAAGTAAATTAGCAAAAATAGAAATTTCTAGAAATTTCGACAAGTCTGTGATTTGCGAATATAAAATTAAATAATTTCCACCATTTTGTGATTGAGTATCTGAAATTTTCTCAATTTTATCGTCTGTGTAGTGATTTTTTCGTGATTCTAATTGGGAATAACAACTTTTATAAAATAACAAATTAATTTAATTTTAAAAATATTTGACGTTAATAAAAAGCTAGTTTAAATTTGATTACAAAACAATTATTATTTTTGTTTTTTTTTATGCAATAAACTAAACATTTTTGTACGGAGTTTTTCCAGTTTTTATATAAAAAGATTACACACTCACAATTTTATTATTTTTTGACAACAACTGTATATTTTAACAACAACATACTTTTAATTCTTACATGTAAGTCTCATTTTATATAATATAACTTTTTGTTTGTAAAACTTCCTATATTACATGGATTCTAATTATATTGTATTTATATGCTAAATTACAGTGTTCACCCTGATGAAGCCAACAATCTAGTGGCAAAATATTGGTCTAATAATAAATAGAATTAATTGAAATGTTCGCTAATTCTTAAATTTTCCTGACATACCGTAATATATATATATATATATATATATATATATATATATATGTATGTATATATTAGGGTGGACCTTAAATGGGGCAAAATCGAGTTTTAACCGGGCCGCCCCTCAAAATGATCCCAAATTAAAAAAAAAAAAATTGTAGTAAAATTTTTTCCGAGTAATATTAAGGTTTAAGGGTGCCAAAATGCACTTTTCTACTTTTTATTTACATAAAATCGGATTTTTACACATTTTGGGACTTCATTTCTTTTCGAGGCAATAGGAGGTTTAAAAAATCCACTCAGCGGTGAAATACGCTGTCTATAATTACCCGATAATGTGTGGTAATGATTCTGAAATTATTCTGAAGAGACTTAAAGATGATCAAACTATCGCTCAAAAGATTGAAAAGCCGTTTTGGCTTAGATGATTAAAAAGATGACAAAACAATTATATAATTTCAAATCTACAATAAAATTACTAAATCAATTGTTAATTAACTGACTTAATTTTAAAAGTGTTATTATTTAAGGATTTTCAGCAATTTCAAAAATGTGAGTGATTTGGTGCCACATTTGTCGGTAGAGATACTATAGAGAGAGTTCGGCCGATAGCCTGAAAATAGTGTGGCAGCTTATCATTGGTTGCGCCATTAATCGGGTAATTATAGACTGTATTCTACCGCTGAGTGGATTTTTTAAACGTCCTATTGCCTCGAAAAGAAATGAAGTCCCAAAATGTGTAAAAATCCGATTATATATAAATAAAAAGTAGAAAAGTGCATTTCGGCACCCTTAAACCTTAATATTACGCGGAAAAAATTTTACTACAATTTTTTTTTTTTTAATTTGGGATCATTTTGGGGGGCGGCCCGGTTAAAATTCGACTTCACCCCATTTAAGGTCCACCCTAGTATATATATATATATATATATATATATATATATATATATATATATACGAAGGTTTAGATAATGACTGGTAAGATATT
The DNA here is from genome assembly GCA_963966155.1 of Clivina fossor. Taxonomy (NCBI): domain Eukaryota; kingdom Metazoa; phylum Arthropoda; class Insecta; order Coleoptera; family Carabidae; genus Clivina; species Clivina fossor. The sequence goes on from CAWYQG010000516.1 coordinate 521,258, forward strand.
TGTGAGTAATTGGATAGTGAGTGTAGCAGTCAATTTTGGATGACGATGTTAAATAAAACTCATTTAAGTTTAGTTAGGCAAGCTTTCGGATTTATTTTAATCCTTCCTCAGGCCTCTGGAAAAACATATGAACAAAATTATTGTAAACTATAGAATCAATTTTTGTTTTTAAAATAATTTAAATGTCAAATTTTAGTCAAAACTATAAAACATTAGAAAATGTAACAATATTATATAAACCAAACAACAAAATAACAAAAATCTTATACTTACAAAACTAACAGAGTTATGATTACAAGTTTTTTTAAAAACCATGTGATTCAATACATCAAAGTACGAATTAGTAAAAATTAAGATTGTGTTTGTAACACAAACAAATATAATAACTGACATATAACTTAATGCACGTTTTTTTTATAATAAATGTCGTTATTAAAGTATTTTGATTGATTATGTAAATATTCATAAAACATTTATGATAATAGTCAAAAACAAATTTTTTATGTAGAAACAACATCAGTAGCTGTCAAAACAATTAAACTACGTTTTTTATATATATATTTACAAAGTGAAGTTTTTTAACCAAATTTAATTTTAGTATGGTGCGTTTTTTTTTATTAAAAATAATTTATATGAACCAAATAAGTCAACCAATGAAACCATAACCAAAGAAAAATGTTTTGTTTCTTATAATATTAAAAACTAAAAAACTAAAAAATTAATGTAATTAACAAAGAAATTAATAAAAGAGAATCCAAAATTGTTTGAAAACAAACAATTTGTCAAGAAAAATGAAATTATTCAGTTATCTGTTATAAAAAAGAGAACAAAAACCAAATAATAGAACCTTTTATGCCCTATCGAAAAGTATTCTAAGTATTTCTTCGAATTTTACTCGAGAAAGTAGTATATCGCAATTTATCGAAATTACATGGTAAACGCCCATACGAACTTGACGAACGAACACCCGGTATATATGTATATATATATATATATATATATATATATATATATATATATATATATATATATACAGTGTGTCCCAGGATTGATGTTACAAGAGGTGTAATGGACTAAAATTTTTTGAATTTCATTTCAAGATTCTGGAATTAAGCCCTGCTTGGCGTGAAACGAATTTTAAGAATTTTTTCGTTTTTTGAAAAACAAAATGGCCGTGACGGTGAAGCAAGAACTATTTTCTTTTCAGGTAAAGTACCCTTTTTGTTTAGGATACGACAAAATTTTATTAAGAAAAGTTGTTTATAATGACAAATCATGGCCGTATACCAAACTTCAGGACGATCTACCTACTTTCATTAAACTGTCTGTTTCAGATTGAACAAAATAAATTGTAGGTATCTATTAATTTATTAAAATTTTTATTTGTAGACCATTGAACGAAACAAATAGTATTTACAACAAATTTAACTTACAAAACGTAACACAAGATTGTACTGCAATAAATTATCTATTCAAAGCAACCTCCATCATTTTCTGCACATCTTTCTATGCGACGTCTGAATCCTATGAAACTGTTCCGAATTTCCTCTATGTGTATTTGTGTTACTGCGTTTCTTATCCTTTCTTTTAGGATTTCTCTACTGTTGGGTATTGGTTGAGAGTAAACCAGTTGTTTGAGGCGACCCCATAAAAAGAAGTCTAATATGGTGAGGTCGGGCGACCTTGGAGGCCACTCAATTGAACCATTTCTAGCTATCCACTTTTCTGAGAACACAGAATTTAGCCACTCAGCTACGCGTGCTGTCGAATGTGCAGGGCATCCGTCTTGCTGGAAATACATTGCTTGTCTTTCTGTTAGCGGCAAGTCATCTAACTAGTCTTCCCTGAACTTTTCAAGTAGCTGTAGATAAACATTTTGATTTAACCGTCCCTCTATGAAGAAAGGTCCAATTATGCCAAAACGATATGAAACAGCACACCACACATTCACTTTTTGGTAATACTGTCTTCTACAGTTGATCCGAAAGTTTGGATTTTCTGTAGACCAGTAGCGACAATTTTGAGAGGAAACAACGCCATTGGTAGTAAAAGTTGCTTCGTCTGAGAATACAATGTTTTTATAAAAATTTCGTTCTTGAAGACATTACTCCCCGATGGTAAGACAAAATAATAATCTACGGCCTTCATCACCTTCTTCGAGAGTGTGCACAAATTTTGGTTTGAATGCCTTTACATTGGTCGACTTATAAATTCTTTGCAGTTCTGATTTACTAATATCGAGATTACGCGAACGTTCCCTTAATGATAGTCTGGGATGTTCATCCACCGAATCAAGGGCAAGAACAGTTGCGGTATCATTTTCGACATATTTCTTTCTTTCTTTCTTAACGTTACCAACGCTGCCAGTTGCAAGAAATTTTTTAACTATTCGCATGGCAGTCATACGTGTAAGATTGGTGTTGGGAAATTTCTCGTTAAACCGCTGCACCACTACTCTTAGGGCAGTTTGTCCAAGCCCGTAACACTGAACAACGTAAATTCTCTGTTGTAACGATAACATAATCTAGCAGTAATTATACTTTGAACTAAAGGCAGTTACTACAAATTGCAATCTGACAGTACTTGAGATTATACTCAACGATTGTTTTTTCATGGCCTCCCATTGTTATTTTCTTTATTTCACGCCGTTTGGTGTAAATTCCGAATTCGCAGATAACGCTGAGTAATTTTTAATAAATTTATTGCACATCAATGATATTATTAAGCTTCGTAAGTTAAATTTGTTGTAAATACTATTTGTTTCGTTCAATGGTCTACAAATAAAAATTTTAATAAATTAATAGATACCTACAATTTATTTTGTTCAATCTAAAACAGACAGTTTAATGAAAGTAGGTAGATCGTCCTGAAGTTTGGTATACGGCCATGATTTGTCATTATAAACAACTTTTCTTAATAAAATTTTGTCGTATCCTAAACAAAAAGGGTACTTTACCTGAAAAGAAAATAGTTCTTGCTTCACCGTCACGGCCATTTTGTTTTTCAAAAAACGAAAAAATTCTTAAAATTCGTTTCACGCCAAGCAGGGCTTAATTCCAGAATCTTGAAATGAAATTCAAAAAATTTTAGTCCATTACACCTCTTGTAACATCAATCCTGGGACACACTGTATATATATATATATATATATATATATATATATATATATATATACAGGGTGTAACAGAATAACTATTCCTAATTTTCAGAAATGATAGAGTGCACTTAGAGAAACATTTTTTATTAATAAACTAGTGTCCGGAAATTTCTCGGTGTCAAGATACACTAGATATGGTTAAAAACAATTTTAATTATTACAACGTCAAAGAGTAATTAAGTTAAGGAACATTTTATTAGAAATAATAGGGCATTAAACTTTATAAAAATTGTTTGAAGTTACGACCACCATTTTCGATACACAAGTTATAACGATGTACAGGGTGGGCAAATTTGGACGTTTTCATAGGGGAACTCGGAAACTATAAGAGATATGGAAAAATGGACCGCGCATCCTCGATCGCTTTTTTTGAGAGAAACTCAATTATGAAAACAAAAATTAGCTATCGTCTATTGTTTTCGAGTTATGCAAAAAGTTCGCTTTTTCCGTATTTTGATAAATGGCGATATCTCGATGGTTTTTTAAATTAGATGAAAATAATTTTCACATTCTTAAGGCACTTTTTTGAGTAGAATGAAATGGTCTTAACGGATATTATAAATTTCCGTTAATTCTCGGGTTATAACATAAAGTTGTGTTTTTTTACAATCAACTACAATCAATGGTCTACAAATAAAAATTTTAATAAATTAATAGATACCTACAATTTATTTTGTTCAATCTAAAACAGACAGTTTAATGAAAGTAGGTAGATCGTCCTGAAGTTTGGTATACGGCCATGATTTGTCATTATAAACAACTTTTCTTAATAAAATTTTGTCGTATCCTAAACAAAAAGGGTACTTTACCTGAAAAGAAAATAGTTCTTGCTTCACCGTCACGGCCATTTTGTTTTTCAAAAAACGAAAAAATTCTTAAAATTCGTTTCACGCCAAGCAGGGCTTAATTCCAGAATCTTGAAATGAAATTCAAAAAATTTTAGTCCATTACACCTCTTGTAACATCAATCCTGGGACACACTGTATATATATATATATACATATATGTATATATATTGTATATATATTGATGTTGTAATATTTATTTGAGGGCAAAGCAGCCAAAGGATTGATATTAAATGAGTGTTTAATTTTATACCTGTATATATATATACAGTCGATTCCGCTTAATTGGGACACATCGGGACTGGGGCATTTTGTCCCAATTAAGCGGCTGTCCCAATTAACCGAATTTTACATAAAATTAAGCAATTCATATTTTTCTTTCAATAATTTTATTTTATAAATTCTTGGAAAAAACTATAAACTACATACCTATAACCAAAAAAATATAAACTTTTAAGAAAAAATAATAATAAATTCCAAAATAAAATAATAAATAAATACATACATTTTTAATTCAATTCAAAAAATGTGTCAAGTGTAGTCTGTCTTTTGTTTTTGAAACATTTCACTTCTACAAAATCAGCACAAGTATTCAGTGCGGCTGTAGGGCTACCCTTCATTTCCTTCCTGCATAAAATAACGCAAAGCAATTTTACTAGAAACTGTCATATCACTTCTTGGCATCTTGGCATGAGTCAATTTTTTTTAAATAAAATCGACAAAATGTAAGTTTAACGAACCTTCCACGCGCGAGGTGTAGTGGTAACTGAATCATAACTGAATACGTAACGATTGAGACAGCAGGGTAGACTCTCACAGCTATAATGACCGGTGCCGCGCCACGCCGACGCGAGGGTAAACATTAACCTTTGAGCGCGCGTGGGTCCGTACTTCATACGAGAATGAATGTGTTGGGGAAAAAGTTCACAGCGCGCGATACTAATGTAATTAATTGATACATATTTGCTAGTTTTTTAAATATAATTTTCCATGTTGTGAATCAAAAAGATATGAAGCGTATCATATTAAATTTTTTGTAAATATTTTTTCTTGTGAATACATATTTGTAACATAATATATACTGTGATCTTAAATTTACTGTCCCAATTAAGCGGAATGTTGTCCCAATTAAACATGTAAATTTACTGTTGGTTCCTTGGTTTGGTTTCTGTTCTTTGAGATTTGTCCCAAATAAGCGGCTGTCCCAATTAAGCGGTGTCCCAATTAAGCGGAATCGACTGTATATATATATATATATATATATATATATATATATATATATATACAGGGTGATTCAGGACTAGTGTAACAAACTTTAACAGCTTATTCCTGAGGTCATTTTGAGCCAAAAATGTCATATGAACATAGGTCCTATTCCTTCTAGTTACCAAAATACAAGAGGTTGAAGTTCTTATAAATAACACGAAATTTTCTAATTTTTATAATCAAGATACTTTCGGAAAACAAGAGTTTTATTGAGTTTTATATATATATATATATATATATATATATATATATATATATACAGGTACAAAATTACGTATAAATATAAATTTCCATTTATAATGATAAAGAATAATCTTTAACTGTACACACTACGCCGTCGTTGCGTTTCCGCTTATCGTGCGTCAATTTTTGAAACCCTGCATTGATATTTTTTTGTCTCAACTTGTTCCCGAGGAGCGTTCGGCATGCTCCAGAGGGGGGGGGGAGTTTAACCCCATCCGGGCACTCCCTAAAATAAATTCTGTTTGCAAACTAGGTTAAATGTATTACCTAATAATATCTAATATTTTGTATTGTTAAATATAAAAAATTTGAATAGAAAAATAAACTAATAAATTGATGACAAAATGGAACAGATATTTTTCTTTTTAATAGTAACTTAATATTTATGCAATATTTTTAATATTTTATTCTCTTTAATTGAAATTAAGATGAGTTTAAAATAGTAAATATCGGTAGTGTAGCACGGGCATTATGCTAGTATTGAGATAAAACAGGTTTATGTTGTAGTTTATATTAATTTTTAATAATAGTCGGCGTTTCGACTTACATCCTTTCAGGAAAAAGATACAAATGAAATATAGAGTAAATAAACAAAACATGGAAACAAGTCACTAGGTAACAAAATAAGTAACTAGATTATAAAATTTATATTTTTTTAATGTAGTTACCTAGTAACTCGTTTATATGTTCTTTTTATTTACTGTATATAACATTTTTATCTTTTCTCTTGATGAAGATGTACTTTCTATACTTCGAAACGTCAATTATTAATAAAAATTAATACAGAACTACAGCTTAAAGCCGTTTTATTTTAAGATTTAATTAATTTATGTGGTTGTATCTACATCAACTTTAAAATTCAAGTAAGTACATATAAATTAATATAATGTAGGACTGGCCATTGGATAAATATATAAGATACTTTTACTTTTAATATAATTAACAACTTTAATTTCAAAATAACATAAAATACGTAATTGTTGTTCATATTACATAACATAAATCATAATCATAATGAATATATCAGAGTGTTCCAGTTATCAACCTGTCTGTCTTGGCGCGAAATTTAAAATAAATAAAACAAATGCTTAAAATAAAATTAAAAATATATAACGAGTAAAATAAAATGAAAATTAGAATATCATAATATAAAACAAGCAAGCAAAAATATTAACGCAATACGCTTAATAAGCAGCTAAAAGCAAATAGCTTTACCTTTAATAATAGTACCTACCTCAAAGGCTAGTTTATGCATGCTGTAAGCTTTTATGCCTTAACCCCTGCGACTAGAAATCAAATTAGTATCTGAACAGGGGTTCCAATAATCAGGATAATGGATAGCGCAATATATCCCGGTTATACTAATTTCAGATACAAATTTCCTTAGATTAAGTTTCCTATATTTATCAAATTTGATTCATAATGTTTCTATTCATAGACCATCCGTGTAATAAAACTACTAGTTTCATATAATTTTCCAAGTACATAATATCTTACACTTGATTTTGTATTATGGCATGAGATACTTAATCAGAAATCTTTGAAAAAAATTCTAATTTTTTTTGTTAATACATATATAATTAATAAGTGTGCATGTGCACACGCACACATACACGCACACTTTTATTAATGCATGCATTAAATTTTTTTCCACTTGTTTTTCAAATTTGAAGAACCTTCGTAAAAACACTTTAAATTAAGTCAAATCTCGGTAGTCCGCACCAAGAAAAAAAATTATAAGAGGTTTGCAGTAAGAAAAAGATAAAAAGCAGCTGATCTAAGACTACTAATAAACATATGAAAATATACAAAATGCACTTAAATAGAAAACATTTTTTATGTGTTTATAAGTTTCTATATATATTAGTATAACTATTGTCTTGTTAACAAAATTCTAATATTTCCAACAAACATTTTTAAAAAACACATTGTTCATAATACTTAAACAAAATACCATTAAAACAAAAATAATACATAAAACATAAAAATAAGTTAAATATATAACATACTTGATATTCCAGAGTGTTATCGTTAAACCATAAAAAAGTATATATTTCGTATCTCATGTATGTAAATAAAATTTTTTGACGAACAATTTTGCAGTATAAATTGCAATTCAAAAAACCAACCATAAATTAAATAACTTTTCGCAACAGAAACACGAGCCAAGCAAGTGCTATGATAAACCATTGAATGCAAATACGGAAATAGTATAGTTTTTTTTTTCATAATTTTATAAAAATACGAGATTAAAAATTGGAAAATCGAAATAAAACAAAATCTTTTTTAATATATTAATCTATATAAAAACATAATATTCAGATAAATTATTTTTATGTTTATCATAGCGACATTTGTTGTTAATTGAAACAAACAAAACAATAAATATTAAATGAGTGTTTAATTTTCTAATATCAATCCTTTCGCTGCTCCGCCCTCAAACAAATATTACGATATATATATATAAGTAAAGTAAATATGTAAGTGTGGTAGCTAAGCGTGTTTAAGCGCTAGATACTATCGAATAAAATACTGGTTTCGTTGGTTCGAATCCGCTGGCTGGCGCGGGGTTTCTGTTCGTCGTAAAATTAAAAAAATACCACAAGGTCAGCCATCAATTAAACGGAGTGGGACACATTAGTTTCACCAAAACTGCTTATCGATAGTGGCCGGAATTCGTCGCTGCTCTATGCAAACGCACGACTTCTAGTTTCGATTGATGTTTGAAGAAATAATCACGGAAGAGTAAGTAATTCGTACATGCCGTTAAGTCTCTTTTAGGACTCTCGTACCAAATATGATGATGAATAAGTTTCTATTGTTTTTAAGTATATATATATATATATATATATATATATATATATATATATATAAATTTCATGAATAGAGCTGGATTATTTACACCTGACTTTTTACACAATAGTATTTTGCATATATCGTATACCAATTTGTTCTGCCAATACATCAAACAAAATTTTTATGTAGTTTTGTTATTTTAAAAAAATTAAAATTTCTATTTATTTTATTTCTATTAAAAGAAAACGGCTTTAGGTTATAATTTATTATAAAATGAGTTAAAATATCTTCATGATGAAAATTCGAGTTACTGTAATAATAATTGCAAGACCCATCGATATTAGCAGTAAATTTGATAAGAAAAGCAATTGAAATTTATGAAGAAAAAGATAACATCAATCACTGTGAAGGCACTGATTTAAATAAAATTTGGCTTCCATTAATTTATAAAAATTTATAAATTTTATGATTTAGTTACTTATCTTGGTACCTAGTGATTTGTTTCAATGTTCTGTTTATTTACTATAAATATCATTTGTATTGCTTAAACTTAAACCTAAAGCCGTTTTATTTTAATATAAAGATTTTTTACTATATTATTTCTATTATTATCTGACTTAAATTACATTAAAAGTTAAATAATTATTATAGAAATAGGTATAATCATTGTCAACCATAAATATTCTCTTTGGTTAAAAAAGGAAAAACAACCTGTAACTAATTTTGTTCTTAATTTATTAGTGTGCGAATGCGAGCTGCTTCGGTACCGCGACTGGCTGAATAATCTGCGCAACAAGGACGACGAAATGTTGCAAAAAAAGTGCACTGCATGCACAATGCAGCACAAGCATGGCGAGTACAGAGTCTGCCGCTGGACAAGATGTTGCTGCAGCAGCCGTTCCATTGAGCGAAATCGTACTGCTGACAACGGCAGCCGCCGCGCCGTTAGTGTGGCGGCAAATATTTGACCGCGTCGCGTCGCGTCGCGTCGCGTCGCTGGCACGCATCGATTCGGAAATCGCTTGCCCTATTATCATCGTATCGTTGTGCTCGTCGATAAATGCTGGTGATGCTCGATGTTGTCTTACTATTACTACTGATTTTCTTCGTGTTGCGCTAGAGAAATAAATGTTGAGTGTTATTGCCGTTATTATTAGGCGATTTTTTTTGCGATAAATAAAGAAAAGTCAAAACTACCTACTACATTTATAATTTCATAATTGTATAACACACCGTGAGGTTTGCGTCTGGGCTAGACGACAACACCAGTGTCATGTTTTACATTGTGCTGCGTTTTTAATAAATTACTGTTGTTTGTCAAATGCCTGGACATAAATCCACTGTGTCTAAAACTTATTTTTAACGAAGGATTGTAAACAGAAAATGTCATTTAAAGTGACTCACTGATACATATCTGTCAGAAGAATCTTGTATATTCTCCTGTCGTTTTTATAATAATAATAATAATAATAATAATAATAATAATAATAATATAAACTTTATTTAGCTCATTGCTATACAAACACAGTATAAAAGTAATATATCTGAAATTTACTTACATCTAATATTACAATCTATTATAAACGTGCATATATCAAAAACTTAACTATTTCTAACTTGCTGTAAATAGTATACCTTTAATTCTTTTTTAAATTTTATATAATTCAAAGTTTTAATTTCGTTCGGTATGCTATTATATTTTATGATTGCTTTGAAAAGTATTGCATTTTGCGCATATTTCGTATTTGTGTGTGTGTCAATATAAAATTTTCTTTATTTCTAGTATTATGTGTATGTAGGTATATCTGAGAAAATGTACTTATTTACAACACTATTGAAATATTCAGGTAATTGACAAACTTTGAATTTATGAATAAATATTATTGCCAACATCTCCAAATGCTCTCGAACTGATAACCATACCAACCTGTTTAACATGTCTTTATACTTTCATATTCATATCTAATACAGTGTAATACGTATTATTCTTATGCCTCTATTTTGCAAGACCTGAAGACGATTTAGATCATTTTTTTGTAACATATATAAGATAGTTCCACAAAAATAATAGTGCGGCAAGATTATTGTATATTATACACAGTTTTTTTGGTCCACTCTGTCAAATATTGGCTGCATCTACGTAAAAATTCAGTCTTTTTTGCAATTTTTTTAGCTACCATTTCTACATGTTCTTTAAATAATAATTTTCTGTCTATAATTACACCTAAATACTTAATAGAATTTACTATTTGGACTTCATCCGAGTTAATTAATATTTTAAAACTAACCGTATTTTTTAACATACTATCTTTACATAATATCACTGCTTTGGTTTTATTTACATTTAGTTTTAATTTATTTATATTTATCCAGGTACAGATATTCTCTATATCATCTTTTAATTTACATTCTATCTCCTGAAAATTTTTACCTGATATATAAAGCATTGTATCGTCGGCAAATAATTGTATTTTACAGTTTTTAATGCTGTGACCCAATATGCTACCCTGCGGCACGCCATATTCCGACCGCTTCCATTCGGACAATACATTATTACATTTAACATTTTGCCATCTGTCTGTTAAGTAACTTTCAAACCATTTTAATACAATACCACTAATTCCATATGATTCCTTCCAACTTCATGAGAGCTTGCAAATTAACCATATCATTAGTATTTAAAATGGAGTATATTATATATTAAAATTATATTACATTTATATTAGTCGTAGCCTATTATTGTTTAATATATTATTATACAAAACATATTTAAAAAAAAAATTGTTTACATATTTTAGATTTTCTTATATCTTGTCGTAAATGCACTATTTTTAATGTGGTTTACGAAAAGAATGTAAAAATTACTTTAAAAAAATTCAATAGTTTTCTTTTTAGCGCAGGAGCTATTGTACCAAAAAAAATATATTAAAAAAATTATAAATAATATTTTATGATACAATTCAAACTAGAAAGCCCGTGACTCTTAAAGGGTCACGTTTGAAGTCGAAAATACTAATTAAACATATAAACATTATAAAAATAAATAAATAAACAAATAATAATAAAATATCAATATATATTACTCAAAAGCAACACTTCTATCATCAGTAGTGTACATAACTTCACACAGCTGTCATTTGACATTTGCATTATAAACATAATTTTTCAATTTTTTTGGAACCGAGATGAAATCGTAGAAAGATGAAACTTGGCTATTCTCAAATAGGGAATGAACCAATTAAAATGACACCACTCCCATCAAAATCGGTTCAGGGGTTTAGGAGGAGATGCTGGAGAAACATATATACCATACATACATACATTTGACAATTAGAGAGATTAAATGACAAATGTTGATATTCCATCTCAAATCATCAAGAGCTGTGTGTCAGGCTTTGAATGATTTTACCATTTGTCATTCGAAATTATCATAAAAAAAATAATTAAAGATTTGCCAAATGGTGGCCAGATAAAACTCGCGCTCTACATTTCTGAAACAAAACCAAAATTAGATGTTCAGTACTTGTAACATAATGTAACTTTCGTTGAAACCTACAAAATGTATAATTTTTACCCCTAAACGATTCAACTTTAGGCATATTTTTTTATGAAGACTGCCATTTTGAATATAAATGTAAAATTTATACATTTTGTAGGTTCCAACGAAAGTTACATTGTGTTACAAGTACTAACATCTAATTTATTTTTTTGTTTCAGAAATCTAAATTTTATCCTGATCACTTTGACGCCATTTTTTGACTCTAATCTCATCGGGAAGTTACTAATAGATTTTGCAAAATTTGTCCCGAACAGACAGACAAGAAAGCGAGTTAATAAAAAAAAAATTCTTTATAGTTGGCAGAATTCTCGAGGGATTATTCCGTAGTTTAAATAATTTATTGGAGAGATTTCATCAGAATTATTTCTTCTATTTACTGCTATCGAGCGATCGATTTGTTTCGATAGGGCTATACGTTCCTGTCGTCATGTGTTTGGCAGAAACCCTTTCCATTAAGGCATGCGCGCATTGGTACCGACTCAATACGAATGAGAATATTAAGCGAAAAAAAGGTAAGTAAGTGTGGCTAAAAATAATCAAACAATTACTTCAAATTTAAACAAATAGGTAAAGTTTTTTAAAAAAAATCTTTCTAAACTCATTATATTAAAAATCATCATGACATAAATAATAAACACGCAAAACATAGAAACAAATTACTAGGTAACAAAATATAACTAACTAGATTAAAAAATGTATAAATTATTAATGAAATGAAGCCAAATATAATTGAAATCAGTGCCCCTTCCTTCATAACACTGATTGATGTTATCTGCTGCTAATAATGATGTATCTAGGCAATTATTACAATATCTTCAAATTTTGTTTTGCGAGAGCGGATTTATCTGGATGGTTTAGACTCAAATAATATTAACTGTTAATTAGATACAGGGCCGTATTTATGCACAGGCTATCTAGGCTGCAGCCTATGGGCCCGCACCACACGTTTCAAATAAATAATTGTTTAATCGATAACCTTTCAAGTATTTTACTTACATTTTCATAAAACAGAATATTCGATTAACCCGACTTGCACTAGTACACACAGCTTCATTAGTACTAAGTGTAGGCGCAAACCAATTAGCCACTAAGATTATTTCATATTTTCATTTCTAAGTTTATTAATTATTTTTTTAAATACTCTATTTCAATTAAATAAATATAAGTAAAATTTACTTGTTTGTTACATTCCTTTCTATCTTGCATTTTCCTAATATGTTTATTTAAAATTATAAAATCACAATCTCCCCCTCCTAAGGGCCCGTACCCCAGGTTCAGCCTAGGGCCCTACAGATCCTAAATACGGCCCTGATTAGATAAGATAACCAATAGAAATTTACAAAGAAAATGATCGTGAAGGGGCACTGCATTTAAATAAAATTTGGGTTACTGTCATTAATAATTTACAAATTTTATAATCTAGTTACTTATATTTTGTTACCTAGTAACTTGTTTCTTTGTATGTATATTTTATTTTCCTTACGATGATATACGTTGTAGCAGGACTGATTTTTTTACGATTTTCATAAATAAGAGTTTATTAATTAGAAGTATTATTTAACTTTTTTTCTTGTTTCTTTTTTAAAATATCACTAAGTTTATTGTGAAATGACAATATAATGTTTTTTTTTTGTTTATAATTTACTAAATATTAAAACTAAAAACATATATTTTGTAAGGTGAAAAGGCACCAATGGATCGTTGAAATAAAATAAAATAATTTCTGATGGAATTTTTTTATTGTTCGTTCGTTTCGGTTATTGTAGAATGAACCATCTTCAGCATAATTAAAGTAAAATTTTGGTGGTTTTTATTCCGTAAGTAGCACGCACCATCTTTAGTTATTATATAAAACAGTCCAAGTTAAAAATACATAATGAATCATAAAGAAAATGTCTTGTAGAGAAAAATATACAAATTGCAGATTACATTGTAAATCTTCGGAAGATGATGAAACAAGACAAAAATCAATACATTTTCTGTTTTTCGCAAATAGTTACATCGTAATAATAATTGGTTCATGCTACTACAATGACCGAAACTTACGAACAATAAAAAAATTCTATCAGAAATTATTTGATTTTATTTCAACGATCCATTGGTATATATTTATGAAGATCATCACAACATTAATCTAATATTACAATCAGGGCCGTAACTAGGCAGGGGCAACAGGGGCACGCGCCCAGGGCCCAGACGGAAGGGTCCCCCAGATAGGCCCCAAAAAGGTCGAAATCATACTTAGCTAAAAAAATTAGATCTCTCTAAAATTGGCTTTTCTGGTTGTACTACTGGTGTAAACTATTATTTAATTCATAAAATTTAGTGTAGGGGGCCCAGTAATGAGGTCTAGCCCAGGGCCCCAAAAAAGATAGTTACGGCCCTAATTACAATGAAAACGTATATAGCAAAATTTTTATTTCTAATATACTTCTGCAGACCCCTATCATTATAGATTGCATTATCATTAAATATTATTTAATATATTTCGAATATTATAATTTTAATAATTATTTATTATATTCTATGATTTTTTATTTCAATATTTATTTTGTGCTAGATGTATCTAGATATTTTAATTAATCAATTGTTGAAATAAAATTTAGTAAAAAAAAAACTAATTAATTAAAATTGATTATTATTAAAAAAAAATCAAATGATTAAAATCAGACCTACCCTGCGTTATAGTATATCGAAATATCGAATTTTAATAGAAAATTAAATAGAACTTCAATCTAAAGCTAAAGTAATGTATTTGGATATATAATGAGTTCTGTTTTTTATTTTTTATTTTGCTGTTATTTAGAAATCTCTTCTAGTTGTAAGTTACTTTAACATGTACCTAGATATATTTTTAGATATAATTATCGTGATGAAATACCATCAGAAAACAGTATTGATTTAGTGCGAGTCGGCGTTATAATCCTATTAACTCATACCTTGGGAATTTGTGTTGGAAACGCGCCGAAACTTTTAGCACAGCTTGGCCTCGACTATGCCTCATTGCCGACCGACAGATCCCTAACATTGGGGCTTTGGCTACTCATTACTACTCCTATTACTGCCCGTGCTTATACCCGCACGAAATCGCACCAGTGCTAGTAAAAATCTGCATGTACTGATGATTTTTGCAAATTTAGAAATGGGCACAGCGCTAATTGCAATCGGCATGATGAATTTTTCGCTAGCATTATTTGCGGCCATATTATATGTGCCCGTTTTACTTATTATTTCGCCCGAAACTAAACAGTAAGTTGGTTACAATTATTATTACAACACAGTAAACAAAAAAATAGCGAAATTACAGAAAAATATTATTATGAATTATGTAATAATTACAGAATTTTGAGATAGAAATACAGAATGAAATTACAGATTATTATTATTATTATTTTTTTTTTATATATTTTTAATATTTTATTTATATTAATTATTTTGTGAAAAATTAGTCATGTTTTTTATTTATTTTTATGCTATCCTGATTATTATTATTATTATTTTATTAATGTACATTATAATTATTATTACATTATTCAGTTAAGATGATTCGGACATGTTGAGCGAATGTCTAATGAACGTCTGGTTAAAAAGATTTATTTGAAGGATTTTGATGGTATACGTTTGCATGGACGTCCGATGAGTAGTTGGAGTGGTATGATTGAGAGTGTTTAGCGTGAGCGAAAGTTTCCAAGTAGTAGGAATAAAAGAGCATGTATGAGAGGAATTATGAATGTGGATGAAGCGAATGTTGCTTGTTTGGATAGGAATGTTTGGAGGCGACTGATTTCGGAATGATGAAGAGATTGTGCCACACCCTTTTGGGTACATGGCGTGATTGTGTATTTATGTATGTATGTATGTATATATATATATATATATATATATAATAATATAATTATTATTATAATTTTTATGTATGTTTATAGATTAAGTTCGATTCTACAACGAATTATGATGCTGTTTGTGCAGCCATTCGTCGTCATGACTCATGACAACGCTAGTTATGTTTAATACCTATATTTTATTTCCGAATTCGGATCTCACGCAAATTTTGGAACGAACCCTCACCGCTTCGCAGCAAGCATTAGTATTTAGTATTGTAGATGCATTCATTTACGGTAAATAATTGGCTTTGTAAAGTTTGCACCATCATTTTCTTACCGAATTGGTTATGTTTCTGGTTTGTTTCATTTCCACGTCATCAACAGCAACAATATTCCTCCTCAGCCGCTAACAAGAAGTTCAATTAAATTAACATCTTGGTGTAACATATACAGTACAGGGATGTGTTCGTTTGTGATAAGACAAGATTCAAAATACTTCTTGCTCGAGCATTTCGGGAAATTACTATTAACAATAATTAATTTGACGACAAAATTATTACTCCTATTTATGACATATTGCAGAGTATTGACTCACGAGTCCAGCTGTCCAGGGTTCGATTCCCAGGTACCGACTTATTTTCCATAATTACCAAATAATAATGAGAATATATTATAAAATAGCGCAATACTAATAATGTCATATGATTTTTTTTTTGAATAATGGTACATATATTTAACTATATTTTTTTTGCGTATTTAATCAATTTTATTGTTTAAAAAATCTAAATATTCCTAATGATAGTTTCTCTTGAAATTTAATTCGAGAAAGAATTATTTCGTATTTTGTTGATTTCTCATATCACTGTTTATGTAAACTAAATAATCTAAGCGGAGGTTGCTAATTAATTATTACTATAATTAATTAATTGATTAACAAAGTAAAATATTTTTCAGAACTTATTATATTACAATAAAAAAAAAACTGTTTTCGGTTAGAATTCTCTCTTCGTCAGGTCAATTTTTTTTAGCAATGACATTAAAGTAAATAACAAGTATATAGCAACAAGTGACTAATAGGTAAAGATCATTACTATTTAGTTACTTATATGTTACCTAGTAACTTGTTGCTATGTATTTGTTATTTACTTTAATGTCATTGATAAATTTCGACCTGATGAAGACAAGCATTCAGTTTCGTCGTAACGTCGTTTTCATATAAATAATTTAACAGAATCCTAATCCTGAAACAGTTTTTATTTGAATACAATGAGTTCGGAAAAATATTTTACTTCCGAATGGTCAGGATTGTTTAATAATTGATCCAACTTATTCGACCGCCATACTTGTTTAAAATACCAATTTTGTTGTACAACTATATATTCCTTAAAATAAAAACTGTTTTAGGATTAAATTATGTTTAATTATTTTCTAATAGCAACGTTTCGACGAAACTGAACGCTAGTCTTCATCGGGCCAAAAAAATTGTATCAATGACATTAAAGTAAATAACCAGTACATAGCAATTAGTTACTAGGTAATATATAAGAAACTAGATCATAAGAATTATAGATATTTAATTAATGAAAGCCCAATTATATTAAACTCAGTGATTGATGTTATTCCTGTCTTTATAAATATCTATTGCTTCTCTTATTAATCTGCTGCTAATATTGATTGATCGTAGCAATTATTCTTCTTTCTTCGATTTTGGCCGACTATGGACCACGTGAAATAACTTCTAATGATTGTTTTTCTCGCTTCTTTCTTTTCTGTCACGTACTCTTTCATTTTTTCTCCATGTTGTTTCTCTCTTTCTTCCGTCTATTTTGCCCCTGTCTTCTTTTTGCCTTTTCTTATCCTATCTTTTCTCTTCTCTATCTATTTTCATTTCTTCCTACGTCTTTTCTGACCTTCCTGCATCCATGTCATCATCTGGATCTTCTTATGTCGAAGTAGTTAAATATTCTCGTCGTCAGTCTTTTAATGTGTCTGATAGAAAGACACTCTTCTTCTCCTCATTGTGTCTGTTATTTTTTCTATTTTTGGCGTAGATCTCTTTGTTGCTTCTTAGTTTCCATCTTCATATTTTGGCCTCGGGATTTTCCAAATAATTAAAAATGAAAACTGTAATTTCAATACTAGTGGTGCCATCTTTAAATGACTTCTTGAGTTCAGTAAAATTAATTTTATTGTCGGTAAAGAATGTAAGTGTATTTTCATATCATTGTAAACGAGATTTATAATTTATATTCATTATATTATTATTATTATTTATTTAAAAACGGAAGTTTCGACGAAACTCATTAGGATACATCATACAAATGGCATTACAGTAAATAACAGAACATAGAAACTAGGTAACAAAATAAGAAACTAGATCATACAATTTCTAGATTATTAATTAATGGAAGCCAAATTTTATTTAACACAGTGCCCCTTTACAGTGATTGATGTTATCTTTTTCTTTATAAATTTCTGTTGCTTTAATTATCAATCTGCTGTTAATATTGAGGAGGGGTTTAGAAATTATTACAGTATCTTCGAATATTTACATCATGAAGATATTCTAACGCATGTTCACCAATACCATATTTATCTGCATGATTTAGACCTGTATTGACCTCTTAATGTCAGTCAATCTAGTGGAAACATAAACCTCAGCGCATTCGCAAGGAGTAAGTATATATATATATATATATATATATATATATATATATATATATATATATATATACCCGAAGATTGAAGAGGAATAATACCTTTTACACTCTTCAAAATGCGTTGCAGTAACTTTCATATTCTTTTTTGATAAAATTCTCTCTATTTTATCGGTAACATTGTTTGCACGAAAGACAAAGAAGCGTAGCGCAAACAAATCATTTAACAACTCTAGTTCTTCTCGGTTGTATTGCTTTTTTAGGTTACGCATTTTTGTTTTATCTTTCGGAATCGGTGAATATATATAAATTAATTAGTCGATACCATTTACGAAAGGTAAGGACATTTCGAATATTTTATAATATTTCGAACTGCGTTTAGCAGGTATCCGGACAATTCACCGAAAACAATTCACCGAAAACAGTTCACCGAAAACAATTCACCGAAAACAAATTCACCGAAAAACAATATATCGAATAACCAAATGAAACAGAATTAAATTAAATTAAAATTAATATTATAGATAATTCATTTATTCTTTAAAAAAACCCCTGCCCTCCGAGGCCGCCCACTATCACCCTTCGCTCCCCGCGTGCCAATCGCTTTCGTCGCCGCCCGTTATATGCTATAGCTTGCAGCTGGATATGGAACAAAGCTTGTCATTGCATATGCAATAATTCTTGTCATTGGATATGTAAAATTCAGCGTATTATTTTATATATTTTTATTAAATTAATAAAAATATAATATTCTGTATAAAAGTTTTTTTACTCTCAGTAATATAGTACATCAGTTAGAATCACTAAAAATTCAACTTTTAATATTTACGAAAGAATTATATCATTTGTGCGAAATTACGGTGAATTGTTTTTCGGTGAACTGTTTTTCGGTGAATTGTTACTTCGGTGAATTGTTTTCGGTGAACTGTTTTCGGTGAATTGTCCGCGACCCCGTTTAGCAATATCGTAAGCTCTTTCATTGTTCGTATTTAACAATTCCGATTGAATAAATGGATTGGAGAGTAGTAATTGAACAGTTTCGTAAGAAGTCCCATGCGATGCTGCAATAGGTACTGGTGTTTGGCCTACGAAAAACAAAATACGAAAAAAATAATAATAATCAACTATACCAAAAAGAGAAAAAAATTAGGGCTTCGAACCGAAACTGAACCAAAAAAAATATCGGTTTATTCCGGTTCGGTACATGTTAGAATGCGCATGTTAACACAATCTCACTTTCACGTTAGTTGTTTTTTTTTTCTTTTTCATTTTCGGGATCTCGTAGCGTAGTCGCAAGTCGCAATTCGTCTTACGCATAAGAGTATTTGTTTTTTTTTTTTCTGTAGATGAATACTCAGCTATTGAAATTGAAAATGAAACTAGGGATTTTTTGATAATAACTTTAATAATCTTTAAATAGTTTAAATTTTGAAATACATTGGAAAATATTTTAATAATTAGTGGTAATTTTCATTTTTTCTAATTATAAATAAATAAAAATCCTGTATACAAGAATTTGTTACGTTAAAATATGTTATTTTATTTTTATATAATCAAAACATGCATACAAATTATATAAGTTTACGAATAATAAATTATATTATTTTCATATAATATTTTCGTTATTAGTATGCTTATTATAAAAATAGGAATAAAATGTTTTAAATTATGATAGAAAATAATTTTTCAATACAAATAAAACATTTAAAAAATTTAAAAATTAATCACTCGTAACTAAAGCTAAAATCGAAAAAAGAACCGTTATTTTCACCGGAACAAAAACCGGAACCGAACTGCTAAAACTGCTTTCGATTAAAGTTCTGTATTAATATTTATTTATAATCGACGTAATCAACGTACGTCTTCATCCGGAAATAAAACATAGAAACAAGGTACTAGACGTAACAAAATAAGTAAGTAGATCATAAAATTTATAAATTTTTAATTAATGGAAATGAAATTTTATTTAAATGCAATGCCCCTTCACAGATGGTTGATGTTATCTTTTTCTTTATACAATTCTATTGCTTCTCTTATCAATCTGCTGTTAATATTAATGGGTCTTGCAATTATTACAGAATCTTCAAAATTTACAACAGTAGATTGATTAGAGTAGCAATAGGAAATTTATAAAGAAAATCATAACGACTAGTAACTGATTTAAATAAAATTTAGCTTCCTTTAATTAATAATTTACAAACTTCATAATTTAGTTACTTATTTTGTTACCATGTTCTGTTTATTTATCGTAATATATGCAAGACCAATCAGTATTCGATGTGTATAAAGATAACATCAATCAGTGTGAAGTGGCACTGACTTAAATAAAATTTGGCTTCCATTAATTAAAAAAAATCTAAAAACATGTATGATCTAGTTATGTCTTCTAGTAAGTTGTTTCTATGTTCTGTTGTTAGTTAGTGTAAATGTATCATTTTTACTGAATAAGGAGGGACGTTGAGTTAGTCGAAATGTGAGATTATAAATAAATACGAATACAGAACTTTAACCTAATGCAGTTTTATTTACCTAACGCCCAGTTTCATAATGAACACCTTTAACTACAGTCGACTTTAAAGTATTCTTTTATTGACAATAACAAATAATTTTACTAATAGAAGTTTGACAAGTTGACAGCAATAGTAACGATGCTTTTTTATCGGCTTAAAGTCGACTTTAATTAAAACCGGCCTGAAATACTTCTTGTACAATCATAACCTAAGATTACCTCCATTTGATTTCGCATTCACATCAGCCCAATGCTGTAACAAGATCGCGGCACACATTTGTAATGATTCCACTGGCACGCGGAATACAAAGGTTGCCAATTATATTCCGTTCTTGCAGCAACATCAGCATCATGCTGCAACAAAAGCTCGACCATTGCAACATTGTTATTACGAACAAGCACGATGTAACGGCGTGTAGCTATCATTGTCTCTGCTTCCAACAAGCGATGTATCAACACGTAAAAGCCGTTCTACTACATCTAACTTTTTCTTTTCCGCTGCCCATAAAATTTCTTTAGCTGGTGTTTCTAGAATAATTAATCAAACTTGAATTTTTCCGGAAAATGTTATATGGATATAAAACAACTTACCATGTGGATGTTTCTCTTCCTGAATATCATTTAGATCATCATCCCAATCACTAACTTCAAATCTACTTAAATCTGTCGACATTTTACCACATACATAATAATAATCAATTGATTTTAATTCGTAAATACTAAAAGGACTAAAAAATTGAACTATCAAAGTGACAGATAGACAGTGCTGCCATTGTTACGCAACATCGCCAAATAGAATAAAATATTATATCTTATCAAATAACTATATACACTATTATAAATTATATTTTTATTCAGTATCTTCAAATCTACTTAAATCTTTTGACATTTTAATTTTTAATTCATAATACGAAAAGAATTTAACTAAACGTCAAACGGTCAAACCAATAGTAGACAGTGCTGTCATCATTATGCAACATCGCCAAATAGAATAAAATATTATATCGCCAGGAAAATTTCATCGCAAAAATTACATCGTGTGAAATCGTGTGAATTGTTCTTGTTTTGTTGAAATAATTCAAACTAACGCTACTATTTTTTTGGTTCGTAGCTAAGATACTGATTACAGAGTCCCCTGTGCGGTTTTGATTCACACTATAGGAGCCCGTGAAATCATGTTAAATAGATATACAGGGTGATTTATTAGTAATTGGAAATATTTTAACTGGAGTATCCTGGGCTCCGAATATCAAGATTTAATGCAAATCACTTAGATAAAATGTGGCTCCTTACTGAGCTACAGGGTGTTTTATTTAAAAATTTAAAAACGATTTTTGCCCAGTACTTCAAAACTATTTGACATATCCTAAGCCAACTTATCAGAAAGTGTAGGTACCGTACATCATACTAAATTATGTTAAATAAAAGTTTCTGGCTACTTCCAGTGGCGTGCAACAGGGGCAAGTGAGAGGTTGATCCTTCCTAAATTCTACGCCACTGGCGGAATTGCCATTTTAGCACAATTTTTTGATTTTCCAATACTTTCTGTGTAAAAAACATAGTCTTCCTTCGTAACGATAAGGTCACTATTTTGCGAGATATTTAAAGTTAAACATAAGCTGCACCCTTGGGATTTTTTCAAAATTTGCTCAAAAAAAATCTGAAAAAATTCAGTAAAATAGAGAAAAAAATTAGCTACATACTAAATAAGTAACTTTTTTCTCTAACTTATTCTGGTTTGGCAGCAAAAATTATTGAAAATAATAAATTAAAATGCAAAAATTATTAATTTTCAATAATTTTTCCTGCCAAACCAGAATGAGTTAGAGAAAAAAGGTACCTATTTATTATGTAGCTAATTTTTTTCTCTATTTTACTGAATTTTTTCAGATTTTTTGAGCAAATTTTGAAAAAATCCCGAGGTTGCAGCTTATGTTTAACTTTAAATATCTCGAAAAATAGTGACCTTATCGTTACGAAGGAAGACTATGTTTTTTACACAGAAAGTATTGGAGACTCAAAAAATTGTGCTAAAATAACAATTCCGCCAGTGGCGTAGAATTTAGGAAGGATCAACCTCTCACTTGCCCCTGTTGTACACCACTGGCAGTAGCCCGAAACTTTTATTTAACATAATTTAGTATGGTGTACGATACCTACTCTTCCTGACAAATATGATAAGGATACGTCAAATAGTTTTAAAGTACTGAACAAAAATCGTTTTTAAATTTTTAAATAAAACAGCCTGTAGCTCAGTGAAGAGCCACATTTTATCTAAGTGATTTGCGTTAAATCTTCATATTCTGAGCCCAGGATACTCCAGTTAAAATATTTCCAATTACTAATAAATCACCCTGTATACACTATTATAAATTGTATTTGAATCAACAAAAATCAACATTTACTACGGCATACGTTTTCAAAATTATATCTCACATTAAATAATTTTCAAATTAATAATAGACGTTTTTACTACTTTGACTGCAAGGAAAAAGTAGTATAGCGTTTGGTACGGTGTCTGTAACATTTTCAAAAAAAAAAAAAAAATCGTATAGAAATCCTTCATATAGCCTGTAGATGACGAATCTGAACTTAGTTTATGTGGGTGTATGGATGTGCGTCGTCAGCTCGCTCGCTCACTCGCTCGCTTGCTCGGTCCTCAGACAAAATTTTGTGATCGCAACTCCTCCTAGACGGTTCAACCGATTTTAATGAAATTTTCAGGATAAATTTGTCTAGTGCCCAAGATGGTCATGTGGTTTTGGTTTTTTCCAGTGATGCCAACTTTCCGAGAAAAAAATTACTAAAGTTTTTAAAAATTTATTGTGGCTACACTATTTATCCGATTTTTGATCAAATTTTCAGGAAAGATTCCCCTAGTACCCACATACATTACGTAATTTTAATATAATACAATGTCGCCAACTTTCCGAGAAAAAAATTACTAAAGTTTTTAAAAATTTATTACGGCCATGTTGTTTAACCGATTTTGTTCAAATTTTCACAAAAGATTCTTCTGGTATCCATATAAATTAGATAATTTCAACAAAGTACAGTGTTGCCAACTTTCTGAGAAAAAAATTACTAAAATTTTTAAAAATTTATTGCGGCCATGTTGTTTAACCGATTTTGTTCAAATTTTCACAAAAGATTCTTCTGGTATCCATATAAATTAGATAATTTCAACAAAGTACAGTATTGCCAACTTTCTGAGAAAAAAATTACTAAAATTTTTAAAAATTTATTACGGCCATGTTGTTTAACCGATTTTGTTCAAATTTTCACAAAAGATTCTTCTGGTATCCATATAAATTAGATAATTTCAAAAAAGTACAGTGTTGCCAACTTTCTGAGAAAAAAATTACTAAAATTTTTAAAAATTTATTATGACCACTTTATTTAACCGATTTATGTGATAATGTCAAAGTAGTCTATATATGGGTTTACCCATATACTTTTAATCTTGTTTTTTTTAGTTTCAGTTTGTCAAAATGAAATCAACACTTTTTATACGGTTACTTGGTTACTTGCGGTTACATAGAACAGCATACTGATGTCGTCATATTGTAAGCTGGAAAAATGATGCTTCACTTTTACTTTTATAATGGGTTGTTTTGTATTGTATTTACTTTTGACAGCAGTAAACAGTTGTTTATAAATTAGAAAAATTTTGTGAAATAATTTCTATCTTTTTTTTCTTTTAATTAAAAAGTCTCAAAAACTGTGTCAAGCATTTGGATTGATCAAATTCTTGTACTTCTTTGTTAAGGGTAAAGGGGGGGGGGGCTGCACCACCTTGAGCACTCTGAAAATAGGTAAAGTTTTAGAATTTTTTTCGTGTAGAGAGAATAAAGCACATGTTCGGTGGTTTTTTATATGTTTTATTTGGTCTACAATTTAGAGAAGATTCAACCAAATTGGTTGCAGTGGTGAGCTGCAATTCGATCATTTGTGGGCTCGTGAATAGGATTATTTTGAAATTCATAAAATTATAAAAATGGAAGCATTTTGGAAAATGCGTTAGATTCTCTAGGACCTAGAGAATTTAATTCTCCTTTGTTTTTTAGAGAGAAAATCAAGTCAATTGGACCAATAGTTTCCAAGATATCTTCTAGATAAGAAAATTTTAAGATACCCTATCTATCTGCCTTGACACGACTTTCTGAAAATCGCCGTAACTCCGCAACAAGTTCAAATTTCTGAACACCAATCCAGCCAATATTCTACACACTATAAGTTTTCAAAAAATATGGAAAAAAAATCGATTTTTTGAAAATGACAGGGTGGTCCCCCCCCCTTAAAACTAAAACGGCAATCTGAATGAAGCTAAACTTTGAATAAATAATTATAAATTTGTATATATACAATGTAGTGATAAAGTGTGGAACAAAATTATTAAAATGCTTCTAAATAAGAATAGAAGTCCATATATTTTGATATTATTATAAAATTTTTATCATTTTTCACCAAAAATCCGGGAGCAGCAGCAACATTATTCAAAAATTAAATTTCATAATTATTATGCAAGAAAGAAAGAATCTTCATCCTGAAAATTTGTTTCAAATCGTGTACAAGAATAGTGTAGGCTTAAAATAAATTTGGAATAGTTTTCGCGGAAAAATTGGAATAATTAAATTGTTTAATTTTTAAGCGTATATATATATATATATATATATATATATACGTGGAAATTATATATGTGGAAATTATATATGTGGAAAATATATATGTGGAAATTAAGTAAAGAATAAATTCAGTAATTCCGTTGATATTAATTTTTTGGAAAAACTCTCGAAGGGGAAGGGGTATAGCGATTTTGACTACAGCAAATATTCTCAGCCTATTTTCAGTTTTTTATGTCATTCGTTTTTCATGTTATGACGTCATCGACTTTTTTTTAAATGACGACCTATATTTTTATTATTGATTTTGCTTGTACCTTTTATTCCGTTTCCAACCGTATAACATTTTTAATATGTTACATTTAAAAAGAAATTGAGAAAAATAGTCTTAAAGTTCACATATTAATTCATTAAATTGGCAAAATGAATACATATATTTTTTAAAATTGAATGTTCTTAATGTAAAAATTGAAATATAATTTTAAAATTGATTTACACTTTGAAGTAGTCTTTCCTGTTATATGTGTGAGACGCCCCTTAATGATTAATTAACTACTAATCAGGTTTTGGCGCTAGTGACGTCATATCGCTTATTCGTAGGTATTTGTAAATTTGTTGATGTTGATAGTTATATATCTGCTAATTAAGGCCTTTATTGTATTTGGAATAATTTTAAAACTTTTTAAGTAATCTAATACTTTTCTGTATAAGATGATGTTTTAAAAACACTTCTAAGTAAACTATTTTTGATGTTTAAAAATATCAATTGTTTTTTAATTTTTGAAAATGTCTTGTAATATTGTATATTGCTAACTGTGGAATGTATAGTTTCAACAATTTTATTACGTTAAAAATAATTAAAACATTTTTAAAAAATTTTGAAATTAATTTACAGGAGTATCTATAAAGGTTAATTAAAGAAACCATTCCAAAAACTTTCAACTCTAGATAAAGGAGGAAAATATTTAGTAAAATCTTTACAACCTGTGAAAACTTCATTTGGAAGAAAAATTTTGGTTGAATTTGAAAATTTCAAATTATATTTACCCTAATGACTTGATGAATTATCAAATGAAGAAGTCTTAATTTATTTTAAACATTTGGGGAAATTGGTACTTAATTGATTTTACAGGACATGTAATGCACAAGGGAAATGAACTAACTTTAATAGAATTTGTGCTATTGTAATTGAAATATTTATTGTAAAATACATAAATATGTAAAAGAACATTTATAATAAAAGAAAAATTCTTGTAATAAGTGTTTCATTTATTAAATTAAAACACATATACATATTTATATTAACATTAATATTAAAATTATATATTTATAACAAAATTACAAATATATATTTAGAATTTGCATTACAAGAAAATCCATATAAAAAAAATATTATTAAAAATTGATAAAATAGGAAATTTTTTTTTTTTTTTTAATTCATTAATGGGCCTTAGACTTTTCGTCTATTGACCAGGAGCTATTTATTATATATTTAACGAAATAAACGCAACACAAACATCCATGCCCCCAGACACAATGAGAAACACGTCCTAAACCGCTCGGCTATGCCAGCCGGCCTAGGAAATTTATTATCATAACTATTTAACAAATTAATGAATAATTTTATAATTTTACTCATATAATTAATTTGACATAAAATTGCAAATAAATAAAAATATAAAAAACAAATAAATATAAAATTTAATTTTTACTTGAATAGCGAATAGGTACTCTTCATTGATTTGATTTATAAATAAATACAATTTAATTTTATACCTATTTAAGATTCTTTAATTTTACTAATAATAATAATAATAATTTTCTGTTGAATTTTTAGACCAATTTTATATTGATTATGTGTACATATATCTAATACATATTTCAGCTCGCCAAATATAATTCAAATTTATGATTTTATTAATTAATTAAAATAAGAATTTTATTATTTGTTATTAGGTTTAGTAACTTAATATATAATCAAAATATTATATTTATTTTTAATTCTATAATACATTTGTCAATA
Source organism: Clivina fossor (assembly GCA_963966155.1). Lineage (NCBI taxonomy): Eukaryota > Metazoa > Arthropoda > Insecta > Coleoptera > Carabidae > Clivina > Clivina fossor. The sequence continues at coordinate 548,759 of CAWYQG010000516.1, forward strand.
AATTTTAAATTATATTAGAATTTTAAAATAGTTTTTGAATAAATTTATATATAAATATATAAAAATATCAATGATAACAATCGAAATTCGCTGAATTTAATGGTAACCTACACAAAGCTATTATCAAACAACATCTTCCCATATATATATATATATATATATATATATATATATATATATATATATATATATATATATAAATACCGGGTGTAGAAATGAAATGTGAACCATTAGGGATTTCAATATTATTTTTTAAATACGGCTGTATCTCTTTCCCTATTGACTTTAGAGCAAATATTTAAATACAAAACTTGTTCAAAATGTGAAAATGCATGGTATAAAGTCATTTTTTTTTACATAAATATTAATATTTTACGATATACAGGGTTAACCACTAAAAAATGAGCTATAACATTGGGAAACGGGTATGGTATCGAAAAATGCGGAATAATAAGTTCTATAATTAGGCGAAAAAATCATTGTTCTACGATACTTCGTTTAGGAGAAAAAAATTAAAAACTGATTTTCGAAAAAAATGCCAATGGTCCCCCCTTATCAACTTTTCGAAAAATCAGAAAAAGGTGAATAAAAAATTAAAGAAAAACAGGAAAAAAAAGTGTCTGGTACAAAGAGTAGGATAAAAGAGTAGACAACGAAAGCTAGTATTAAAATATCCAAAATCTTTTTTTTTTTAAACAAAACACAAGGGTACCCCCTTTCGAAATTTTTCAAAAATCAGTTTTTAATTTTTTTTTCCTAAACGAAGTATCGTAGAACAATGATTTTTTCACCGAATTATAGAACTCATTATTCCGCATTTTTCGATACCATTCCCGTTTTCCAATGTTATAGCTCATTTTTTAGTGGTTAACCCTGTATATCGAAAAATATTAATATTTATGTAAAAAAAATGACTTTATACCATGCATTTTCACATTTTGAACAAGTTTTATATTTAAATATTTGCTCTAAAGTCAATAGGGAAAGAGATACAGCCGTATTTACAAAATAACATTGAAATCCCTATGGTTCACATTTCATTTCTACACCCAGTATATATATATATAAATATTTAAGATTTGATAAAGGATGTCGGCAACGGTTTCATTGATCAATTAAACCTTTGCCGATATCCTTTATCAAATCTTAAATATTCACACGGCAGTTACACTTACTTAATATATATAAATATATATATATATATATATATATATATATATATATATATATATATAAATATAAATATATATAAATTAATCTTTAAATGTAGTATAGTATATATACAAAACTGGACAATACGATTTAAATTAAATATTAAAAATTGTTAAAAAATATATCAAATTTTAATTTTCTTAATATATAATTTTGTTATTATATATATAAATTCAATTTTTGTTTAGTATATTTAGTATATTAGAATAAACTGATGTTGGTAGTAATATTTAATTTATTACACAAAATATTTCCATATATTATCAAAATTAATTCGTTAGTTTCCAATCAAAATTATTTCTAATTTATACAGACATTAAATCAATCCTTTATCATCAAATGTAAATATTAATATTCTTAACATCTGATTTTATAACGAATTAATTAATTTTAATATTTATTTTTAAGAATATTGCTTAATACAAAAAAAATATTGATAAAATATTGATAAAATGAACGACTTTCCTAAATAAAAATACATTTTTGATATGTGGCATAATTAAAATAGAAGAAATTATTATCAAATCTAACCCAAATGATATTTCATCAATTAACATTTTTACTATTTTTACATATTTTGTTACACATAGTATTTTCCACAATATTTTAGCATGCTGAGTATATAAAGCAGGTCATTAGCATAGAAAAATCCATACAGAGATTACTATGACACATATCGTCACGGGTACATAATTCTTGTATTATTTTCAAAATTCATATATTTATACTATTTAATAAATTTTAAATAAAGTTTAAATGATATCGAGTAATACGTGAAACGTTTAAAATCTATTAATAAAATAATAATTTAAGTTTATTGTTTACTTTAATCAAACAAAACAATTTTCTTAAACGAATCAATGAATATTTACAAAAAAATTACAAATTTTTCATTAATATTATTTTGTATAAAAATTAAATTAAATTTTTAATATCTTACAATAAATTAAAATACTGTTTTACTTAAATGAACCTTATATTCTTAATTTGCTTAATACATATTTCAAACAAGATTAGAACTATATGGGTAAACCCATTTATATATATATATATATATATATATATATATATATATATAAAGACCAGTTTTACATTAGCACATAAATGAAAAGAAATAGGAATGAAATTTTTATTTTTTCACCAAAAATTGGCAACATTGTATTTCTCTAATATTATATAATTTATGTAGGCGCTAGTGGTATCTTCTGCAAAAATGTGATTAAAATCGAATAAATTATACCCATTATAAATTTTTAAAAACTTTATTAATTTTTTTCTCGGAAAATTGGCAACAATGTATTTTACTAAAATTTTAAAATTTATGTGGGCACCAGGAAAAACTTTTCCAAAAATTTGATGAAAATCGGATAAATAATGTAGTCTCAATGAATTTTTTTAAAATTATAGTAATTTTTTTCTCGATAAGTTAGAAACACTGTATTTTGTTAAAATTGCATAATTTACGTGGCACTAGGAGAATCTTTTGTGAAAATTTGATTAAAGTCGGTTAAATGATGTGGTAATAATAAATTTTTAAAAATTTTACTAATTTTTTTCTCGAAAAGTTGGCAACACTATATTTTGTTAAAATTATATAATTTATATGTATACTAGGAAAATCTTTTGTGAAAATTTGAATAAAATCGGTTAAAAAACATGGCCATAATAAATTTTTAAAAATGTTAGTAATTTTTTTCTCGAAAAGTTGGCAATAGATGCTAAGAGTATTTTCCGTAAAAATTTGATTAAAATTTAATCGTTTTTAGTGTTTTTTCTCTCGGAAAGTTGGCCATACTGTAATATTAGTCAAAATTATATAATTAATGGGAGCACTAGGAAAATCTTTTCTGAAAATTTGATTAAAATCGGATAAATAGTGTAGCCACAACGAATTTGTAATTTTTTCTCGGAAAGTTGTCATCACTGGAAAAAAATAAAACCACATGACCCTATCTTGGGTACTAGACAAATTTATCCTGAAAATTTCAATAAAATCGGTTGAACCCCGTCTAGGAGGAGTTGCGATCGAAAAATGTTGACTGCCGACCAAGTGAGCGGGCGACGCAAATCTATACACCCACATAAACTAATTTCGAATTCGGCATTTAGAGACTATATGAAGGATTTCTATACATTTTTTTTTTTTTTTTTTTTTTGAAAATGTTACAGACACCGTATCAACCGCTATATGTACTACTTTTTCCTTGCAGTCAAATTGGTAAAAATATAAACAGAACAAATGAAAACCTTATTGTAATTTTTAGCAAGAATCGTGCTATTTAGTTTATTCATTCGTTTAGTAAAATAAAATAATATATATTTCAATTTTTTACCTAAAAATTTCTTTCATATTTTGTAAATTATACATAGAATAAGAATGACATCGTCAAAATATTCAGGTAAAACATATACATCTAATCTTGTTAACAATAATAACTACTTAGGTTTCAGGTTAGTTTTTCTTTTTTACTAGAACAATTAGTACATTTATTTTAATTCTACAACATGTAGTTTTAGCAACGGAAAAATACCAATTGGATAAGTATAAGCGAACAGTTTTTCCGTATTTAAATAATCTCTTAATCCGAAATCCTGTTTATTATATGTTTGATAAACAGGAATTCGTCCAAATCGCACTCTCTATAAATCTCATCACTTATTTTCGAACTAGTCCCTTTGCGGGTGTACTGTGAATATTATTATTCTTGTCCTGACCCCCAGGAGTATAGCGAAGATATTTATAAAGATCATGATGTCCGGATTGGATAGGGTTGCTCACTTTGCTTTGTCCGTATCTAATGAAATTCTCGTCAAAATTTTGAGGAAAATTCAAATACAAATCTGATCTCTTAAATCGCATAAAGTTTTCATCTAAGTTCCTGTAATATTCTTCCTTGTCGTCTTTTGCTTTTTTATCTTCTAATGAACAATCTTTAAATATGGAATCATCGGGCGATACCTTTCGGCAGAAACATTGTATGGTTTGAGCGTTTGAGGTGGTAATTAGATTTTCCATTGCTAGGAAGATTAAAACAATCCACGCCCACATTTTTGATTGATTCTGGAAAAATAAAATCATCTTATTCTTTTTATTTATTAAGTATGAAAAACTAAAAATGCTTGTAATACACAAATAGAGAAATAAAAATTAATAACTTACTTATTGATTAATTAAAAAAAGAGAAACGAAAATTAAAAATCATATAAACAAAAACAAAAATATAACTATATAACATAGTGAAAAAATCTTTCAGAACTCATTATATATATATATAAAATAAATCGGCTTTAGGTTCTAGTTCTGTATTAATATTTATCAAAAATGGAGGTTTCCACTAATTCAACCACCAGAAAAAAGATAGAAATGACATTTACAGTAAATAACAGAACATATAGAAACAAGTTACTAGGTAACAAAATTAGATCATAAAATTTATAAATTTGTGATTAATGGAATTTTATTTAAATCAGTGCCTTCATAATGATTGATGTTATTCTTTTAAAATTTTAATTAATTTATAATTTAAAAGTTTCGAACTCAGAACTTTTCGATTACTAGACTGTGTTCAAATGCCGATCAGGTAATATGAAATTTTCATTTAATAATATAAATATTTAAAATTAATATTGACATTATAAGTATGCGTATGTAAAATATTGCCGTGAAGCGTTAAAGTTTATCATATTTATGATGTAATGTTATTATTCATTATTAATATACATAAAAACCTTATAATTTGGAATTAAATTTTATATTGCTAACTAGAAAAACATTTTAATATTGTGTAATTGCTTGATTAATATCTAAACAAATTCGTGTCAATATAATATTTAAAAAAAAATCATCTTTATTCTAAAAATAAATAGGAGTAATATTTTGAAATAATTATTCGATTATCTTGAGCGAATGTGTAATGAACGTTCGGTTAAAAGAATTTATATAAATAATTTTAAAAGTATACGTTTGCAGGTGGATGTCCGATGAGCAGTTGGAGTGGTGGGATTGAGAGAATGGCTTGCATGAGCAAAAGTTTCCAAGTAGTAGGAATAGAACTACATGTATGACAGAATGCTAGTATAAATGTGGATGAAGTTAAAATTGCTAGTCTGGATAGGGATGTTTGGAGAAAGCTGATTTTGGGATAGTGGAGAGAGTTTGTGCCACACTCTTTTGGGTACATGGCGTGATTGTGTATATATGTATATATAAATACAATAAGAAATGTTGAAATACTTTTTATATTTTGCATAGAAATATAAATAATAATATAAAAATATAAATAATTTATTTGATTCTAATCTCATGTATGTAAATCAACAAGACAAGAAAATTAAAAATTATAATTTAATATTTACTCAACTCGATAAAAAAATTACAGAAACCTAAATGAAATTTTCGTTACAAAAAAATATAAATGAAAAAATCACCGATTTTTGTCTTGTAAATAATCGATAAACATTTATTTTTATGGGCGAAGAAAAATGTTTAATATCGAATAATATCAAGTTAAAAATACATTGAATTTATAAACATTTATTTCAACATCTAAATGTTCTAGATAGTTTCGTTAGAAAATATTAATTAAAATTTAAAAATTGTAAAATTATTTTAAAACAATAAGTATAAATGTTGCATGAATTTTAAATTTTATAAATATTTTACAAAAATTATTTTGTTTTTCACTAAATTGTGAATAATTAAATATGAAGTAAAAAAATACTTATTTACAAAAAAGTATATTTTCCTCTAGGATAATGTTATTAATTATTATTATACAATTAATAAATGATTTTAATATTTATATGAAACGATTATTAATGGAAGAACAAGACTGCAACATGTTTTATAATTAAAATAAGTAATGTTGCTAAATTAACTAATAAAATAATATAATAATATTTTATCATATTTTCATATTTTCAATATATGTATATATATTTCACAGTTTTTGTTACAATTTAAACTTAATTTTATTTTTCAATTTCAATCGTTAAAATATAAAATTTTATTATTCATTTTATATGTTTTGATAAATTTGTAATTTTATTGTGGATATTTTAATAGACATTTTAAAATTTGTATTTATTTTATTTTTTTATTATAAAACAAACCATTCTAAATATTATTTGTCGTTTAATAATAAATATGACATAAAAAAACAGTATGTATATTATTTTATGAGTAGCAGAAAGCGATCTTTATTGTGTGGGCCCAGATAATAGTGGCCGAGAGAGCGCCGAAGCCAAGCAACCTTGCCGAAACATAAAGAGAGCATTCTGCTGCAAGTAACATACATTATTTTTCTCCAAGCATTTCAAACATAACTAACTTAAAAATAAATAACTAGTAACAATAATTTTAATAACAATGGTGGAATAGTAAGTAGGTGTATGTATTATTTATATTTTTCACGTGATTTATGAGAATTAACGTTTATTTGATCAAATATGCAATTTCTAACAAATCTGGCGGTGTCCAGTTCTTGCACTTCTGCCCTCATTTTCAGTTATCAAATGAGCAATCAGTGGCGTAGCGAGCATAACTGGCGCCTGGGGCACGATACCTTTTTGGCGCACCCCCCCCCCCAACGAATGACATATATTTTAATTTCGTTAACGCTTTCAACAGGTTTTCAGGACATATTATGTATTAAGGGGAGGTTCTTCTATAATTTTTTTTAAAAAATCGATTTTTTTTATTGCATAAATCGAATGCTATAACTGTCTAGAATATGTGGGTAAAATGATTAGGTGATCCGTGAATTAGTTCCGTCGCTACACGGCTTTGAACAGACCGTTGTCCTGAGCGGTGACGGGCGTTCAGGCAGCAAATTCGCCGCGCGCTCCTCAACGGAATCGCGGATTGATTGTAAGTTGATCATTTGAATTCTTCGAAACTGTTCTCGATTTTTTGTTCAATCTTTTCGAAAATCCTTGTGGTCAAAATTTCATAAAAATTGATTAAGATCAATTTTGGCCGCCATATTGGTTCCGCCATTTTGAATTTTTCAAATCTGACCTCAAATTTGTGTTCAGCGACCCCAAAAACCTATAAATTCACTTATTCTTGGACAAATTGATCAAGTACCTCAAATTGTAAAAAAAAAACCGTTTTCAAAACTTTAAAAGCGTTTTAAACGAAACTACATTTTTCGAAACCACGGGCATTGTAACTTTTGAACCGATCAACCAATCAACTTCGCGTTTTGTCCTCCTGAAAGGAAACAAAATCCTCGGGTATCTCAACTTATAAAATTGCAACATTTTGATCATTAACGATTTTTTACAGCAGGCCAAATTGGAAAAATCATGCGAAAAAACAATACCTTATTTTCAAGTGGCCGCCATTTTATTTCCATAACGAATTTTTTCATTTTTTTTAGGTAGAGATGCCTCTATGAAATATAATCTTTAAGGTCGTTTTGGTTTCATGCTTCTAGGTGACGAATTGCGATCTGTATCGTGCCCGTGAATAAGTTTTGTTTTTACAACATCGTTTCCCGGAACCGCCATTTTGGACGACAGTTTTAAATATCCGAAACTAAAAAAATTTTGTTTTGTAGACAAAACCTGAATAAACATTTTGCAAAAAAGCGCACATGTCTAAGTCAATACAGTTCCTCAAAAAAAATTGTCAAATATCAGGTACTTTTGGTACAATTATAAAAGAACCTCCCCTTAATACAGGGAACTTGAATCGTAGAAAATATTTAGGCAAAACACAGAGAAAAAAATTTTCACGTTAAATTTTTTTTTTGTAGTATTGGAGCTATCGATTATTCTGAATTGGCGGCATTAATTATGTATGCATACAGTGCTAACTTGAAATAAATTCAGTAAATCACAGATCTATTTTCATTTTGAAAAATGCTCGGACACGTCGATTAGTATTTTATTGAGGCATTGTTCATGAAAAAAAAAAATAAATTAGTATACAATGTGTCCCAAATTTGAGATACAACGTGATCACTAATTTGTTTAAATGGCAACCCTGTTTTTTATTGCGTATTTTTAAAGTACATATCAAGTTATTCGTAACTGCCAAATTTTAAATTTATATTCCTTGTCATTTACAAAATATTATACAGAAAATTAATTTTAGTTGAAACTCGTTTTGAACATTTCTAATTATTTCGGGGGAAAGTAAACCTACACTCATTTCTTATAAAAAATTAAAAAAAAAAAAAAGAAAAATTTGAAATTTGGCATTACGAATAATTTGATATGCACTTTAAAAATACACAGTAAAATATTTAAATAAAAAAAACATTTTTAATATAGCACGTTTTTAAAACGGACTAAAAAGTAAAAAAATAATTTCTCTTTTTTTTCTCTTTTTTCTCTTTTTACTATTATCTATTGCATGCACCCCACCTTTTTCTAGGAGAGAAATTATTTGTTACTTCTTAGTCCGTTTTAAAAACGTGCTATATTAAAAATATTTTTTTTTTATTTAAATATTTTGCACTTATGTCACTAATGTCACTGATGTCACTAATGTTACTGATGTCACGAATGTCACTGATGCCACTAATGTCACTAATTGTGTAACTATTATGTTTAGCGCCCACTAAACTATAAATAAGCGTAAACACTAACTGCTGAATCATCGCTGAATAAATAGATTTTTGTGCGGGAATACTGTGCGAGAGGTTTCTAGTTTATTTTGGTTTCATTTGATTTTCACATTTTTTAAAGACCGAAACACGTGTCTACGGTTAAAACTGGCCAGTCATTGATGCATAGCTTAACAGCCGATTCAATGACTGAGTATCTTGTGAAATTTTGGGAAAAATATAAAATCTCAATATTCTTGAGTATTATTATATTAAATTTCACAATGACAATACGAACATTTATTTGTTCAAGGTCTGTTACTATAATTGCTTATCGCATTATTGTATAGATGGCGTTGGTGGTATTTATTTATTACTCGCCGTTAGTTGTTCAAAGTACTTGCCATATAAGGCAGCCAGAACTAACACCGGTATCAGTCGCCTTTCAGCGACTGATCAGAGCACCGTACTGATGAGGTCCTAAAGACCGAAACACGTGTCTACGGTTAAAACTGGCCAGTCATTGATGCATAGCTTAACAGCCGATTCAATGACTGAGTATCTTGTGAAATTTTGGGAAAAATATAAAATCTCAATATTCTTGAGTATTATTAAATTACTGTACTATAATGTTATTATTGTACTAGTAACATAATGATTTCTATCTACATGGACAATGTGGTAACGTAATATTAATGTTATGATATGCTTGAAGAAAATAATATTACTTTAAAACCTAACGTTATTACTATTAATTCAAAAGTAAACATATTTTTGAACTGCAAAATTGAGTTTTTATAATAGAATAATTTCTTTTAATAAAATTAAGTTAGTAAGTTATAGCATAACTATTATGATATCTTTTTATAAATTTCCTTACTGTTCAATTTGGGTAAAAAATATTAATTTAAATTGAAAATTACAATAATTATAATTTTTCACACTGTGTCTCCTAATGAAATACTAAATAATTTCATACGAAACTTTTAAAATACATAGTTATACTATAATTTAACATTATTAATTTTTATTTAAATATTTACTTCTATTATGAAAACTCAATTTTACAGATCAAAATTATTGTTACTTTTGAATTAATAGTAAAATCGTAGATTTGTCTCATAATTATTATAATAAAAAAATTATCAAATAAACAATTTCCCTGAAAAAAAATTTAATAATTTTTTTTGTGGGATAGAAATACTGAATTCTTATTTTAGCAAAATTTAACATTTACGATTGTTAGAATACATAGAAAACAAGCATATATTGCCAAAATTAGCAATAACTCAAATTGACCTAAAAATGGAGTATGGAACAAATTAGAAATCAGCTACCGATTTTCAAAGTCAAAAGAAAAAAAAAACAACAATTTAATTAATAGTCGACGCTTCGATGTACTCTACGTACATCTTCATCGGGAAAAAGATACAAATAACAATTACAGAAAATAAACAGAACATAGAAACACTGTATGAGGTAACAAAATAAGTTACTAGATCATAAAATTTATAAATTTTAATTAAAGGAAGCCAAATTTTATTTAAATGCAGGGCCCATTCGCATTAATCGATGTTATCTGTTTCTTTATAAATTTCTATTGCTTTTCTTATCAATCTACTGTAATTATTGATGGGTCTTGCCATTATTTTAATATCTTCAAATTTTAGATCATGAAGTTTTTTTGTAACTTAACACTAATCTAGTAATTTATTTTGTTATCTAACAAATTGTATCTATGTATTTTTTTTATTTTCCTGATGATAATATACGTGTAGTATATCGAAACCTCGAATTTTAATATGAAATAAAACAAAATCTCAACTTACAGATTTTTTATTTTAATAATTATTAAAATTATAAATTGTTTTTATTTAACTGAGTGATATATCATGAATGTGGGTGAAGTGAAAGTTGTGTAAATGTTTAATTAAAACTAATTTCTGTCTGAATAAAAAGAGTATGTGAAACAGCCTTATGGGTATATTGCATGATTATGTAGGTAAGTATATATGTACGTCTACGTATTTCATGTAATCTGATCCAGATACATTTAATGTTTTCTGATATATTATTACTGTTAAAGCAGCAAATTTTAAAATTTTCATTTAAATAATTGCACTCTCAAATTTTTATTATTATTATTATATTAATAATAATAAAGAAATATTTTTGAATACAAATTCTCATTTCTATTTATATTTTTCGAAGTTTTTTTGGAAACTTAATTATCTGTATGGTTAAAATGTTTTGGTAGCCGGTTCTAATATAATTCTTAAATATTTTTTTACTGGTTACAATAACCTGTTGACGAATTTATAAGTTTTATCTATCAAATTTAACCATAAATTTGATATCTGGTTTATTCGAAAACTCGGTCAGTCTTAACCAGAACAGAACATTCCTATGGGTAGACTTACCATCCATTTTGTGGGGGGCGGGGGTTCACGGAGTTATTTTTGTAAGTGGGGAGTGCAAAATTGAACATAAAAATTATTTGTCTTTGCTGTTTTTTAATGTCGTATCTAATTTTATATTATATATATACATATTATATATTTGTTTTTATATAGTTAGACTTTATATACATTTGGCAAAAAAAAACGCTCGAATTGAAAAATCAGAAAAATTACCGATTTTCAAATAAGTATAACTTGGTCAATTTTGAACTAAATTGAATGAAATTTTTTGTAAGAAAAAATTTAAAGTCACGTCTTTAAGGTTATGCAACACATGTCCCATTTAAACCATTCCGCTCTCTAATACACCCCGCAGAAAAAAACATGTTTTGACTTTAAAAATTGTCGAACTTTGACAACATGTATACTGTATAGTATACAAAAAGCATTTCGAGTCAAATTACCAAGCGAGCGTAAAAATTCAAACATTTCTACGTAAATTCTGCTTAATTTCAAGGACTTGCGATGTTTTGGCGCAGTTATTTTTTTTTTGAAATTTACCCTGCATTTTCCGAAGAATTCGCAAAAGCCAGGGTAAATTTCAAAAACTCACAATTTCCCGCCAAAGCATCGTAAGTTCTACAAAATTAAGCGAATTACACATAGAATTGAATTATTACGCCATCTTTGTAAATTGTGTCAAAAATTTCTTTTTTCTTCGTTGTTAATCAAACTTCCCATTCATGAAAAAAATACTACTTTATGCACATTCACATTCTTTTTTCTTCATAATTTGTCTTCTCTCACCAAAATGCCTCTATCTGTCTTATGTAAAAATATTGAGTAGGTACTAAAATCTCAGATTATACTCTTATGCTAGGCCTAAAATTAGGAAAACAACTCATCATAATCTAGTACGTTATACACTACATTGCTTAAAACAAAATATCAAAAGTCCTTAAAGTTATAGCTCTAAGGGTCAGTTTTGTGACCCATCGCACATTGTGCCGTAGTTATTGGCAAACAAATTGAAAAGCGCCTAACCAATTAAGTATTTTATTTATAAAATTTCCAAAAAAAAAAAATAATTTTAAATAAATATTTTTATTAAAATTAATATATTTAAATCTAACATATATATTTTCAATGTATGAGAGGGTATCATGAATGCGAATGAAGCTAGAGTTACTTGTCTGAATAGGATTGTTTATAGAAAACTAATTTCAGCGCATCTTTTGGGTACATGGCGTGATTGTGTATGTATGGATATAATTTTCGGGTAAAATAATGTAACTTTTCTTTGCAATAAAAATGTAATGATATTAATTTAATAATCTCTTTATTCATAATTTTATATTAAGTTTTGATATAATAAGGATCAGTAATGCAATTTTGAACAATAAAATTTGATAAGAATAACAGAATTTTATTTAAAAAAACGGTAATTGGTAATTTCAATTGATATTTAATGTTATTAGATCATTTGTAAATATTAAAATAATAACTTTATGTCATTAATATTTCTTTAATTAAATATAATAATAATTAAAGCATTTTCCTCTATTTAGTGCATTTAAATATAAGCGTGGTTTTTAAAAAGTTTTTTTATAAATTTTTTTTAATTATATTTTAAAATTATTTAAATATTAAATACTTTATGAAATTTTTAATGTAAATTGATCTTTCGATATATTATTAATAATTCTTCGAACAAATTGTTGAAAGAAATTTTCTAAATATATTAAAATTTATTATTTTATTAATTTATTAATAAAAATAATATGCAGATAAAAAATATTATAATAATATTATAAAAAGTATGAACTTAATATTTTTTTTAAATATTCTTTTATTTGATTGAAATTATGACTCTTTACAGTAATACTATAAAAATTAGTTATTTGTTCAAATTTGTAAATAATTGTATTTAATAAGTCAAATTTTAAAATTTACAAAGCAATTACTCTGACTTGCTAACTCAACAAAATTAATTTAAAAACAAAAATGAAATTTAACGAAAACAATATGAAAAGATAAAACAATTGAACTAACCTCGACAAATTAAATTCAACGGAGACGACTTTTCGTTCGCCGAAATTTTACAAACTCGATTTCTTGCACAAACAGCTTGTAAGTTGCCTACAGCACAGAAGCGGTTACAATGAGGTCGCTAAAAGCTCTACAGTTACTTATATGAGTAGTTCAATATCACGTGACTCAAATATCCATAGGGTTGTGGTAGATTTCTCTCGACGCTGATTGGTCGACGCTTGCCGCCTTAATATTGACCGATAATTCTACAGACTACACAACTATTCTGATTTATACTTATTGCCAATTAGAAAAAAGTTATAGTTTTCTAAAACACTATGGTCCGTATTACGAGCTTGATTTTAAAATTGGTTTTAACTAATACAGGTTTTAAAACAATGCAACTGCTATAAGAGTAGAACTAAATAAATGAACTAATGAAGTTAGAATTGCTTGTCTGAATAGGAATGTTTTGAGAAAACTATATTCGAGATAGAGAAAAACGTTGTGTTACATCCATTTGGGTACTTGGCGTGATTGTGTATGTATGTACTAGTTTATATTTAAGTTTCTGAATGTTTCTCGAATACTTTACCTGTTAGACTACAGGTAACTACGCCAGTTTTGAGAATAATTTTATTTAAATATTTGTTTATTTTAAATACAAATGAAGTCGTCGCACTCTCTTTGCTACCAAGTGTAAACTTGAAACAATATACTAACTTTGTTAAATGGTAAATGTATGCCTTTTTTCATTATGATGATGTACGTCGTCGCGTTCATCAAAACGATGGTTATTAATAAATATTAATACAGAACTACAACCTGAAGCCGTTTTACTTTATATAAGTGCATTTTTCAATAAAAGTGTTTATCAATAGTTTGAAATACATATACTGTATCTCTAAAAGAAATTATAAATACCAACTAATATTTTTTTAAGTAAATGTTTGATATTTCGACAAATTTATATATGTTCTTTATTAATTTTTTTGCTTAAAATAATCATATAATAATAACAAAATATATTTTGTTAATTATCTACTACATTTTACCTCATAGGTATGTTTAATTTTCTAATTGGTATAAATCAGTGGCGTATTTAAGGGGGGTTACGGGGGGTTAAATCCCCACCCCCGGCCCCTAAGAACCTGAACGTCCAAAAACCAAAGTCAACAATATAATTAAACTACGTTGATATATAAAATTAAAGTATTGAATATTCATCTTAACATTATGTTATTGCTCTTTATTTTTAATGCAAATTATAGTATTATCTTTATTGATTGATATAATATCATTTCTTTTGTAACCCCTCCCATGACAAGTGTCTGGCTACGCCACTGGGTATAATATCCATAAGAAAGTGATAGCAGATCAAAGAAAAAATACAATGTGCACTATCCAACTGCTATGTTTAGTGTTAATCAAACAAATATATTTTATATAACTTATAAAATGCAAAATTAAATTATTTTTTATGAACTATTATTATTATTATTTCTTTATTCACTTTTAAAAAAGTTACAATTTTTTTACGCGACCGTTAAGGTAAGTAATACAATAAATTTGATGAAAAAAATACCACTACAAGCATATACATTTCATTATTATATAATATTATGTATATGTCATTTTTTAGGAATAGATGGTCTTCCTGTTGGGCCCTGTTGGTCGGTTTACACTTTCCTCCAGGAATAACCCGCATTGCGCGACGGGTTGACCCGCTTTGCGCCTCGGTCTTTTTGTGTTTTCGTTGTTGTTAAGTGGTAGTGGTATTTTTAATGGTCACCATTCTTACAATACTCCAGGTATTTAATATTACGGTTTTCTGCATGATGACAAATAGTGTTTGAAGAAGTTGTAGTTTGTCCAGTCCCTCAAACAATTTTTTTGGTATTTTTCCTTTGCGCCTATAACTATTGGAATAATACCTACTTACTTTATCCATTTGCCACATATTCTTCATTTCATCGGCTAAAGATAAGTAATTCCGAATATTTTCAGCTTGGGTTTTTTCTATATTTGCAGCATATGGAATTGCAATATCAATAATATATGTGATTTTGTCTTTTTTTAGTGTTAGGACTATATCTGGAATATTGTGTTCGTTCGTTTTGTCAGTTATTATCTTCCTATTCCAGTATAGTCTGGTGTTCTCATTTTCCCAAGTTGGTGAAGGTTCGTAATTATAATACCGTAAATTTTCTTCCACAATGAAATATTTATGTAGGAGTTGTTTGTGTATTATTTCTGTTACTTCGTTATGCCGATGAAGGTATTGGTGAGGTGTTAATACCGAACATAATATTATCCTTCAATTCATCTCCAGAGGTACACAACATTTACAACGGCCTCCGTGGAGTCAAGTATATACAACAGACATTCGTGATATAATGCAAATATTATCCTTCACTTCACCACTAGAGGTGAAAATTAAAAAAAAAAAATTCTTGGATCCCGGAAGAAATCTTGTTGCAATATACATACATTACGGAATCCAAAAATTTTTATTTTAAAGAACCATTACTTTTAACGAAAATGTTTCAGAATACGGAGTTTGCACTTATTATTATTAAAGTAAATGTGTACTAAAAAATAAAAAATATCATACATTAGAATGCCGGTTACGATTTAACTGCGCACTAAACTGAATAAAAACTGTATAGTGTATGGTTAAAACTGAGCCCCTCATGACCCGCCCTATATAGTTACAAAATTTAAACTTGTATGTAATTTATTTAAAAAAATACTAAATCAATCGCATTCCCAAAAAAAAAAGAATAAAAAAACTTGAATTTTCTAATTTTCAATAAATATAGGTATACATCGCGATAAGTAGATTGTTAGCAGCACAGTATTCGCATTCTTTGATAGTAAAATAGCACAATAAAAGAATGCGCGATAGTTTTAGCAGCAGAAAAAAATAGCTTGCTATTTCAATTTTCTGCAGTCGGATCCTCTCTAGAGCCACGGTTTTCAAGCTAGGAGGCGCGGCTTCCAAGGGAGGCGAGCCTAACCTAGTAGGCGTGGTTCCCAGGAGTAGTGGGGACTGCGGACTATTGCCAGGGGATGCGCCAAAACAACGATTTCACTCGAGTCTAGAGAAAAATAGTTGTCATAGACGGAAAGCCAATGAAAAGAAAATAGCCGTCAACTATCCCAACATTTTTCCACCTGAATACTTGTTGATATTTCGCTCTTCTGTATTCATTTTTGAAAAGAAATTTGACAAGTATATAATATAATACGAACAAATGCGACGAATTGAGACCTATTAATGACGTAAGTTTAATTGAAAAAGTTCCAGAAATTTGTGTGCTTAAACATAATAACATACTTATAGATGAACAATCGGGTTATAAAGAAAAACACTCGCGTGAAAGTGCATTAAATTTTTTAGTAAACGATTGGAAAAATGACATTGACAATAATAAAATCTTTATAGCTGTATTTCTTTATTTCAAAAGAGCATTTGAAACGATTAATAAAAATTTATTATTAAAAACATTAAAATATTACGGGTTTGATTACACTAGTCTAAATTGGTTTCAAAACTATTTAGAAAACCGCGGAAACAAAGAACTAAAGTTAATAATTGTATATCAAAACAAACAGATGTTAATAACGGTGTGCCAAAGAGAACTGTATTAGGAGCAATGTTATTTATTATATATATATATATATATATATATATATATATATATATATATATATATATATACATATATATATATATATATATATATATACATATATATATCAGAGACTTGAACCGAAATTAATTTCGTTCCGGTTTATGGTTACGTTCCAAGTAAATGTTTTTCGTTCCGGTTCCGGTTTCAGTTCGTCTAAAAATTTCGGTTCAGTTACGGTTCGGTTCCGGTTCAGTTCCGGTTAAAATTAAAATTTAAAATAAAAAAATTGAATTACTTAAATAAACTTAATTAAAAATCGAGTCGAACATCAAATATCTACCGGTATAAATTTTGTTTTAATTTTATTGACCAAATTCTTTTCTTATTCTTGTGTTCAATTATAAAATTTAAATACAGAAGAAATAAAACTTACTGAAATAATAATTGATTATTTTATTGTCAAAAACGAATACAAAATATAATTTAAGAACAGCACACATAAAGGGACAGCATAAGAACGTTAGAAATAAAAAACATTGCACATAAATAAAATAAAACAGCAAAATACAAAAATAATTAATAAGACACAGTGCAGGTAGACCCCGACTTACGAACGCCCGACTTACAAACTCCAGGACTTACGAACAAAATTGGCAGATGAAATTTTGTGGCGGCGCCGGCGGTACACGAAAAGAAAGCGGTAGATGGAGGATGAAGCATGATATTTTTAGATTTTTACATGGTGCATAAATGAAAGAAAACGATTAATAAATTATTTTAATGAAAAAAAATTTTTTTGAACCGAAATTAACCGTTATTTATTTTTTTCGTTCTAACCGAAATTAACCGTTATTAAAATTTCGTTCCGGTTCCGGTTTCGGTTTTTAAATTTAGCAATTTTACGTTCCGGTTCCGGTTACGGTTCTGTTAAAAATTCCGGTTAATTTCGGTTTTCGGTTTACGGTTCGGTTCCGGTTCAAGTCTCTGATATATATATATATATATATATATATATATATATATATATTAATGATATTATTAATGTAATGATATTAGGAAATGTAAATTAAAATTATTTCCAGACGATATTTTATTGTATATCTAGTTGACTCTGTTCAAGAAGGAATTCATATAATTCAACAAGAATTAGATAATGTATTAGAATGGATGAGCATAAATAAATTAAAATTAAATGTGAAAAAACCGAAATTAATGATAATTAATTCAAAAATTGATTATAATGCAATAATAAAAATTAATGATGAAAAAATTGAACAGATTAATAAAATTAAGAATTTAGGAGTTTTTATAGATAATAAACTTAACTTCTATGAACACATAGATTATGTATGTATAAAAAATGGCAAAAAAAGTTTATTCATCGCAAAGAATTAGAAGTAAAATAAATTGTCCTGCGTATGCTTTATTTGTTCCTAAGTATAATTTTGTAAATGGAATTGGCTTGTAAGGAACTTTTTTCTTTTTATAAAATTTTTTTACAAAAACACGTGGTTTTTTTTACATATAAAACATTTTAATTTGACGTTTCGTCTTATTGGATAAAGCCATCTTCAGCTTATTATATAAATCATAACCTAACAGGTTGATGTACATGTTACATTTTATATTCCTCATTGATAAAAATATAGAGATAAAGTTTGTTGAACATTGTTATTTGTAATATATGAACTAATTGTAGGTAATTTGGTTAAACAATTATGTATTCGTTACATGATTTTAGAAAAAAATTATAAGAAAAACGTTAGCCACACACAATGTGCGTTATCCAATAAGCCGAAACGTCAAATTAAAATGTTTTATATGTAAAAAAACCACGTGTTTTTGTAAAAAAAAATTATAAAAAGAAAAAAGTTCCTTACAAGCCAATTCCATTTACTAAAATAAATTGTCTGCAAGCAGTGTAACTGTACAAAACTATAATAGCTCCAGATATTGATTTTTGTGTTATTTCTTAGTAATAAAAACCAGTTACAAAGGCTGCAATGTATTCAAAACAGAGCAATGAGATGTGCACTAAATTCTATGAACATCAAGCAAAGAATATATATCTTAACATTGATTTTTATTTTTAAAATAAAGAATAATAAAGTTCCTAAATATATTTCAAATAACGTATAGTACTTTCATGAAATTACAAATTATAATTTAAGAAATAAAAATGACTTTTTGTTGCCAAACTTACATAAAGCAAATACACAAAATTGTTTGTATTATAAAGGCTTTCAGTTATTTATTTTGTAATAGATTGTACTAATAACTGAATGTAGTTAAATAAATAGGATTATTATTCTTTACTTCACCTCTAGAGGTACACAACATTGTAAAACGGCCTCCGTGGAGGCAAGTATGTACAACAGTGATATAATATAATAGTATTACAAAATTATTATTATTATATAAATGTAATAAAGAAAATCACATTCAAATTTACTATTTATTATTATTATTTTTATTATTATTATTATGTGTTTTATGTTTCACAGGTTTTACCTGGTATTTGTTGCTATGTCGCACTCAGATGCAAACCATGCATCTCAGAGTTTGGCAATAAATATAAATAAATACAATTATACATTATAGCAGGACTTTTCTTAGAATATGAGATGTGCCTAATAAAACGCTTTTCTGTAGTTCCGGTATGTTATGATATGCAGGGATTTCTTTTGGAAGTTGTTATTATTATTATTATTATTACTAGTATTACATTCTCAGGACTCTACGCTATGAAGTTGTGTAATGCACTAATAACTATATATATATATATATATATATATATATATATATATATATATAAAAATTGAACTAATTTTATATACTTATATATTTTTATCATATCTAAAATGTTTCCTATTTGGAAGTATTAAGAAATGTATTATCATTTTTACAGACCGTCACATATGTACCTAGTGATAGAGATAATGTAATCACACCAATTTTTACTTTTTGCGTAACAGTCAAGTACCATTTCAGTCAAGTTTAAATTAAAATAAAAAGGCTTTAGGTTTTATTTCTGTATTAAGTTAAATTCCAAATCGACGTTTCGACGTACTCTCCGTACTTCATCATCAGGAAAAATTACACAAATGATATATACAATAAATATGGGTTAGGGTCAAAATCCCAACAATCAAAATCCCCACAATCAAAATCCCGACAACCAAAATCCCGACAAGTCAAAATCCCGACAGGTCAAAATCCCAACAGGTTAAAATCCCGACAGGTCAAAATCCCGACAATCAAAATCCGGGATTTTGACCTGTCGGGATTTTAATTGTCGGGATTTTGACCTGTCGGGATTGTGACTTGTCGGGATTTTGATTGTCGTGATTTTGAATGTCGGGATTTTGATTGTCGGGATTTTGACCGCCACCCAATAAATATATAAACAGAATATAGAAACAAGTTACGAAGTAAGTCTATATGTTCTGTTTATATGTGTATACATATATATATAAATTAATACAGAACTAATTCCTAAAGCTTTTTTAATTTTAATATATAAGAAAAAATATTTACTATGTTAAATTTTAAATTAATTTTTTGTGATTACATCAAAAGCTAAAAAAAATAAATATCAATTAAAAGAGAAGTTCTAGATAATGTGTACGTACACAAAACACTTTCTTTAATTTTATTTTTAAATAAACTGATTATTATTTTTGTTTATATTTATTCTTTACTACCGTAATGCCGGTGTTTCGCTACGATATTTACTATTTCAAACTCATTTTAATTTCAATTCAAAAGAACAAAATATTAAAAATATTGCATAAATATTAAATTACTATTAAAAAGAAAAATATCTGTTTCGTTTTGTCATCAATTTATTAATTTATTTTTCTATTCAAATTTTGTATATTTAACTATACAAAATAATAGATATTATTAATACATTTAAAATAGTTTGCCAACAGGGTTTGTTTCAGAGGGTGCCCGGTGGGGTTACCCCCCCCCACGGCCCTTCTGGAGCATGCCGAACGCTCCACGGGACAAGTAGAGACAAAAAAATCAATGCAGGGTTTCAAAGAATGACGCAATGACAGCGTAGTGCGTACAATTAAAAATTATTCTTTATTAGTAGGAATAGAATATCATGTATGAGAGGAATTATGAATGTGGATGAAGCTAAAATTGCTTGTTTGAGTAGGAATGTTTGGAGGAGGCTGATTTCGGAATAATGAAAAGAGTTTGTGCCTCATCTTTATGGATACATGATGCGATTTTGTATTTATGTATGTATAAAATGGCACAAAACATGCACCATTATTTTTGTATTGGTTATGAAATATGATCATTGTCAAAGCATATAGGTATCAAAATATGAACAGAGCAGTCATAAGAACCTCATTACAGTTAAAAATATGACAGATAAATTTAGGATCAGGAACTAATCGGTTAGATTCTAGCGTGGTTATATTAAATTTATTAAATCTAACTCTTGTTGTGGTAACCTCACAACCCATCACCAATTATGTTGTGGTAAATTAGTTGTGTAGCTCCACAATCTTAAATGGTACCTAGTATATGTTGTTGATACTACCGGAGGTTGATCGGAGATCGTTCTTGATAATTTGACAGGAAATTGATGTTAAGTGTTTAGTAACCCGGATTTATTATATGAGGTATCTAACTATGTATGTGCAATACCATGGCTGTTCTTCCTCTCTCAAACTAACTACCACCGGAGTGCTAAAGAGAAAAGTCATTTCAGTAATAATAATGAGTGGATCGTTTATATTATTAATAAGGGAACAACGTTCAAGGACAAAAAATATTTTGATAACAAGAGTGGCGTGACAATAGAGTTGAAAAACAGTACAAACAAAAATATTAAAAATATAATAATAAACATAATATTCTAAGAACAAAATTTGTTATATATGATGCATAGCTTAACAGCCGATTCAATGACTGATTATCATGTGAAATTTTGGGAAAAATTTAAAATCTCAATATTTTTGAGTGTTATTATATTAAATTTCACAATGACAATACGAACATTTATTAGTTCAATGTCCTAGTATTATACTTGCTTATCGCATTATTGTGTAGATGGCGTTGGTGGTATTTATTTATTACTCGCCGTTATTAGTTCAAAGTACTTGCCATATAAGGCAGCCAGAACTAACACCGGTATCAGTCGCCTTTCAGCGACTGATCAATGACTGATTATCATGTGAAATTTTGGGAAAAATTTAAAATCTCAATATTTTTGAGTATTATTACAATATATTTGTTTATGTAAGTATCAAAATTGAAGAAGGAACAACTTGGTTTACTATTGTTTAAACATATTTTAATAAATCAGTCAGCGAATTTTACAAGTATTTATATGTTTACATTATATTGCCATCCCCTCAATATATTTCACTTAATTTTGATTATTGCAAATTGTTTATAATATATTTGGCAGTGTGTTAGCAAAAATATGGGTCCTACAAGTAAATTTATAGAAGTAATTTTAATTTTATAGTTTTAACAGTAATTGCCATTATTAAGAACGTGTTCCTAACTCAGTGTACTGTTTTCACGCCGGTTATTTAATTTCTTTCATTGTTTCTTAATTTTCCTTTTTTTTTTAATTAATTCTATTTAATGATATATTAATTATTATATTTATATGAACAATATATATACACACACACGCACACACACAGACATATATATATATATATATATATATATATATATATATATATATATATATAATGTTTTGGTCAAGAAAAAGATCCAATAATTTTTGTTTTGAAATATATTTTGATTGTTTTTTTTTAACTGATTAAATATTTTGTGCCGAAGATAAGGAATTTAATAACGATTATTTTAATATTTGCAAATATATATTTAGAGAAACACTTTAAAAATGATGCAATATATTCAGCTTTTGCTTTAGATTATTTAAAGGTTGTTTCAATTAGTTTATTTTCAAATAAATTTTTATTTCAAATGGTTTATTATTTTTATATATTGCTTATCTTCTTACTTGTTTTATTACTTATTGTTACTTACTTATCTACTTATTGTTACTGCAATATAAGTTTGACTGATTTGTAAAATGAAAATTTTCTCTTAAAAAAGAAATTATTTCAATTTCTGTATATTTGGTAACAATGTGTAATTGTTGTAATTGAATCAAATGTATAAATATTTCATTAAATGTAGATAAAATTAATTATAGAACATTAAATAAAAAACAATAGGAATCATACCACTAATAAAATAAATAAAATCATTTGAAAATAAATTTTATTTATAGTAGAGTAAAATTAAATTTTATTCTAATATTGTTTCTGTTTTTCTTTTTTTCAAATAATATTATTGAAAATTAATTGCTACATTATTATTCACATTAGAAAATGTTTTATGATCATCATAGTTGTTTAAAATGTCAACTGTAAATTTTTGAATACATCTTTAACTTTCGACAAGCCGACATCGTACGGCACCGCATGTTACCGACATGGGCATATTATACCAATTAAAAATAGCTTTAAAAAATCAAAAAACATTCGTTTTATTATTATAAATATAGGAGTAAAGTTTTATTATCTAAAATTACAAAATACTACTGAACATAGACAACGTTTGTCGCTATGTATATGCTTAAAGAATAGCTAATCAAGTGATGCGTGCGCAGCCGTACGTATTATATTTTTATTCATTATATTATTAAATTTGATATTATTTTTTGACATTGGAAATTATTTCTGGGATTGATATTAGTGTATATTTAATATAAACGAGTTGCTAGATACAATAAATTAATATTTGAACTAGGCATATTATACCCATGTCGGATACGGGAAGGTTAAGAGTATCTGCAAACCCGCCGAAAATGCTTAAAAAAGATCTTATCTTTACCCACAAAATCGATTTTATATATTAATCGATTTTAATAAATTTTTTTTAATCGACAGATAAAGGATTACGGAAGGTATTACGAATGTTAAAATTTTTTATTTCAATGTATTTTTTTATCAGATAAAATAAAACATATTTTATTTACAGAATATTAATAATAAAAATATTAAAATTAAAATTCTAACATTCGTAAAACCTTCTGCAATCCTTTATCAATCGATCAAAAAAAATTTATATAAAATAGATTAATATACAAGATCGATTTTATGGAGAAAGTCAGAGGTCTTTTATTGCATTTTTCGGATGCAAGTGTTCGAACAAAGTGCTGCTGCAAGCGGTAGTTTACTGTATTACGGTATAGCTCTGCCCAGCATGCGTGAATTGCACAAAGCACCTCATTTTTGACTTTCGACGCCATATTATATTTTGATTGAAATATTATTGTTAGACATTATTATTAGAAAATATTAAGTATTAATAATTAGGAATGCAACTGTTATCCGGCTGGTTTATAGCTAATTATTATTTAACTGTATTTACTTTTATAAGTTTTGATTATATAAAAATTGACCTATTGCTCTAAGGGCTGGTACCGAGCAGCGCCCGATTTTAAAATTAATTTATTATAATTGTCCGAACTGCGCTCAACAATTTGTTGTCCTAACTGCGCTTAAAATTTTCGTGTCCGAATTGCGCTCAGACCATTTTTCTTCTCAAAATTACCTTGTCCTAACTGCGCCTCAGCAAAAAAATGGAGATTAAGGAGACATTAATAAACAAAATATAATAATGACAAGAGTAGTATTTCGTGAAGGTTTTTCCCGGCAGGACTTAATGACTAATTAATGATCTAATTAGTTCCTGGCGCCAGTGACGTCATACGCTTACTTGTAAGGTATAATTTAGAATATTTTTGCTAATTAATTATTTCATAAATAGGGTCTTTATTGTAGTTTTGTATTTAAAAGAAGGTTTTTAACTAATCTATTTCACTAATCATATGTATTAAATGTGGAATGTATGTTTTTAAGAATTCTGTTAATTGTTCATGATGTGGAACCGACAATTTGTAAAAAAAAACTGGCCAATTTAATTATGTAGAACGGTATTTTAAAAAGGGAAAAAAAATTTACGTAAAGCGGGAGTATATTTTTTAAGAACTGTGTTAGCTGTTAATGTTATAGCTTATTTTAGAATATTTTAACCAACTTTGATAATGAAAAAAAAAGACAAGAAAAGACATTTAGCATAGTAAAACAAACACCTATTAAAAAAATTTCAGGTAGTTTACTGTTTACCCCTATATTTAAAAAAGAATTTTAAAAGATTTTTAGATAATCTATTTTTATGTTTAAAAATAGCAAAATGTATTTTTTCTAATTTTCGAAAATGTCATATAATGACTTAGTAATTATGGAACATATATTTTGAAGAATTTTGTTTATGACACACATTATATTAAAGTATTTTAAGTATTTTGTAAAATCAGTTCATTAGTAAAAAAAATTTAAAAGTTTAAATAGAGAAGTTTTTCAAATTTTTAAAACATTCTTAGTATAAACATTCGCTCAGTTAGTTAGTTAGTTACTTCTGATATACAATGGCTTCGAAACACATTTTTGAAATCTTGGATGATGTTGTTATTCGTTCTGGTTTTGATTTTGAAATTTATTATATTGAAACAAAAAGTAAATTTGAATAACTAAAAAAAAATTAATGTAAATCATTTATCTCTACTTTAAAAAATATATCAAAATTTTTCACTATTGTGCATGATTTTGACAAATTTGAAATTCAATATTTACATTTGATGTTAAAAAACAGACATTTTCTTAAGGCCTTGTTATTTTAATAGAATATTAAACGTCAAAGTATTAGCTTACAAATATGTTTTCAAAATCTATTAAAATATACATAAATTTTATAATTTACAAGAAAAATTAAAGTATAAATATTATATTTAGTACGAATTTTTATTAATATTATTTTGTATTAAATTTTAATTTAGATTTTTGACAAGTAATAATAAACAAAAATTTTGTTTTACTTAAAATTAACTTTATATTTATAATTTGTTTAATACTGAAAATAAAAATATTATTATAATTCTAACATCAATTTATAGTAATAAATTAATAATTTTATTTAGTTTGTGCATACATTCCTTAAAACCAGTTATATCAATCAATTCACAGCAATTCACAGCTTGCTTTGAAAACAAACAAAAATTCAGTCACGTTTAAATATAAAAAATTATCTTTTTGCAATCTTTAACCTTTCTAAACAATTACTTGTCCAACAATATAGAATCAATGCACTGGTTTAAGGGTGTGACGTACTTTTAGGTAGGGCACAAAAGTTTGGCTTTTGAGTTGCCTCGGGCGCCAAACGGATCGGATAGCTTTGTCGGAGATGAAAATTTAGGGTAAATAACTACCAGAATAACATTCGATGCGATGTCTGCTTTATTTTACTGATCTAGAGCTACACTCGACGCTGTATCCGGGTCCACAAAACACTACACAACGTGTTACGCGGTGGTTACTCAACTGGCAGTAATTTTAGCTAATCGACGCCTGGCGTCGCGGCGGTGACCAGCGTCAGAAACTTGTCTCGGAGCCTAGTACGTCGCGGTACAATTTTTAGAAAATCGACGCTCGGCGTCGCGGCGGATTTCGACGTCTAAAAAGCGGTCTGGTAGGCTACGTATGCTCCCAACGGCTTCGGGTGGTGTACTATGTGATTTTAATGATTTGGCCACATCGACGCGCGGCGTCGCGGTGGTGACCAATGTCGGAAACTTGTCTCGCGGACTAGTATTGAATTCCGTAGAATTTGAGAAATCGACGCTCGGCGTCGCGGCGGTGATCGGCGTCGGAAGTTTGTATCGCAGTCTAGTATCGGTTGTTGTTGGTCTTGGAAAATCGACGCTTGGCGTCGTGACGGTGTTCCGGCGTTGCGACGGTAATCGGCGTCGCGGCGGTGATCGCGTAGATGCGTCGCGGCGGTGATCGCGTAGGTGCGTCGCGGCGGTGATCGCGTAGGTGAGTCGAGGTACTTTTCTAGTGGAATGATTCGTGACGTAACTAGAGACGTCGACGCCTGTGTTACCCAATATGGGTCGCGGTTTTACTAACGCGGTTCGATTTAACGGTCGCAGTGTGGTTTCGACGTAGGCTAGTTTCTGAGGATATTTCGGCGGACTCTCAGCTCGGATGAGCCGGGGATTCTCTGGGAATCAGATCTCTACTCCAAAAACACAGCGTCTGTTACCCAATATGGGTCGCGGTTTTTACTAACGCGGTTCGATTTAACGGTCGCAGTGTGGTTTCGACGTAGGCTAGTTTCTAAGGATATTTCGGCGGACTCTCAGCTCGGATGAGCCGGGGATTCTCTCGGAAACAGATCTCTACTCCAAAAACACAGCGTCTGTTACCCAATATGGGTCGCGGTTTTTACTAACGCGGTTCGATTTAACGGTCGCAGTGTGATTTCGACGTAGGCTAGTTTCTGAGGATATTTCGGCGGACTCTCAGCTCGGATGAGCCGGGGATTCTCTCGGAAACAGATCTCTACTCCAAAAACACAGCGTATGTTACCCAATATGGGTCGCGGTTTTACTAACGCGGTTCGATTTAACGGTCGCGTTGTGGTTTCGACGTAGGCTAGTTTCTGAGGATATTTCGGCGGACTCTCAGCTCATATGAGCCGGGGATTCTCTCGGAAACAGATCTCTACTCCAAAAACACAACGTATGTTATCCAATGTGGATCGCGATCAAAATTATTTCAGCCTGATGGGCAAACGGAAAGCGGAAACAATTTTCACAACTAGAACAATGATTCTCACATTATTTCGGACGTCGGTTATTTCGGCGGTTGTTTTTCGGCGGTTTGTATTTTTCGGCTCTCAGTTTGACTGAGGATTGAATTCTATCTTGTAGCTCTCAGCTTGACTGAGGATTGAAGTCTATCGGGTAGCTCTCAGTTTGACTGAGGATTTAAGTGTATCTGGTAGCTCTCAGCTTGACTGAGGATTGAAGTATATCTTACCGTGAAACGGCTCGGGTTTATATAGTAAAATGTTACCGGACGTTTTTAGACAAGTTTTAAAATGAATTTTTCATTCACAAACCGAAAGTAACGCGTTGTGTGTGGTTTGTGGACTCACAATTTCGGACACGTTTGTGGACTTTAACAAAATTTACAAATTTTTTTCACATTTTTACATTTTTACATTTTTCTTTTCAAATTATTTTCGTGGCGAAACTTAGTTTCGTCACAAGGGACATTAAATTTTTATTTCCAAAATAATAACTTTTTTGTTTCGAAATTTTAAAATAAATTTTACTTTTTGCTATTGTTTTATTTTTAGTTTTTATACATTATTGTAGTAAGTTTTTGTACCACTATCAGACAAATTACACATTACACTGTCACTTATTTTGTTTAAGAATTAAATAGAAATACAAAAGGATGACTACATAGAAAACATAAAAATTATAATTAAATTTTATTATAAATGAAAATATTATAAAAAAATATTACACATAAATAATATATTATAAAGTTTTCTTTTCTAATAATTTCTCAAACCTTTCTCTATGATTTTGTTTCATTTTTTCTTTTAAGTAGCTTAACTTCGAGGCAAGTGTTAAAATTAGAAGCTTGTCCTGAACATATTCCTGCGGTTTATAGAATGGTACTGCTGGGTCTGTGTTCCAATTTTTTTCATAAAGTTTTCTTCGCTGCTTGTCTACATATTCAAGCGACATTTTTAACTAATAACAAATAAAATATTTAGTGTAGAATGTATCTTCTTTCAAACGATTTTGTTTATTTATTGAAAAAAATTTTACAACACAGGGGTGTTAATATGAAATACTAAATTAAATTTCCCTATACATTTATCAATTTATAACGCAATCGAATTTATAATTTGAAATGCAAAATTTTTCTAAGAATCAGTTTTCGTATGATTTTACAAAATAAATTGAAGGTGTGGTAAAAAATATTATTTAATGTATATTAAAACCAAAATCTGTTTTACAGTTAGAATTATTTTCTCATTTGCTGTAGTGTTTCAAGTTAATTTCAAATTTAAACTTATTTAACTTTAACAAATTTGCATACTGTTTATTATTCTTGTTCAAAGGTATCTAATATTACTTTTAACTTTTTTTAAGTATATTTTCAATAACGAAATCTATGTCTTGATAAATACAATATTTTAACAAAAAATTTAATTGCCCATTTTATAAAATTCTTCTAATATTAAAAAATATTCTTTATCATTTGAAAGCTGTTTATTTCCAAGTCAAATTTTTTGAAATTAATTAAATTTATTAATGAAGGCAGTTAATTTTATCATAGCTATTAATTAAAAAGAAATTAAACTGATTTGATTTCTCTACCTAAATATTTAGTTGTTCTGCGATTCAAGTTTTCTTCAAAAACTACATTTTTACAAAGTCTTCGTTGGTTGTCTGATGAATCAGCCATTATTTTAACTATAACAAATAAAATAATTGTATTTTATATATTTTCTTTCAATCGATACAGATTTATCTTCGTTTATTTACTGAATATATTTTACAATACATACATAAGTGTTAATATGAAATACCAAATTTAATTTTCTCTATACATTACTCACTTAAAAAATTTTAACACAATCTAATTTATAATTTGAAATGCAAATTTTTCTAATTTCTATAGCTACTAATTGTAAAAATATATTTATACTTACACAAAAAAAAGCAATTAAACTGCTGCACTAAACTTGTTTTATAACTGTTATATAAACAGAAGTAAATATACGGAGTATAATGCTACAGTATAGTTGACTTAAAATTTTGAAAATTTCAGTACTTATAGATTTTTTATTTTAAGGAAAACCCTCCCTAGTAGGCACGGTATATTCAAACCAAGTGATTATTTAGGGGGAAGGGCGTTATAATACTAAATAAGGTACGGCCCCAACAAGAAAATAATTGGTTATGCTAACTGATAAATTAAGAGTATAACAAATCTTTTTCTAATATTGTTAATAGATTTGTAATCATAGAACATAAATTAATAAATTAAATAACGAAATATAAAAATATTCTAAAATTGAGACATTTTTTCAAAATTCCACAAGTAACTCAGTCATTGAATCGGCTGTTAAGCTATGCATCAATGACTTGCCAGATTATTTCTATATTTATATAGTATACTGTAACAAAACTGAGATTGCATAAGTAGTTATGTTTACGTGTGTGTGTGAGTACATATATGTGTGTATGTATGCGCGCTGTGAAACATATCATTGGAATGTGTTTATGCGGAGAACGTAATGTCGGTGTGAGCTGTGTGTGTATGTATGTGTGGGAAAGTTCTATGAGACACTAGATTGTTGTAGAAGCTTTCGAGAAGTATTGGTTGCAGCCTATTTAAGGCGCTACGAGCAATGGGAGAAATCAGTCATCATGAGAGAGTCGATCTAGTAAGATCGTGTAGTTGGTCCGGTTGGGCCAGAAGGTGATGGCTCGGTTAAATAAATAGTAGTGAAATATAAATATGTAAATATAAATGTGTGCAAGTATATTAATGTGGTGTTAGTTAATAAGTAGTGTCAATGTCAGTCTGATAGTTATAAGGTTAATTATAGGTAAATATAAATAGTGTAATTGTTTCTTTAGCTCCGCTCGGCTAACCATTGTTGTTGTACAGTTATTGTTATTTAGTGTTTTAAGTGTTGTAAATAAATGTAGTCAAAATACAATCGCAAATATGGTGGTGATTATTTTAATATATTTCCAATACTGTTCGGACGGCCCCGACACGAATTCAAATTCACGTTACAATACTAAGAATTTTGTTTTATCAATTTTTAATATTTACTATCATAGTATTTCAAATTAATATCAATACAAATTTTTTTTTAATTATAACAATTACCAAAATATTTATTTTTATTTATCACAGTTATCTATTTTTAACATTTATAAATCAATATTTCTGTAAACGATTTTATTAGCGGTTTTACAAAATGTTTAAAATATTTTAATGTACAATACATCATAAGCAATGCAATAGTTTTGAAAATACTATCTGACATTTACAAAAATTTATAAACGATTTTTATCTTTAAAAATATAAAAATAGATTACATGGTTCTCTTAGAAAAAGATTAGCGTTATTATTATAAATCATTTAATTTTTTAAATTAAAAGTAATAATTCCCAGTAATATTTTATTATTCATTTAACACGTTAACTGTCACCAATAAAAAAAAATCTGGGTGCCCCCGGGCCATTTTTCTTTTTTTATAGATTTAGGGTATTTTCATATCGGAATTTGTTTTCTTTTAAATATTTCTGCAAATTTTGAAATATTTTATAGAAGTACAATATATGTACCTCACGGCCTAATGAAATCGATTCATCCGTATACGCCGTGAGACACATGTACCATGTACTGTGCCTTGTTTGCATGTTTGTACAAGTTTGTTATGATCATCGTTTCTGTAATAAGTTTAGTTCTACTCATGATTTTGGAAAGTATGCATATTTTGAGTAAATTATGTACCAATACTAAAAAGAACAAAGACAATTAGCTAAATTATGGGAGCAGTATATTTTCGAAGATGAAGATCTTTTTGCTTGTGACAATTCATCTAATGAATATGTTTTTACTCATTCTGAAGAGAATTCAAGTAAAGAAAATAAAACGAAATAAAATTAGAAAATCATTCATTCTGTATAAACTGTTTTTCAGAGACACAAAGCGTCAAAATCAGAATAGGCATATTCAAATATCTATGTAATTTTTATTTTTAATTTTTCACACATCCTGCAACGTTCTATAATAATGGTTATTATAATTTAAAAACTTTGTAACTACCTTTTTAACCTTATTGATATTAAAATATCAATAGCATAAGAGTTAGTTTTGATAACAATCAAATTTTTTCTTCTTAATTTTTACGTAATCTAGTTTTATGTTCCAAAATAACATTTGTTTTATAATTTTTCAAAAAGTCATATAATATTCTGTTATGTTAATTAATTATCTCATAAATAAGACGTTTACTGTAGTATTGTATTTGAAAGAAGGGTTTTAACTAATCTATGTAATTAATTTAGATAAATGTTAAATGTATGTTTTTACGAATTCTGTTCATTGTAGATATTATATATGTATATATACAGATATAGGAAAATTTACCTTAGAACATTTTAACTTCCAACTTGGATAATGAAAAACAAGAAAGGTTATGGTAGTAAAAATAACGCCTATTTCCAGGTAGTTTTCTGTACACGGTGATATTTCAAGGAATTTAAAAGTTTTAGGTGATATATTTTTCATGTTTTATTTTTATTATTAGATTTATTAACTTAATAATTTTAATATAAATTCATATTATCGAAATATTATATTTATTTTTATTTTTATAATATAATTTGTTGGGAAATTTTAAATTATTTAAAAATTTTGAAATAATTTTTTTTGGACTAATTTATATGTAATATATATAGAAAAAATCAAAGATATAAATCAAAATTCGCTTATTTTAACGGTGACTACGTAAAGCTATTATTAAACAATACCTTTACATATTTATGAAAGTAATTATTAGTAGTATTATTTTTTATAAATGATATATAAAGAAATGTTTGAATTTATTTTAGTATATACAGGGTGTTCGTTCGCTTGGTTGATATAGGGCAATAACATGGGATTTCGATAATATGCAGAGTACTACTTTCTGAAGTAAAATTCGGAGAAATACATAGAATACTTTTCGATAGGGAATAAAAAGTACTATAATTTGGTTCTACTTTTAACTTGCTAGCATGTGCCGTTTGGGCGCTAGAATTTTTTTAAAATGTTTTTTAGAATTTTCAATAATTTTTCCTGCTAAATCAGTATGAGTTAGAAAAAAATGTTACTTAGCTATTATGTAGCCAATTTTTTTCTCTATTTTACTGAATTTTTTCAGATTTTTTTGAGCAAATTTTGAAAAAAGTTATATTTCAAATTTTTTTAAAAATATAACTTTTTTCAAAATTTGCTCAAAAAAATCTGAAAAAATTCAGTAAAATAGAGAAAAAAATTGGCTACATAATAGCTAAGTAACATTTTTTTCTAACTCATACTGATTTAGCAGGAAAAATTATTGAAAATTCTAAAAAACATTTAAAAAAAATTCTAGCGCCCAAACGGCACATGCTAGCAAGTTAAAAGTAGAACCAAATTATAGAACTTTTTATTCCCTATCGAAAAGTATTCTATGTATTTCTCCGAATTTTACTTCAGAAAGTAGTACTCTGCATATTATCGAAATCCCATGTTATTGCCCTATATCAACCAAGCGAACGAACACCCTGTATGTATACAAAACTGGGTAGTATAATTTAAATTAAATATTAAGAATCGTTGAAAAATGGCTCAAGTTTTTGTTAACAAACATACAGGTCTATTCCGTATCTTCAAAAGTTAAAAATTAACGTCAAAGTTACGGTTAAAATTTTTTATAGAAATTTTGCTATTCTGTAAGACAAAAGTGTTAAAATTTTAACCACATTTCGGTCAAGTCGACAGGTTAAATGGCAAATTTTAACGTCATATCTGAAGGTGGTGTTAACATTTAAACCAGCAGTTAAAACTTTTCCGTTTCTTTATAAACACCTAAAATTATTATATACTATATAAAAGTAAATTAACTATGGCTGCGGGATATGTAGAAGGACAAAGACTAAGAAATAATGATATTGGGGAAATGAACTAAAGAATGCTACTGAAAAATATAATGATTATATTTTTATATTAAAGAATAATCAAATTTATTTTTAATTTTTGTATTAATAATTAATATTTATTACATTATTTCAATTTTTAATAGTAAAAATTTTTTTAAATATATAAATCAATTTAAAAAACAAAACATTCTGTTAAAAAAATCTTTGGCATTTTAACAAAAAACAAAAATTTTTTCGGTTATTTTTTCCATAGCTATTGCTAGCAAATTGATAGAATTTGACAAATTATTCATGGCTTTCGTTTGTTCATCCAAACTATTTACTAATGCAGTGCTAAGAGTATTATTTATTACTGGTCGTTTCGGTATAAAATAAATACTTTTTGACAAATTTGCTTGATATCAATTCTATATGTAAAATGTAAACATAACCTCTTACAAAAATAATATATTTTTTTAAATATATGACAAAAATAAAAATATTATATGTTACTTACGTTCCTCGGCCATGATAATACTTATTGCACAAATTAAATTGTAAATATATAAAAATTAATATAATATACACAAAAATATGTAATTTTTTGACAAGCACAGCTTATACAGCAACAAATTTTTAATACTTGTAGCTAACTTCTCTATTAAGATTTAACTGCAGAGTTAAAATATACCTTTTAAACGGCTGGTTAATATTTTGAGATACAGAATAGAAAACTGGGTTTAAATTTTAACCTGTTGGTTAATACTTTACTTTTAACCAACATTTTTAACTTAATTTTTTTAACCTTTAAAAATACAGAATAGACCTGATATACAGACGATTCCGCTTAATTGGGGCCCCCGCTTAATTGGGCCACCGCTTAATTGGGGCAGCCGCTTATTTGGGTCAAATCTCAAAGAACAGAAACCAAACCAAGGAACCAACAGTAAATTTACATGTTTAATTGGGACATCATTCCGCTTAATTGGGCCAGAAAATTTAAGATCACAGTACATATTATGTTACAAATATTCACAAGAAAAAATATTTACAATATAAAATAAAAGACAGACTACACTTGACATATGTTTGCATTGAATTAAAAATGTTTGTACCTATTTATTTTTATATTTTGGAATTCATTATTATTTTTTCTTAAAAGTTTATATTTTTTGGTTATATGTAGTTTATAGTTTTGTTCAAGAATTTATAAAATAAAATTATTGAAAGAAAAATATAGATTGTTTAATAATTTTATGTAAAATTCGCTTAATTGGGGCAGCCGCTTAACTGGGCCAAAATGCTCTAGTCCCGATGTGTCCCAATTAAGCGGAATCGACTCTATTTTGATATAAATATTTATAGATTTTTCCTCGGCTATATTACGTTATATAATAATAGTAATGTTTAAGTTATTCCGAAAAATATTTTTATACATGTTCAAATTAATTCATTGCCGGCCGGCACAGCCGAGCGGTTTGGGACGTGTGTCACTTGTGTCTGAAACCGCTCGTACCTGTGATGGCCCGGGTTCGAATCCCGCTTGGGGCATGGATGTTTGTGTTGTCTTTGTTTAGTCTAAAAATAGAACTAATAAATAATATGAAAGTGTCTGGCTAATGGACCAGTTTCCAAAGCCAATATATGTGAAATAAAAAAAAAAAAAAATTAATTCATTAGTTACAAATAAAAATTATTTTCATTTCATGCAGACATAAAATTAATCCTTTATCATTAAATGTAGATATTAATATCCATAACATCTGATTTTATAAAGAGTTAATTAATTTTAATATTAATTTTTATGAATATGTTGACAGAATATTGCTTAATACAATAATTTTGTTTATAAATCTTAAAAATAAGAAGAAGAAATTTTATTGTTATCAAAACTAGCTCTAATGCTATTGAAATTTAATATCAATAAGGTTAAAAAGGAAGTTACAAGGTTTTCAAATTAGAGTAACTATATATTCAGGGTTGGGCAGGATACAAAAATTGGACCATATACAGCAATGTAAAATTTGTTTATGTTATTAGAGTAAATTTCACCTGTTTTAACATCCTTTGTATATTTATTACGAAGAAGAAAATTAGAAACAAATTGAAATAATATTTTAAATTCAAATTTAATTTATCGCTTTTTGCTAGTTCTATATTCATACTGTACAAAAATTTATGTAATTTAAATGTTTTATAAATGTAGTTTTTCATAAAAAACAGTTTTTAAAAAATAGTTTTTCATAAATAAAAATTTACGTTAATTATCACAGTAAAATTACAAAATGTTATTTTTACTATTAAAACCAATGTAAAATTACATAAATTTAAGATATATTTTTTTACAGGAGCAGGTAAATTGCACACCAATGTCATAAATCCCAAATTTGAGTAACCGAATTGCACACCGGTCAACCGCTGAATGACCCAAACGGATTATCGGTTTATAAGGGTCTTGAACCCTTACGCCGGTAGTTTTTTCAGTGAGCGTTTGTTTATTCTATAGCATATTTTTACGCCACTGCTGGCTTAGGGTAGGTTAGGTTATAGGTTTTAGGAAAATTTGCTTAAAAAAATTCGCAGGCGTTTGTGGTATGTTCTAGAGACAAATTATTTTCGATTCTACCGGGTTTTAAGTTGAAATCTTAATCCTTAATCTGTTTATGACCGGTGTGCAATTTGGCTATGCAAAGTTTCGGTAAGGGATTAGAACCCAAACGCAGTGTGCAATTAGTATGCACCTTTTTTTACAGTGTAGGCTCTCAAATATATACATAAGTTTTGAGGATATGCTGTCGCGGATGCATTCAAGCAGCCATACAATTAAATATTACACGTATAAGATTATATAATATATGTCATATTTATATTATTCATAATAAGTACACAAAAATAATTAATAAACTCTTACTTTCGAAAATTGGTTTAAATAAATATTTTTTTTAAATTTTGTTAAAAAAATTGAATTTCTTAAAAAAAAAATCATAAACAGAACATCCTGGTTTCCTCTACAGAATTTCACATTATAATGAAATGAATTTAACAAAATAATTGTGTTTTTTTATTAAACATGTTTTCGAAAAAGTATATGTTAAAATTAACTATTTAATTATAGATATTTTTGTTAAAAATATATTCTTAAATAAATTATCGTTAACATTTTTTGTATATTAAATATTTTCTATAATATTACAAAAATTAAATTATAATTTAGTTATTTAAAAAACTTGTGTAACTATAAAAAGATTCGATGGTATTGGCATTTAACTGTACA
Organism: Clivina fossor; assembly: GCA_963966155.1. Classification (NCBI taxonomy): domain Eukaryota; kingdom Metazoa; phylum Arthropoda; class Insecta; order Coleoptera; family Carabidae; genus Clivina; species Clivina fossor. The sequence goes on from CAWYQG010000516.1 coordinate 585,475, forward strand.
GATAAGAGGACATATATACATATGTTCCGTATATATTTGCAGATTAGGTAGGTGTTATTTTATTCGATGTTACTTGATCGTAAGTTGGCTGTAGCACAATGGGCACAAAATCGGTCAAATTGTTTCACTTTTCACACATATCTGATCATTACATTACATTCAAAACGACACGTTATAAAGGACTTGCAATCACTTTAAAAAACCCGGTTGTATATTTGAATCGTCTACAGAGGATCAGCGAACTTTATTTATTCTTTCTGTGTACTTTAACAAATTTCTGTGTCTTGAAAGTTATTAGTTTTTGAAATTAACACGATATTTGCGAAAGATAAATTTAAATTTAATGGCATTTAGTCACTCAGGTAATTCAATAATGCAGGTCATTTATTTTATAATCAATTGCTTTCTATTATGTAATATTTGCATTAGTTAAATTAAACTAACTTATAGATTAGTTTAATACTCTAGTAATAATATTCATTTAACATAGTAATAAATTCTTTCAGAACTCATTATATTAAATAAAAACTGCTTTAGGTTAAAGTTTTGTATCGACATTTCGACGAAACTCAACGTCCGTCTTCATCAGGGAAACTGATACAAATATCATTATAGTAAATAACAGAAGTAACTAAATTATAAATTTAGATAGATTGGTCAATATTAACAGCAGATGGATAAGAGAAGCAATCAAAATTTATAAAAAAAGATAACATCAATCATTGTGAAGGCACTAAGTTAAATAAAATGAATTAATTAAAAATCTATAAAATTTTATGATCTAGTTACTTATTTGTTACCAAGTCATCATTTATCCTGTTTTTAAATAAATATTAATACAGAACTTAACCGTAAAACAGTTTTTATTTAACATTAATTTAATTAAGTATACTAAAACATATCTATATATTTTTAAAATAATATTTTAATGAAAGTTTATTATACTTAATTAAATATAATTGTACTTTTTAATTTGTATTTTTAATTTGGTATTATGTGCTTGTCAATATATTATAAAAACATTGCAATTTCTAATAGTCTTTAATTGAAATCTTAGTTTTGTATTACAGAATATTATAATTTTATTTTTTTCGATTTCTGAAAAATATATAATTTGTTTACAAAATATAAATTTATAAAATTAGATTATATTTTTACCACTTTGACTGCAAAGTACAGTGTATGTAACATTTTCAATCGTTATACATAAGTTAATACCTTTATTTCAAAAACTAAAATATAAATGTATTGATATTATTATTACACATATTATGTACACTTAAACTATAAAGAAGGAAAATGTATCTTAAGTACGATAAGTGACAGTGTAACGTGTAATTTATCTGATAGTGTTACAAAAAATTAAGGCAATAATGCATAAAAACTAAAAATAAAATAATAGCAAGAAGTAAAATTTATTTTAAAATTTCGAAACAAAAAAGTTAATATTTTGGAAACGGAAATTTAATAAGTGTCCCTTAAACCAGTGTCTTGATTTTATATTGTCGGACAAGTAATTATTTAGAATGTTAAAGATTGCGAAAAGATATTTTTTTGTATTTAAACATGACTGAATTTTTTGTTTTGTTTTCAAAACTAGCTGTGAAGTACCTAAGTTATTAAACGTAAATGCAAAGTTAATAATTTACAAAATATAAAACAAAATTTTATGTTGAAAAAAAAATGATTGCTTGATATAAATTGGTTTGGAATGTACACACAAATTAAATAAAAGTTAGAATTATAATAATATTTTTGTTTGTTATGTTTTATTTTCTGTATTAACCAAATTATAAATCTAAAGTTAATTTTAAGTAAAACAAAATTTTTAGTGTATTATTACTTATCAAAAATCTAAATTATAATTTAATACAAAATAATATTAATAAAAATTTAAATATCCTTTTTTGTAAATATGTCTTGATTCACACCCGATTGTTTTGTTTTATTAAAATAAAAATAAATTATTATTCTATTAATACCTTATAAACGTTTCATATATTATTGGATATAATTTTATAAAAATACTTGTATCAAAATGATATATATACATGTAGAGCTTAAAATATTATTATTAATTTAGATAATAGTAAGTGTGTAGGGAGTAGCTGTCGTCGGTCCTCCCAATTTAGGGCTGTGTGCTTCAATATTTTGAACATATAAAACTTCTTTCTAATCAGAAATTTCTAGATCAAGTAAAAAATATATGAAATTTAAGACAAATTATCGTTTTATATAATTTATAAATATGAACGTTTTACGTAATGACAGTAATTGAACGTACTAAATGAAATATTCTTTAAATGATGTTTTATCAATTTTCAAAAATAATTTAATGTATTATGTATAATGTTGTATTGCAAAATGTTCAATATGTATTTTTAATTTTAATATTTTGTATATGGTTTTTTATTATAATAAATAAAACACTTATTACAATTAATATTTTATTATTCATGTTTCCTTTATATATATTCATACATACACATGCATTTTACAAAATATATACATTTATATATATATATATATATATATATATTAATTAGAATAAAACAAATTCTATCAAAGTTATTTCGTTTCCCTTGAGTATTTCAATTCCAGTAAACACGATTGCCAATTTTCCTAAATGTTTAGCATATAGTGAGACTTCTTCATCGGATAATTCATCAAATCGCTTTGGTAAATACGATTTGAAATTTTCAAATTCAACTAAAAGTTTTCTTCCAAAAGAAGTTTTCACAGGTTGTAAGGATTAACTAAATATTTTCGTTCCTTGTCTAGCGTTGATAACTTTTGGATTTTTTTCTTTAATTGACCAATTTCATTGAGTTTTTCAAGTTCCATGATTCCTTTTTAAAAACTATTAATAAATTATTATTATTAATATGAAATTATGTTTTAAAATAAACTAAAATAATATTTTGTACTTACCAAATAAAGTTGAAGTTTCTAAGGTAAAGTTATTTTTCAAACTGCTTCGTAATGAGTAACCCTTAAGCTTTATATATACTTTTGTAAAGTAATTTCAAAAATTCAAAACAAAATTTTAATTATTTTTTCGACGTAACAATTTTTTTTTTTAATACTCAATTAGCATTTTTTTTTTCTCTCACTCTTTTTATTTTCTCACATTTTTTTCTGTAACTGTATATATATATAATTATCTATAATAAACAGAATTCTTAAAAACATACATTCCACATTTATTACATATAATTAGTGAAATAGATTAGTTAAAAACCTTCTTTTAAATACAAAACTACAATAAAGACCCTATTTATGAAATAATTAATTAGCAAAAATATTCTAAATTATACCTTACAAGTAAGCGTATGACGTTACTGGCGCCAGGAACTAATTAGATCATTAATTAGTCATTAAGTCCTGCCGGGAAAAACCTTCACGAAATACTACTGACAAGCAATATTGTTTTATTTGAAGCAAAATACTTAAATAATTTACTGCATATTTATATGCCATGCATTGAACAAAATTTTTTTTCAATTTGTCTGTTCAAATATTGATTTATTTTCATTAATTCAAACGAGTCAATCTTTGATTTTCCACTGCAAATGTTTTTTTGTGTACAAAACAGTACCGAGCGCAGTTAGGACAAAACAACTTTGATTTAAATCAATCTTCGAGCGCAGTTACGACAGGAGGATTAAAATGATAATCATAATAGATAAATATATAATTATATGGAGCGCAAAATGGAAAATAAACTGAAATATTTTTATTCAAAATGTATGCTTCTTGAAATCGTTGATTCCAGACAGGAAAGAAACATGGAATTAAGAGATATACAATAACATTATTAATATAAATAAATATATGTTTTGTTATACTATTTTTTTTATAAATTGTTTTTTTTTTTTGTAAATTATTCTTCTCGTATAATATTTTATCTCAATATTTACATAAAAATAATTTTTATAATACCTTTTTTGACAATATTCTTTAAAATATAATAGTGACAAAATTCGCTTTGTTCAATTTTGATTATTTAGAAAATAAAAAGTCGTCAACACAAGAATTTCTTATTTCACTTTTCTAATAGTCCATACATAACAAATGTATTATGGCAGTAATGTAGTCATTGTACATTTTTCTGTATGGTATAGTGTTATAAACCGTAGGAGTAATTCATAAAATATAAAACTTACGCGTAAAATATTAAAAAAAGTTGATATTTTCTTTTTTTGAGTCGTGATTTGGCATCTTTGTTAATAAATAAGTTGAAAAGATTGTGTGCGATTTGTATATGACCATTACTTTTTTGTAATTTAGAATGGATTACTATTATTTATATTTGTGTTCTCTCTTTGTTGCATTGCAAAGATGGGCTAATAATAATAATAATAATACTATTTATAAATACATATTTATACTTTGTTCTATTATTGTATAAAATATTATTTATAATTGTTTTTTAGAAATACGAAAAAATATCTAATTGAATAAATAATATATTATACTTAAAATGTATTTTTTTTTTCAAAAATAATAGGCACAAAATTAAAAATATTTAATATAGAAGGTTTAGTTGTTTTACAGTAATTTTTTTAAAACAAGATTAGAAGTATATGAGTAATCCCATATATAGACTACTTTGACATTTCTCGGAAAGTTGGCAACACTGTATTTTAATAATATTGTAATTTATGTGGGCACTAGGAGATACTTTTCTGAAAATTCGATCAAAATCGAATAAATAATGTAGCCACAATGAAATTTTAAAAAATTTTGTGATTTTTTTCTCAATAAGTTGGCAACACTGTATTTTGTTAAAATTGCATAATTTATTTAGGCACTAGGAAAAACTTTTATGAAAATATGATTAAAATCGGTTAAATAAAATGGTCATATTAAATTTTTTAAAATTTACTAATTTTTTTCTCAGAAAGTTGGCAACACTGTATTTTGTTAAATTTACATAAATTATATGAATACTAGGAGAATCTTTTGTGAAAATTTGAGTTAAATCGGTTGAATAACATGGCCATAATAAAAATTTTAAAATTTTAGTAATTTTTGTCTCGGAAAATTGGTAACACTGAATATTAATAAAATTATGTAATTAATGGGAGCATTAGGGAAATCTTTTCTGAAAATTTGATCAAAATCGGATAAATAACGTAGCCAATATGAATTTTTAAAAATTTTAATAATTTTTTTCTCGGAAAGTTGGCATCACTGGAAAAAAACAAAAACACAAGACCATCTTGGCTACTATACAAATTTATCCTGAAAATTTCATTAAAATCGGTTGAACCGTCTAGGAGGAGTTGCGATCACAAAATTTTGTCTGACGACCGAGCGAGCGAGCTGACGACGCACATCCATACACCCACATAAACTAAGTTCAGATTCGTCATCTACAGGCTATATGAAGGATTTCTATAAAAAAATTTTTTTTTGAAAATGTTACAGACACCGTACCAAACGCTATACTACATTTTCCTTGCAGTCAAAGTAGTAAAAAATGCATTTGAGAAATAAGTTGTGAAGAATTTTAAATTTTATTTTTATTTTAAATCATTGAAAACTTATTTAATAATTTTATAAATTTGAACAGTGGCGTGCGGTGGGTTATCAGGGGCAGGGTGTGCAGAGAATAATAATAAAACAATAAAAGTGTACATACAACATTTGCAAAATGCGCCGACAAAACGACCGTCTATTGGATGTGCAGAGTCTATACTGCAGACAGTTTTATTGCACGTAGACAAAATAGAACAAAGCGTTTCTTGTGTTTGTTCAGCTGAATAAATGAAATTTATTAGGAAATTTGTTTTTGAACTTTTTAAGTAAAGTAAAAGTAAAATAAGTCTTTATTTAGCTATTGCTATTACATTTTTTCTAATTAGTTTACAATTACACAGATAATATTATACATATGTACTATACTTATATGACATAATATATCGTATTACAAAACATTGGATCGCATGGATGACTTTAATTTCTTTTTAAATGCAATGACATTTTTAGAATTTTTTATTTCAGAATTTAATTTATTGAACATGGTTATGCCTTTATCAAAAATAACATTTTGGCCAAAAGTTGTATATTTTCTTTTTTTGCATATATTGTTACAATTTCTTGTATCATATGAGTGACTACTGAGACAAATTTTGTTGCATAAATACTCCGGCATTAAATTATTTAAAATTTTGTAAATAAATGTCATTGCATTTATATAAATAAAATCTTCAATGTTGAACCAATTTAAAGTTTGTAACATTGTACTTACTTTTGTGTATCTGTTACATCTTAAAATGATTCTCATTGCTCTATTCTGTAGTTTCTGCAATTTTTCTAAACATTCTTTGCTCACTAAAAGTAATATACTACAACAATAGTTAAAATGTGGTAAAACAATTGTGTTATATACTAGTAATTTTGAAGCTACACTCATGTTTTTGGTTATTCTCGCAAGAAAACTAATTTTTTTTGCAATTTTTTTACATAAATAATTTACGTGCTCTTTAAATTTCAATTTACTGTCCATAATTATACCAAGATATTTAATTTCATTTACGTATTCAATAGTAGAATTACCTATTTTTATAACTTTTTTTCATAAGTAGAGCTACTTTTCCAGTCTATATTAAAATCACCAACAATAATTATTTTATTATTTAAATCACAATTGTCCAACCAATCTTCAATATGGTTTATAAATTCCACTTGAGATGAACTTGGAGATCTATATAATGTGCACAACATGATTTGTTCATTCTTCACGTATATTTTTAAGTTTAAATACCACAAATCCAAATTTAAAGCATAATTTTCTATTACTTCATATTTCACATAATTTTTAATAAGCACTAAAACACCACCTGTTTGTCTCGAAATAGAATTACAACGCACGGCACTGTAATTACATATTTTTATTTCACTGTCTTCAATTTCATTTGTTATTCTGCTTTCACTCAAACAAATTATTAAAGGATTATGGTCCACTATCAATTCCTGTATTTCATCTTTATGTGCTAGAAAACTTTGAATATTTAAGTACAATATTTCATTGCATTTATTATTTGTTACCCGGCTTTCCTGTGGTTGCTATTCATTTACAACGTAATTCACTCTTTTTTTACATTCTTCTATCTTTCTTTTATGAGCGCTACAATTTTCACTCCAGGCTTCATGAGATGTGTTCAATTTTAGCTTTAATTTTTCATTAATTACTGAACAATTAACACAATTCGGGACGGTATTTTGGCATTCAGATCTCTTGTGATCACCTCCGCATTTAGAACATGCTATTTTATTTTTACAATTTTCTGCCTTGTGATTGTAACCAGAGCAATTATAACATCTGAATAAATGTAAATCTTCTTTAACAAAACATTTTTTCCAACCAATATTTACTTTTTCAAGTTTTATCATAATTTCAAAAGATTTCTCATCTGTTTCCACAATAGCTATATTAGTTCTTAAATTTTTTGGCCTGATTAAATGTAATAGTTTTATTTCAGCATTTGCTAATTTTTCATTTTGACTTTTCAGTTTTAATATTATTTCCTCAAGTTGCTCGTCTCTTTCAATTCCCATTATTTTCACTCTTGGTTTGCTTTTTGTTGCTATTGTTACCTCATATTTATCACCAAATTTTTCTTCAACCGACTTTTTTAAATTTTCTGATGATGCATCATCGTGGCATCCTACTAAAATTCCACCCTTTTTTATATTTTTCACACTAACTATTTCCGCTTTTACTGCAGCAGGATCAATTCTTTTTTTCACTTCGTTTTTTGTTTCCCTCGATGTTTGTTCTATCGTTTTTGGCTTAATTATAACATTTCGTTGCGTTACCACTGCACTAGCATACGATTTTTTTTCTTCTACATGAACATCTTGAATATTTTTTTTAATTTCTTCATTTATCGCTGTCAATTTATCTAACTGTTTCTGCATGTTTTTAACATTCTTTTCCTGCTGTACATATTTTTCTTCCTGCTTCTTCATCCAAAGTTTAGCACTAAAATTTACACTATTTATACAGCCACTACAAAACCATTTTATTTGTTTGTAGTTTAACAAAATATGCATTACATCTGCTGTCAATCTGACACACGTAGTATGGAATACCTCCGAACACAAACCATTACACCCTATACAACTTTCTGTTCTTTTGCATACATTAGTACATATAGGACATTTTTCCTCACTCATTTTGCTCGATTGCAGAATGCACTGACACGTCCGTGCGGTTCTGCAGTCAGCAACTGACTCTAAAACATTTAGAATTTACAAGTTCAACTAATTTTAGAGATCTCAGATTTTCAAAACGAATGTGCAGAATTTTTCCTGCCCATCATGACGATTATAGTGCTTAAAAAAAAAAAAACTGACCATATGGTTTTACAGGTTAATTTCTATACTTTCTGTAATTTAAAGTTAAAATTTCAAAACTATTTTTGCAGTAACTTTAATATCTCGTGTTCGTTGATAGTAGAGCGAAATGTTTAAGATTGGCTACGATGTAGTATTATTAATTTTTCTACTACTGTTATCTGAAATTGTTCTGTTAAAATTTATTTACTTTTTGTCTGACACAACAAATTTTGTTTTTTTTATCCTATTATTTAAAACATCATCATAAAACAACACCAAAGTAAGTCACAAAGATATTACAGTTTCATAGATATTTCTATGGTATAACTCATATACAGATAACTCATTTTAAATCACACTAAATAATGTCCCTTGATATTAGTGAAAAATTTATTTCAAATTACAAATTAAAACAAAAGCACTGTAGTTCGTGAGTTCCCGCTATCATACACCGGCTAAAACACCGTACGTTCGGGTGTTTGTACGTTTGGCGTACGAGCAGAACAAGGAGCGCTCCTAGTTCCAAATATGTATATGTGGCGAGTGAATTGGCTCAACATTGCAATATATGCTGCTTTGCTTCAAAACGGACGGCTATCGCAGCCTAGCACCTGAATTCTGGCAGCCTGGACAACTTCATGGTGTGCAACAAAATACCTGCACCTAGCGGCTTATATAAGGCCTGATTTGCCGTTACTGCGCACACGCCAAAACTTCCTACGTTCGTCTGCTTATGAATGCGCTACGAGGTGCAAAACTTAGGCCAACACGCACTGCCGGAATACAGACAAACGAATTGGCACATTATCTGAATGTGTTGAATTATAAAAAATTTAGTTATATAAAGATACATACATTCATACATACATACATACATACACAATCACGCCATGTACCCAAAAGGGTGTGGCACAAACTCTTTTCATCATCCCGAAATCAGTCGCTTCCAAACATTCCTATCCAAACAAGCAACTTTCGCTTCATCCACATTCATAATTCCTCTCTCATACATGCTCTTTTATTCCTACTACTTGGAAACTTTCGCTCACGCAAAATTTTTCTCAATTTCACACTCATCATACACTAATCTATTTCGTAGCCGATCTCTCCTATTTACACCACATACCCCACGTAAAAATCTCATTTCCACAGCAGTCATTTTCCGTTTATGCTTTTGCAACCAAACCCAACATTCACTGCCCAATACATCAACGTAGGCACCAAAACTGCATTGTATATACTCAAACGGGCTTCTTTGGAAACATTTACATGCCTAGCAAAAGTTCCCAAAGCACTCAAAACCTTACATAGGTGCAGAAAATTATTGTCTCTCTCAATTTAAATTTTTGCAGGCTATGCAGTGCGCACACCCTGTACAAATGGACCGCACGCCGCTGAATTTGAAATATAAGTTGCTACGACATATAAATAAGCACATATTAGCTCATAGGTTCTCAACGTGGGCGATAACGCCCCCTTGTGGGCGTTAGAGACTTTCAGGGGGGCGGTAGAAGACCCAGCACAGTGAGGGCGAGGGCAGGTAAAAAAAATATAGTCTAAAAAGACAAAAAATAAACACGCTAATCACGTTCTAATAAAGTAAAGTAAACTTTAATATTGGTTAATTTTTGTTATTGTATGTATTGTAATCATCACACGTGATATGTGCGAAAATTCACATATTTCGGTAGTTCGGTAAGTGGATGAAGATTAAATTGGATATGAAAAATTTTTTTTTTCTTTGAATTAAAAAAATTTAAATCTTCCGATTTCACGTGAAATGTGTCATATACCGGGTGTCTACTTTTTTTTTGTTACATAGGGAATACAATGCTAAAATTTTCATTTGGTGATAAATTTTCCCCTAATTATTATAGAACAAAAGTACAAATACAAAAGTTGTTTAGAATTCAAAAATGCATCAAGTGATGCCAAATTTATCAATATAGGATGTTCCGATCAAGAATTAGAAGCAAATTAAAATTTCCATTTTTGCGCTCTTTACATCAAAGTGCCACGGAAATTAAACAAATAATTTCATTTCCATGGCACTTTGATGTAAAGAGCGCAAAAATGGAAATTTTAATTTGCTTCTAATTCTTGATCGGAACATCCTATATTGATAAATTTGGCATCACTTGATGCATTTTTGAATTCTAAACAACTTTTGTATTTGTACTTTTGTTCTATAATAATTAGGGGAAAATTTATCACCAAATGAAAATTTTAGCATTGTAATCCCTATGTAACAAAAAAAAAGTAGACACCCGGTATAAATACAGGTGAAGTTAATAAAATACTGTTATTGAAAAATAGCAAGAAAATATGTTTGTAGCGATAACAAGTTTCTATAAAATAACGCGATTTTTGCAATTGACAGTGCTTGTTCTAACGTGCTCAGTGTCTTCGGGGTATTCAGGAGTCAGCGAGTGAGCATACATGCGTCATGCATTGACAAGACTTAGCTGTGCAGACGGGAGTATAAACGAGTCACTGCATGTTTATCTTATTCCTGTCGAAGTGTGTTATATATCCAACCTTTATATATATGTATATTTTACTTATAAATGCTAATATTGGATACGTTTTACTTCGAAAATATAAATAAATATTACCCGGAAGGCTGGACTCCTCCGACCATTTTTTACAACTCATTATTTGTGTTTAGAACCTCCTATTGGGATCTAAAATGGGGGCGTGGTCTATTCAATATGACGGACCTAAGTGTGCACTTGTCAAAACTCAATCAAAGTGTACGGTTTCTTTTTAATTAAAAAATATTATTAACTCTTGAAAAAATTTGCAAATGGGCCGGCTTAAACCCTTGTCAGAACAATTCTACACAAGCTGAGCGCATTTTAAACGCTGGACATATTATACAATGTGGAAAATCATTAGAAAAGTGATGTGATGGCAAGATGACAGTCACATCTCTGTGTTTAAAACGTCAAGTTTAAAAAATGTTCCACATGAAATCTCAATGACAATTGACAGAAACGGTGCGATTAAGTCTGTAGTATGTTCCTGTAAAGCTGGTTTAGGTGAAAAGTGTAAATACTGCATCGCAACCTTATTATATTGTTATAGGTTAGTTGACACTTTGCACAACAGAACTTTAAATCAAACGCATATTCAAATCAGTAACATCTAGAATGAACATATTTGTTATATTTATTTATTTATTATATTATTTATTAGAAAATAGCGTTTATTCCGCAAGCTGTCACTTTTGATCGTTGACACAAGAGCACGCAGTGTTTTAGTTTCTCATTTCGCCACCAGATGCCATTCAGAACATTTTAGATCCCAATATAATTTTCTAATAATTGCACTATTTACAAACAATATCCATCCCTGAAATAGTTTTTTGCGTACGCCACTGGTGTGCACTTGTCATATATTTTCAAAATATATTTTGCTTTCAAAAGTGTGCCAACTACGATCAAATATTATATTTAATGTTTACATACGTAAATTGCAGACGTTTATCGAAATATTTAAATAAATAAAGTTCTATATGCTTTCTATTTCAGATTATATCTTTCAATATACCTATATTTTAGTTTTGTTTATAGAATTTTTCGATATGTTTAACTTATTTTAAAATTGATTTGAAAAGAATCTGGATTTTATCCGATTTTAATTTATTTCGATTGGTGTTTGTTTCATTGGTGTTTATTAAAATTTCTAAATTAATGGGAGTTGATGAAAAAGTATGTCAGCATTTTTCAATTGATTAAATTTAAAATTTGATATAGTGTGAATACGTATTGGTTAAAAAAAATATAGAAAAAGAATTAATCATACATATATACAGGATGATTTGTAATTAATTGGAAATATTTTAACTGGAGTATCCTGGGCTCAGAATATGAAGATTTGACCCAAAACACTTAGATAAAATGTGGCTCCTTACTGAGCTACAGGGTGTTTTATTTAAAAATTTACAAACGATTTTTGCCCAGTACTTAAAAACTATTTGACGTATCCTTATCATACTTGGCAGGCAGTGCAGGTACCGTACACCATACTAAATTATGTTAAACAAAAGTTTCTGGCTAGTGCCAGTGGCGTACAACAGGGGCAAGTGAGAGGTTGATCCTTCCTAAATTCTACGCCACTGGCGGAATTGTCATTTTAGCACAATTTTTCGATTCTCCGATACTTTCAGTATAAAAAACATACTCTTTCTTCGTAACGATAAAGTCACTATTTTTCGAGATATTTAAAGTTAAACATAAAGCTGCACACTTGGGATATTTTCAAAATTTGTTCAAAAAATCTGAAAAAATTCAGTAAAATAGAGGAAAAAATTAGCTACATAATAACTAAGTAACTTTTTTCTCTAACTTATTATGGTTTGGCAGGAAAAATTATTGAAAATTTATATTTTTTGCATTTTAATTTTTTATATTCAATAATTTTTCCTGCCAAACCAAAATAAGATAGAGAAAAAAGTTGCTTAGTTATTATGTAGCTAATTTTTTTCTCTATTTTACTAAATTTTTTCAGATTTTTTTGATCAAATTTTAAAAAAAATCCAAGGGTGCATCTTACGTTTAACTTTAAATATCTCGAAAAATAGTCACTTTATCGTTAGGAAGGAAGAGTATGTTTTTTACACAGAAAGTATTGTAGAATCTAAAAATTGTGCTAAAATGACAATTCCGCCAGTGGCGTAGAATTTAGGAAGGATCAACCTCTCACTTGCCCCTGTTGTACGCCACTGGCACTAGCCAGAAACTTTTGTTTAACATAATTTAGTATGGTGTACGGTACCTACACTTTCTGCCAAGTATGATAAGGATACGTCAAATAGTTTTTAAGTACTGGGCAAAAATCGTTTTTAAATTTTTAAATAAAACGCCCTGTAGCTCAGTAAGGAGCCACATTTTATCTAAGTGTTTTGGGTCAAATCTTCATATTCTGAGCCCAGGATACTCCAGTTAAAATATTTCCAATTACTTACAAATCACCCTGTATATAATAATAATCAGTTTTTGGGAAAGTAGTCAGAAAACGAGTAGGTGTATATATATATGTATATATATATATATATATATATATATATATATATATATATATATATATGTTTTTCCAGAGCCCTTGAAGAAGAATTAAATAAATTCGAAAGCTTGCCTAGTAAACTGAAATGAGTTTCATTTAAACATCCTTTCCAAATTGACTGCTACACCCATAATTCAATTTCTTATATATATATATATATATAATATGAAAAATATTATAAACTTTATGGAGAAACAGTAATTATTTGTAAAAATAATGCAAAATGTCAAATTTTTTGTAAAAAAACATAAAACATTTGAATATGTATATATATATATATATATATATATATATATATATATATATATATATATATATATATATATTAGGGTGGCTCTTTTTTTGGGAAGGTTCTAATTATACCGGTCTCCACCCGGAAACCGGTTTAAAATAAAAAAAATAATAAGTTAATTTTTTTCAGATTTAAGTCAGTCTAACCCTTGCCTCTACGCGATTTTCGCTTAACCTTCCCGTAACCGACAAGGGTGTACTATACTTACAATTAGTTCAAATATTAATTTATTGTATCTAGCAACTCGTTTATATTAAATATACACTAATATCAATCCCAGAAATAATTTCCAATGTCAAATAAACGTCAAATTTAATAATATAACGAATAAAAATATAATACGTACGGCTGCACGCGCATCACTTGGTATTATATCGGGAACTCACATGCTACAGTGCTTATTTTTAATTTGAAATTTGAAATATATTTTTTCAGTAATATCAATGGACATTATTTAGTGTGATTTAAAACGAGTTATTTGTTAATTAACCATAGAAATATCTATGAAAGTGTAATATCTTTGTGACTAACTTTCATGATGTTTTATAATGATGTTTGAAAAAATAAGCTGAAAAACAATTTTGATGTGTCAGACAAAGAGTAAATGAATTTCAACAGAACAATTTCAGTTAACAGTAGTAGAAAAATGAATAATACTACATCGTAGCCTATCTTAAACACATCGCTCTACTATCAACAAACACGAGTTATTATTATTATTCCTATAAGATCCTTTGAGGATCATAGGGCACCATTTGGTGTTTCTGTAGCATAGCATTAGATAGCCAGGTTGCTAGCCTTACTATCATTTCATTCAG